>CANSZD010001482.1:0-168537 GCA_947648045.1 Beta corolliflora
GATTATACGTCGTTAATTTCATCTAGTTTTATAATCTAGTGGAACTAATCTAATTTGTAGAATATTCCCCTCCAAGCGTTAAACTATGTTTAAGTTAAATTAGTTCAATAAATAAATAAAAATTAAACAAAATTAATGACATATAATCAATGGTAGGGAATCGTGCATTAAACAAGGAATCTTGGAGTGCCCTGTGAAATTTTTAGGTCGGGGGCAACGTGACCGTAAATCCGAAACACAAAAGCGTATAACGTGGAAAAAACCCTAAACTTCTAAGGAATTGGGGATAAAAATAATAATTTCAATAGAATCGAGTTTATTAGGGTAATAACGCTATTACCTTAATAAAAGCTGTTAGAAATAAAAAAAGTTTGTTTATGCCTTTATGAATTTACATATAATTATAGTTAACTTTATGTTCTTACATCAAAACATTAAATATTGAAAACAGAATGGATTGCTGGTTAAACTCTCACATTTTATTTCAAATTGCATTGTGTTCGATTCCCAGATTGTTGTCTGTGAATTCGGCTTTGATGTAAATATCTTTTAATATATTTGTATATATTTTTATTTAAAAAAGAAAAAAAGCAGTCACAATTTAGTGCGACTGTGCGAGGTTAAAAGTGTCAAGATCGGACAAAACCACATGAACACTAGGATTGGCCAGTGGTCAAACAAGGTCCCTGATGCGACAAGATAGCGACCAGCAGTCCAACACGATATCGTCAAGCTTTGTTAATTAAAGTTTACTTATTTTCTCCTGCTAATCTAAGCAAAGCTGTCTTTAAGATGTATCCCAGTCAAATTGACTCAAATGTCGAAGTTTTTTGCACGCTCTAAGCAAATTATCATGACAACAAACTAGAGGTGATCATGCGCGGGCAGGTTCGGCTCAAAAAAATTGCCCATTGGCCGGGCCCAAATCCGGGCGAAAATTTTTGCCCAAAACCCGTTATTTCGGGCGGGCCGGAGTGGGCATTTCGAGCCAAAAAATCGGGCCGTGCCAAAAATTAGGCTAAAAAGTTTTTTTTTGGCTTGACCAAAGCCCCCTAAACTAAAATCGGGCCGCACGCGACAAAAAAATTTGCCCAAACCCGCCCAAAAATCGGGTCGGGCCGGGCGCATAGGCCCGGCGAGTTGATCGGCTCTACAACAAACATATTTCGGACTTAACCAAGGATGTCTTGGCCTAGTGGTTCAGATTAAGGTGCTGTGAACGATTGGTCACAGGTTCAAATCCCCCCTCCCCTTCTTTGTAATTTGTACTGCTTTCGTGGCTCATATGAATAAAAAAAAAACATATTTCGGACTTGCACGATATTTTGGGTTACTTTTCTAAATGGGTTAATGTGAGGAAAATTAGTTAGTTATTTATCTAAGAAATTATTAGAATATGCGGTCTAATATTAAAATAAATAGTATTTTTACTAAATATACCTGGGATTTTCGGGAAAATTCACAAGATACTCCGCACTTTTCAAAATTCACTGTATACCTCTCAATTTCATGGTAATACATCCAAATGCTTTAATGATTAATCGGCGGTTAACTCCGTTAGTCATTAACCCTAATTAAATCCTCTAACCCTAATTAACTCATCTAACCCTAATCCCCTAACCCTAACCCCTCTACCCAAACCCCCAATCTAATACCCTAACCCCAATCTAATACCCTAACCCTAATCACCCAACCACTACCTCTCCCCTTGCACCCTACCCCATCCCCATCCCCCTCCTCCCCCAACCCACTAGGGGTGTTCATTAGTGGGTACTCGGTTTTGGGTATCCGATTTGAGGGTACCCGCTTTTTGCGGGTAGTTGAAAATCCGGCCCATGACCTGACTCGAAACAACCGAGTACCCGCAAATCGGATACCCAACTCCCGGGTCGGGTCATAGGGTACTCAGATTTTTTTTATTCATTTGATTTCTCCCTATCAATCTTAAAAAAATCCTGTCTTACCAAAATTGAAAAATAAACCAAAATATTTACATATCCCAGTTACCATGTCAGCTAAATTTCACAAAATCACAATAAATCAAACTTCACAAGTCTTTAAATTTATCAACTAATATAAGCAAATTTAGAACAAAAATCAAATCTTACCAAAAATGATAATGACCCAATAGCTGCAATTTCTACCGGAATATATACAAAGTATAACATTTGACTTACTCAATTGCATAAAATTTGCAAGCAAGTCAATTTTGTTACCCAAAATTTCTCATTTTCATTTCAAATACCAAAAATTCTAGCTGGTGGGTAAATGCAAATCAAAAATCAAAAGAAACTACTGGTTGGAGGTTATGTCTCGCCGTCGGTGAACAAGAAGGAAGTTGAGCCATATGACCTGCGACAGAGATGTTGGTGGACGTGGTGGTGCCTGAGAGAAGGTTGATGACACCAGAAATGAGTTCGGTGGTGGGGTCTGTCGTGCTCGGTGGAGCCTTCTATATACTGTCATTCTTACTCTGCTACTTATAGAGAGAAGACTAGGTTGGTCTATAATGGTGGAGGAGATGAGTTGGAGAGAGAGAAAATTGTTGTAATGAAAATAGAGAGGAAATTGAGAAAAACCCTTCTTGAAAGTTGAAAGTTCCCACTCTAGTACATAAAACAAATACGTTAAAACATAAAAATAGAGATAAACGGGTTTTCAGGTACCCGCCTGAGCAAAAAAAAAACTGTCCCATGACCTGACCCGTTAACTTTCCTTTTTACCAGGTCGGTTACTCGACCCGCTAATTTCAAAAAATATATTTTTACTATCCGGTACTTTTGAAGCGGGTCAGCGGGTCGGGTAATGCGGGTCAGGTTCTCTAAACACCCCTACCACCCACCACCGCAACCCGCACCCCACCACCCCCGTAGCCCACGACACCCCTTCGATTTTCGCAACCCCACCCCTCCGCCCACCCCCTTCGAATTTCCCGGATGAGCTGAGGTTCGGAGGTACGGTGGCATGGCAGCGATGGTTAATAGCCGGCAAAATAGACTCGTACTCGTTGGCCCGACACGAGACCCGATTTACCCAAAAATAATAACCGGGAATGGAACTGAAACCCGAAATAAGGCGAAACGAAACCAAATAGCCCGGAACGAAAGTAACCCAATACTAACCCGACCAGAAATTGACCCGATAATGATGACGACCCGACTGAAAAGTTGTTATATTAGTTATTTTTTAAACAAATTTAAGGAAAAAAATTATCATGAAATACTATATATGACTTAGCCACCTCCCATTTATTATTTCACTTAGTTTTATTAGTCTTTTATGTGTTTTTTTATTCGCGAGATTAAAACCCGATAACCCGACCCATTTTAATGGACATGAGATTTGCGCTACACGAACGGTCCCGATTCGAACGACAAAACAAAGTTGACCTTATCATGACCCGGCTCGTAATGACCCGACCCGTATGACTCGTTTGCCACCTCTAGCGATGGTTGTGGGCGAAGCAAGGGCGGCACGCAGGGGAGAGAAAAAGAAAGAGAGCACGAGAGGAGATAGATAGAATGCAGGTGAGGGAAGAGGAGGGAAGTAGGGGTGGCTGCTCTTGGTGGCGGCATGCGTTTCTAGGCTCCGTGGGAGGCAAGGCCAGACAAGGAAAAGGAGGGAGATAGTGACAATGGAAGGGGGGAGGGCGAAAAATCGAAGGGGGGTCTTTGCGAGTCTGCGAGGGGTGGCCGTGGGTTGGGTTGGGGAGGCTGCGTGGGTGGTGGGCTGCGGGGGTCGGTAGAGGGGAGGTGGTGGGGAAGGGGTAGGGCTGCATGGGAGGGATGGTGGTTGGGTGATTAGGGTTAGGGCATTTGATTAGGGGTTAGGGTTAGAGGTGTTAATTAGGGTTAGAGGGTTTAATTAGGGTTAATGATTAACGGAGTTAACCGTCGTTAGTCATTAATGGCATTTGGATGTATTACCATGAAACTTAGCGGTACCTGGCGAATTTTGAAAAGTTCGGGGGTACCTCGTGAATTTTCTTAAAATTCGGGGGGTACTTGGTGAAAAAACCGTAAAATAAATTAGACAAACCCGAAAAGCGATTTTGGTGCCTTTTCGATACACTAAAAATCTCTTATCTTTCAAACTATATTTATAACTCTTAAGCAAACAATTACTAAGAATGTGGGAAAAGAAAGTTAGGGGTTAATCTACAGAGAAGTTGGAATTAATGAAAATGTGTAGAAGTTTAATTACCTAATTGAAGGGTATTTGGAGGGTTTGAAAATGGTTGAAACAAATTATGATAATGAACAAAGAATCAAACAAGTATGAAACACTAGGGTTAAGACTACTAATATGAAACTTATGGCAAATACATTTATCAACATGCGGATTAAAAGCAATGATCATGCAAGGATTATTTTTCTTCAAAATTCCTCAAGTCCTATTTCGAATGGTCCTCAAGATTAAACGCTTAATCAACCAATTAAAATAGGTTGTGCTATTTACCGCCCGTATTTACTAAACAGTGCTCGTACTTTTATACGTATTTTGTAATTTTTTTACCTCAAAAATGTAAAAATTTAAGATTTTTTTTTGCGGGAACTGAACCTATTTTTTGTTAATTTCCACCATGGTGGAACCGAAAAACCAAAAATTTTCCGTTTCCACTATACCGAAATATTCAGTCGGTTCCACCATGGTAGAATTGAAAATTTGTTTCGGTTCCAAGGTTAAAAGTAAAATATTTTTTTTCATGAAATTGCCAGAGGAGGAAGGGAGAAAGAGGAAGAAGGAGGCTGCACGGAGGGGGGCTGCCAAGGGAAGTTGTGCGTCAGGGGTTGCTGGGGAGCTACGTTGGGGGATGCGGGAGATGTAGGGGGCTTGGGCTTGGTCTTGGGCTGGGAGGGTGGACGCCGACGGTGGGGGGAGGTGCGTTGAAGGGGGGTTGGGTTGCGCGTGTGGGGGGATGCAGGGGATTGGGGTTGGGGGTCGGAAGATGGCGGCGGCGGTAAGGGGGCTTCGAGGACTGCGGGGTGGGGGTTGTGCGGCGGTTGGGGTGGGGTGGTGGCTTAGGTTGGGGCTAGGGGCTCGGGTGGGATGGGAGGGGTGGGGGTAGGCTTGGGGTGGATTGGGGTGGTGGGGGTGGGATAGGATGGGGGTTGCGGGTGGTGGCGGTGGTGGGTGGATGGTGGTGGGTATGGAGGAAGAAGAAGTAGAGGGGGGAGAAAGAGAAAAAAGATATCGTGTAAATACGGATTGTATACGGTAAAATGGGCGGTAAATAGCGTGGATGATTAACATCTTCTCTTAAATAGTCTTTATTTAGTTCATTAAGAGATCGAATTAGATATGAAAAACCCCTAAAAGAACCCCCTTAATTTCTACCAAATATCCCGGGCTAGAAATCAAGTTAATTCATGGGGATGATAATTGGGTTCAAAATTCGATTAAAAATAGTTGTAACCAAAATACCAAAGTGTAAAGTGATCAAAATCTACTCTAGTAGGCGTGATTTTATTTCACCTACGCGGTGTGAGCGCGTATTTGATTACCCCATTGTTAAGGTTTTATTACATACGTGTTGAAGTCGCCAACAAGTCTTTAAAGGAAGACTTATAAACCTAATTGGATATTGGGAAATCAAAGGGACAACTTAGGGACTTATCCAATGTAGATTTCCCGTCATGACTCCATTAATGGTCAATGAACCATAGATTGAGTTCGGGGTGAGGTACGAACGCGGTCATAATGAACCACGTTCGCCCATTGTTGGCCTCTACTAAATATCGATTCATGTCAATTTTTATGCAAAAGAATAACCATATAATATCTTCATACACCCTAAAAATATTAGTCTAAGTTGGCTCATGAAACACTTAAAAAATACTATTGTTAGTGGTATGTTAGTAGGCAATCAAATTTACAGGGAACCTAACAGGTTGTCTAAATTATCTGATTAATATTGGAACAGTTCTTTAGGTCTTGATTAGCAATAATAACATGTGAGATGATGAAAGCATAAGCAGGACAATCAGGCAATGCATGTAATAATAAAAAGAAGGAAAGAGGATTAGGATGTACAAAGGAACAAATTTTATATTAAAGATCTACATCATGAAAGAAACAGTTTGTAACTTCAATATAAAAATAATGAATTTATTCAAGGACCCTAAGGAGTATACCGTGTCTTAGATCTGAGAGATTGGCAACCTTCGGGACGAGCAATCGTGAAGCCTGAAGATCAATATGAATGTATGTATGTGTTTGAATGTATGTAAGTATGAGTTTTTTTTTTGAGAGGTTTTGTAAGTCGAGTGTATTCGTAAAGTCGTCAAGTGTAAAGTTCGAATGTGTTTTTTAATTCAGAAAACCGCAACGTATTTATTGGAAAATATTGAAAAAAGATAGAAAAGCAGTTGCACGTCACGCAGGGAGTGCGCCAGGCGCACGTCTCTGTGTGACGCACAGAGCCACGTGCCAGGCGCAGATTGGTGGGCCTGACACGGTTTGACCTGTGCGCTTGGCACATGTGGTGCGCCAGGCGCACCGCCTTGCGTCTGACACGTTTTGACAGACTTTCTTTCAAACGTGTTTTTGAAGATTTTCTTTTATCCTTTAAATCCGGAAATCAATTTTATGGGATAATCCGATTTTAACTATAATTTTTTTTTGAAAATATTTATTTTCTGAAAATAAAACAATTAATTATCATTAATAATTAAATGGGATTTTTCAAAGGATTGGGCTCAAAATATTTTTTTCGGGCTCAAAATACAATTAATTATTAGAAATAATTAATTGGGCTTCAAAATAGGATTTTGGATCTTTATAATAAACTTTAACACTTTTAAAATAACTTTTGGGTTTGGCTATTCGAACTGCTCTCCCCTTGGGTCGGACCAATTAAGACTGCGATATGTTTCATCATTGGGCCTTAAATAGGGAGACACAATTATGTATCTACAACTTTTAGGCTTCAAAACACCAAGATCAATGAGTAAATTAAACTTTATTAATAATCCACAATTACATTAACAAGTAACAACTAAAGAAAAGCCATAATCTTCATACTCTTACCCAAACCCTAGATAGAGAAGTACTCACTAATCATGGATTCTAAGCATAATAATCTAAAATTTAAACTAATCTAAGGCTACACATGATTAATGAAGGATTAAGGGAAACATTAACTAATCATGAAACTATTATCAATCTAATCTAACTTTAAATGAAAAAGAGAAGAACAAATAAAAGAAGAATAATAAAATCTGAAAATCAAACTATATTTAATTAAAGTACCTCAAAGTTGTAGAATTATGAGGCGTTTATTTAGGGGTTACAAGAAAAGTGGAAAAGATTGATTCCATTATTCCCTTGACAATTGTTTGGTTGGGGTGTTTTGCTTTTCCCTTTCCCCCTACATTACCCCAAATCACTCTACTTTGATTCCCCACCCACCCTCCACTTAGTAACAGGGGTAAGAGAAACCTCCTTTGACCACCCATCTCACTCCCATAACCACCTCCATCCACAATACCCGACCCAAAACCTCCCGAAAACCATCCACAACCTTCCGAAAACCAACACTAACCTCCGGCAACCACTTAGACTCCCCTAAAAGTACCTCTTTATCCGCCGAAAACCACCCCACAGCCCCTCCCGAAAATCCCTATAGCCTAAACCAACTCTTCATACCGAAAACCACCCACCAACCCTCCGGAAAACCGCCCAGCCACTTCCCGAAAGTTCCCCAGCCACTCCCGTAACTTAACCCCCATGCTTCGGAATCAACCTCGCAACCTTGGAACCGACCCAGATCTAGTCGAGCAAGGGAGCGTCGGCGGGGCCAACAATGGTGAGGCAGGTGGTGGGTGGGTGTATTTGGAGCCGGCGAGGAGGGGGGTGGCCGGCGGGGAGGGGCGGCGGCTGGGTGGAAGGAGGAAGAGATGTACAAATGGAGGAATAGAGGTGGAAGAAAAAAACCCATCCAAACAACATTTTTCTTTTAAGGGTTTTGTTTTCCTTTCCTCTTCTAACCCTTTCTTGATTCCATGCCCTTTATCCCATGGGAACCAAACACTCCCTTATGGATAAACTTCAATCTCAAATCCAAGAGTATCAATGATTTTTCTCTCGGATATAACCCTTATAAACTTCTAAGAACTCCCTAATAATCAGCATAAGTCCAAAAGAAATCTAAATAATGTTTAGTGCACTAGTAGAAAACGTTGATTTGCGTCTCCTGAATTGTGTCGCACAATAGGTAAATCGACGCAGAAGTGGAGGAGCGCATCATTTGCGTCGGACATTCACGGCATCAGACGCAAATCATGCTTTATATGCGTCGGATATATCACACATTCGACGCAAAAAAATTAAAGCAAATGGGTGCGAGATTCATGTGTGTCGGACCCTAGTCAATGTTTGACGCAAATCGTGAAAGCCAATTTTGCACCGAAGGTAAGTTAAATGCGAATCAAATGGATGTATCCAATGATTTGCGTCAGATCTATAATCCCATCCAACGCAAATAGGTTTCAGGGCCTTATCCATGCGTGTCACGAATTATTGCATGAGGGCCTTATTTTGGATCTGATTTACGTCGGACCTTATTGTCCGTGCGACGTACATAGGCCATGAGCCCCGCTTCCCCCTTTTTATTTTCAATCCCAACAATAAGGTTTTTTCTCGCTCTTTCACTTCTTCTCTACAATCTCTCTATCTCTCTCTCTCTCTCTCTCTCTCTCTCTCCAGCGCATCACTCCGGCGACCCCATCTTCGCCTTCTTTACTCTCTTGAATAACCGGAATTTCACAAGGAGACGACAAAACCAGCGTTGTTTCTCAAATTTGGGTTTCTCAATTTAAAGCCCAATTGAAAAAAATCCAATATGGGTTTCTCAAACCCTTGTCGTTTCGTCTCGTGGTCTTCACCATCTGCATCTTCGCTTTGTTGCTGGTTTCGGTGGAAATGACAATGGATCTTTGGCTTCTTGAACCACCAGAGCATCCTTCCGAGAATAATGAGTAAAGAAAGATGATGGTGAATGCGACAAAGACGCTCATTCTGGTATGTTGTTCCCTCTCTCCTCCTTTCATTCTTTTGAAATCATTCAGAGCATCTAAGTACTGTCATGGCATGCGACAGAGAAGAAGAAAGAGATCCGGAGATGAGAGAAAGAGACCGAGAGAGAATTTTGTCAGATCTAGATATTGAGACACAATTTCCTAATTTCTCTCTCTCCTAAATCCTTCTCATTTCAAATTTCCTCTTTTCTTCTTAATTGATTTTATACTAATTAATTGATTAGTGAATTATATACATATAATTTGTATTGTATTGTAATTACCTTCTTCTAGAGTTCGATCATTTTTTAAATCACCGTACTCCTCCGGTTCATAATCATAATATGTGTATATTTAATTTTGATTATTTTTGGTTATTACTTACTACTAACTGCAATTTTTCTCTTGCATTATTCAATTTTAGAACAGATTACAGATACAAATAGTTTAATATGAGCTGCGTAGGATAGTAAATTGGTTTAGAAAGAGAGAGAAAAGAGAGGGGGAAAATGAAATTAGTGGTAAAAGTGATTGAAGCAAGAAATGTACCAGTAATGGATCTAAATGGGCTGAGTGATCCATACGTTAGAGTACATTTGGGGAAACAGCGTTTTCGAACGAAGGTGGTAAAGAAATGCTTGTTCCTTACTGGGGAGACGAATTCTCTGTTAGTTTGTTTTGTTAAAAAGCAATTTGCGTCGGATGGGGCAAGTTGACCCGACGCAAACCCATTCCAAGATGCATGTGCTTCGCACATTGTCCAATGTGTGACGCAAATGAAGCTCCTGCGCAGGCTGGGTTATCCGGCTATGGAGTCATGTGTGTCGCACATGGCTAAGGGTCCGACGCAAATAGTTCCAGATCTACGTCGTGTCCTAATCCGACGCAGATCATCTCTACCAAATTTGCGTCAAGACCTGTGGTGTCGGACCCATGTGCGACGCAAATGGGGGTCTGGAGTCCGACGCAAATCATTGTAACTATACTAGGTAGTGGTGCAAGGCCTTACAAAAATCTTTCGGAACCCGGATAGATGTGGGCTTACCAAACTTCTTGTCTTCATAATTGATCGGCAAGTCAATAGATCTTTGGTGCACCTAACACAATTGTGCGAGTGCACTATGCTTAGGTGCGGGAAGATGTGAGCTTGAGGTGCAGGAGCACTACGGTCATCTTCAGCTCTACATAATTGAATTCTTTGTGATAAGAGGTTTTTAGTGTGTCGTAAAGGCATCAACTATCGCTTTTCAAACTATATTTTTAACTCCTAAGAATGTAGTAAAGGCAAGTCTAGGGTCAGTCCATAGGGAAATTAGGATTAATTATGTTCTAAACAAGCTAAAATTACCTAATTGAAGGATATTTTGGGGATTTTGAAATGGTTCGTAACAACTGTGCTTTAAAACTAAAATTGGGATTAGCATAGTTATATTCTAAACAAGCTATACTTACCTAGTTGTAAGATATTTTGGGGATTTTGAAATGGTTTCGTAACAACAACAACTATGCTTTGAAACTAAGAATAACAAATAATCAAATAAAATAGGGATATAAATCAATTGGAAAACACTAGGCCGAAGCTACTAGCATGAATCAAGCGGGAAACTTTGTTATCAATGCAATGTGGATCAAAATCGATAATTATGCAAGGTTTACATTTTCTCAAAATACTCAAGTCCTCTCTCGAATGGTCATCAAGATTAACCGCTTAATCAATCCACTAAATTTTCTCTCGAATGGTTTTAGTTAATCGATTAAAAGTTAAAATAAGAACGGAAAACCCCTAACAAAAGGATCCCCTTAATTTCTACCCAAATTTTTGGCCTAGCTAGAAGTTAAGTTGATTCATGGGAATGAGAATTGGATTCAAAATTCGATTATGAAAGTTTGTAATCAAGATACCAAAGCCTAAATGTGATCAACATCAATCCCAAGGCCTTAAAACATCAAGATCAATGCTTAATCATCATTAATTAACCACTATTACATTGACAACCAAAGAAAATGCCCTCATTCATACTTTCACGGTTTCACCGAAAACACTAGATAAGAAGCTAATCCTGATCATGGAATCTAAGTAATAAAATCTGGCATTAAAGACCAATTTAAAGCTAAATATGATTAATGAGTAATTAGGGGAAGAATGACAACTAATTATCAAACTATAATCAAATTACTTTAACTATGAATAAAGGAGAGAAAAACAATAACAATAATTACAAGGATTAGAAACTGAAAATTGCAAATTGAATTAACCAATGCGTTTTCTCTCTAGAGAAGAATCCTAAAATATACTCTAAATTCTGGAATAAAAGTTACTCTCAAAATAAAGTCTAACTTTTATTTTTAATTGGCACAAAGCCTTACAAAAATTTTCCAAAAAAAGAGAGGTCCGACCGTTCGGGAGCACCACGTAAAGTGGTACAACTGCACCTTACGTTCTGCCTTCAGCAATCATCAGTAGATCACAAAGTGCGAGCACCTCGTAAAACATTGCAGGCGCACCAAACATAAGTGTGGGTGCACCTAAGTAATTGGTGCAGGCGCACCTTTTGGTCTGTCCAAGCCCTCTTTTAGGTGCGAGCAATAAGGTAAATGGTGGGGGCGCACCATATAACGCATGGGCTCTTTTTCTATGTTTTCTTATCCTTTTTTTTTTCAAATTGCAACCATATTAGGTGATGCCACCTACAATAAAAACACGGCAAAACAGAGTGAAAGCAAATGTGCTAGAAAATCGATCACAAATAACCGAAAATCTAGTAAAATGTCACCATGATCAAGGAATCATTTGTCTTTAAATATTCTTTTTAACACAATTACCAATATGAAATTGTAAATTAGTTGGTAAGCATCCTAGAAGCCTTAAGAACGGAATATTAGCAGCCTAGCCGCTTAAATCAATTTATCATCGCCTAATATATCACATTATTTTCTTAAAAATTGAAATATTATTTGTCTTTAAATAATCTTATCCCCACAAAGACCAATATGAGATTTTAGATTAGTTGTTAGTATTTGTATTTCAAATGACAGTTTGTCAGTTCGAATCTTAACACACACATTTTTATTATCTAATTTTAATATGTGTCATTTGATTAGGGGATATATGTGGCTAAGGGTGTGCACATGTCCGGCCCGTAGTGGACCCAATTGGAACTCTCGAATTTTCGAATTTCTTGGACTAGGTCTGGACCGAAAAAAGCAGGTCTGATCCAAGTCCGGACCTCTTTTGATTTGTTTTCCGAAAAAAAAAAATTAGGTATATGAAAATTATGTTCGTACTTGTTTTGTTTTGTATTTGGTGTTTGACCTCTTGGCGGAAGGGGGGCGGGGGTGAAATAACTAATTGTTAATTTGGGGGGAGAAAGTTAAAAAATTTTTTAAAAAATAACAAATTTTTTTTTTCGATTTTAGTATTTTGTTTAATCTTACATCTTTTAGTTGCGAATTTGTTCTGAATATTTGCTATGATTTTATACCTGAATTTATTGAATTGAATTTTTGGTACTATTGTAGTATTGTTGAATTCTTTTTGTGGTCTAATTGCTTAATTTAGTTGCGAATTTGGGGTAAATTAGACAAGAAGTATAAATTATGAGTGGATCCGTTTTGGAACCGGATTAGTGGGATCCGTAGTATCTGGATATGGACCCTAATTTTCTGAACCCGTAGAATCCGGTCTAGATCCGGACCATTGCCATCCCTAGATCGGATAGGAAAACTGGAATCGCAGTTTTTGCGGACGTGGACGTGGACCTGTATTCCCGGTCCGATCCGGTCCAAATTTAGGTCCATTGCGGTCCAAATTCAGGTCCGACCCTGATCTTTACACATCCCTACATGTGGCAGTATGTAACACCTCAAAATCCATACAAGTCTAAACTATGTTGCATCGACTTTGGGAGTGTTACCGCCGCGGTGAAACGCAAGGCTTATTGAAATTAAAACATTAACTTACTCCTTTTTATGAAAACTAAATAGCGGCAGAAATAAAATGTTACTACAACTCGGGAATCACTATTGACCCCTTTTTATTTAAAACCATTATCTAAGGGCTCGTTCGTTATCGTTTTCTGTTTCCAGTTTTCAGTTTTTTTGAAAACCAAAAACCAAAATATGGAAACCAGAAAAAGTAGTTTTCAGTTTTTAGTTGTCAGTTTTCAAAATTGACATGTTTAGTATAAATATGATTAATTTTAAGTTTATTATCCCATTATATCATATGACTTTTATATTCATAAAACCAAAAACTGGAAACTTACAGTGATGCCGAACGGGCCCTAAGTAATTCATAAACAGACTCTAGAAGGTTCAAACAAAACACTTAAAAAGTTTATAATCAAAAGTATCCCCCGTATGCCCGAACTCATGCATCATCACCAGCATACCTAATCTGCTCCCCATTGAAATATCAATGGTTCATCACAGGTCAACAAATAACACAAATAACAAACAATCAGCTATGCTGAGTACGTACATAATTAGTTAAATAATACACTAAGCACAATCAGAATAATAATAATCATTCCTAGACATGATACTACAAAAATATTACATTTCATTTTTATAATTTAATTGGCATCGAACGGGCACCGTCATCTTTCTAGAATCATACGGGCTACTTAATCCTTAATAGACAACTTGGTCTATTAGATGGAATGTAAATACGGTTTCGTTCCGTTCCACATCCATCACCTTAGTATACATACCCCCAATATCGTACGGAACCTTCCGCCTACTTGAGTTATCAAAATTTATAAGGACACTACTATCGTCACAGTAGGCCTGCGTAGGAGTGTAGAATAAGTCCCACACTCCCCCATTGTTCACTACTTGTAGAGATTCCAACTACAAGTTTATCGCCAAAATCCTTCTTAGTGATATTCATTCATATAACATTAAAACATGTAATCATTTAATTTTCCTTCTTAGGTACATTGCTCAATTCTTTAGTTTAAGCAACTTTTTGTAACATCCTTGCTACAACAATAAATCATAGGATTCCAATCCAATTCTCATTTCATGCTTGTGATACGATAGAATTACGCATACCAATATTACTGCATTCCAACTCACAAGTCATACAACAAGGAAATACATACAGCTTTCCAATCGATTTCATGTTACCAAACAATCTCATCAATCATAACCATACAATTGTTCCCTATCATGATTCTAGGTTCCAATGACAGAATTCATAACCTAAACATGATACTAACATATCTAATTGAACTAGTACGCGTACGTACCTTATAACGGAGAATCTTCGCTGACTACTTAAAACGTTCCGCTTATGAAATTGAGACCTAATCGAATAATAAAGTATTTCAGTGCTAAGTCCTTGACATTATTAATAGAAAAAACGGCTTAACTAACTATGTAAACTATGATGTTTTGAAGATTAAAATAATCAAACTCGTTGTTTACTTTCTTTTCATAAACTTTATTGAAACTAACGTATTTAGGACTTAATAGTATGCTTGTAAATCTGATTTTTGTTAACTTATATTATACTTGGTTTACAATAACAAAACTTACACAAATATACATAAGTGTAATAAAATCAGAATTGAGAATTAAAATCATCCTAAGAACTAATAGTATAATAAAAAATCTGATTTCCTTAAACTTTACTATACTTTATTTACAAAACCAACTTAAACCCTTATATACACAAGTATTATAAAAATCAGATTTGAGAAATAGAATTATCATAAGAACTACAACATAATTGTTAATCTGATTTCTTTTACTAATTCTATACATTATTTATAATACAACTTAATCCAAGATATGTATAATAATTACAAAATCAGGAATTACAATTTAACTAAAGTAGAAAAGAAAGAATTTCATTTTTTTTTATACCGGACCGATTCGCCGGCGACAACCACCGGCGACGCGAGGAACTCCGGCAGCAGCACCAACCACACGCGTGCCCCGACTCGTCGCACACTCACCGCACGCACAACACATCACGCTCGAGGCCTCGACCTCGCTCAACACACCACACTCGAGCCACACACGCGACGCAAGCCTCGCACTACAGCGCTCACACACACCCTCGACTCGCCCAGCACACCGACTCGACGCACAGCCTCGCCTCGCAGGACTTCGAACGCAGCGACCACACACACACACGCAGCCTCGCACAACCCACTCGAAGGCTGACGAAACTCAGTGGAGGGGAGAAGAAGAGAGGAAACGCAGGAGGAGAAGAGGAGAAGAGGAGGAGAGAGAAAATCTTTGAGGGAGGAAGAAGAAAACGGCTAATAGAATAGTTAGGTTTTATTTTTTTTTTCTTCTCTTATTTATAGCATGTGAAACCTATGTACACTAGGACTTGTTTTTCAAATCAAACTCCGATCTCTTATTTTATTTATTTGAAAAATGAAACAAAACTGAATTAATATATAATTAGGTACAAAAGGTAGGTTGTATAGTTAAATTATATATAACTGTAGACTTACCCAAACTATTTTTTTCTGTAAATAATATTAAAATACTTTCAACTTTATTGTTTATATTTCTTATTTATAAAAGAATAACTCCAAAAAATACAGAGTATTACACAGTAGGGCAAGTTTTAGTGTATTATATATACTATGACATTTCCTAAATTCCTATCTATATACTATATAGATATGGAAAAACGAATTGTTCCTAAGATATTTCCATCCAAATCTTCCCACATAACAAAATCTTATGAATTTGAACCACCCACAGAGATTAAACAAAAGTAAGAGAAAATACAAACATCAACGGGAGGTAAAATTCCTATAAAAGAATATAATTAATAGGGAGCAAAATTACAACTGCAACCTCAAATCATTTGTGAGAGTGCATAGTTACATTCATCTTCTTAAAAGTTATGGCGTTCCCCTTTTAGCTAGGTTGAGGTTAGCTTGAATTCAATTCAAGGACAAAATATATCAGTTTCCCACTCCCTCGGTGTTCTTCAATTTTGGCCAAACAATCATTATTTCATGGAGAAAGCAACTCAACAAAATGTCATATGTGGAGAAAAAATAAAAATAAAAATAAAGTATGATTACTTCCTCCATTATCTTTCACATGCAACACTTCAATTTAGTTGCAACATTATATATTTTGGATATTCTTTCGCTCCATTTCTCATCATCACATGGAATCCCCCTTTTTGTCTCTCCTTAGTCCTTAATTAATATGCATCTGTATTCGATAAGGAAAGAGGAGGACACGAACCCCCCATAAAAAAAACAATATCTCAACTTTACTAAAAAAAAACACAAAACCACTAACAACTGATTACTTTACGTAGAAACATTAACTTTCTCAACATTATCAACTTTAATGTATCTTCTGAAAAAAATTTGACGGCACAACTCCCTCTCCATGATTAACCGTTACATACAACTTTACATTTTTTAAATGTTCTTTTAGAAAAATACAAAATACCATAAACAAACTATAGATTCCTTCTTTTCTCCTTTTCATAATCTTCTTCCTCTTCTCCCTTTGAATAAATATTACCTATTATATATGCTTCCGCATACATGACGTGCATATAAGACAAGTCCTCCCAGGTTGTAACTTGCAACTACAGAGGAAGTTAGAGCTAATCAAAGGTAGTCCGGGCCGAAAAATGCCCGAGCTTGGGCAGTTTTTTGGCCCGGTTTCAGGCCCGACTCGTCTCATTTTTTTGTATTGGGAGAGGATTTTGGGCAACAAAACAAGGACCTTTTAGCCTAATTTTTGGACCTGACTCAATTTTGGCCAAAAAACCCCCGCTATTTTTGGACTGAAAGGCAGGTTTTGGGCAACCAAAATCGACCTGAAATTTGGCCAGACCCGTTGTGCATGCCGATTTTTAACAGTGGCGGCCCGACCCAAACCCGTCCTGTATTTTGATCACTCTCTAGAGGAAGTACATCATAAGGACAAAATTGTCATTTCACCACCTCATTAGATAAGCTAATTTAATGATTTAATGAAGACAATCATGATTATGTTCCTAGTAATAAAATCCACAAAAAAAACAAAAAAAATCCAGGCTGACTCTTTTCATTTCAACAACTTAGGAATTCGAGGCAAAAGGAATCAAACTTTGTGATTCGTTCAAATTCAAAACCAAAAAAAAATACCCAAATGTCATGGCTGGCTCGTTCAATCGCCAATTCTCTCCGCATTGACGACGATGCCGATGCAAATAATCTGCACTCTCTCTCTTCCCCTCATCGCCGACGTCTTAATCCGACGGCGCCGGAAAATGACGTCATGGAGGAGAGAGAAAGTGATGGATTTGAAAGAGATCTACGCGGTGTGAAGGATGATTTGGGCGAATTTAAAGAAACCCTAACTCGTCAATTTTGGGGCGTCGCCAATTTTCTCGCTCCTCCTCCTACGACGACGACGACTTCTTCCTCTTCCCAATCACATGATCAACGAGTTATTTCTGAGTCGAATCGGTCAGAATCGACCGATCCTTCGATTTCTGGGGACGAAGATGGTGATTCATCGGTTAATTCTCGGAATTCGACTACGAATAGAAATTATTCGGAGATTCGTGTTTTGGAGAATTGTAAATCTTCTTTGAATTCGCATCGGTTGGGATTGCAGAAGGTTGAAGAAGAAGAATATGGTGATGATGATGGTGATGGTGATGATGGTGATGATGGTGATGGCGATGGTGTTGGTGATGGTGATGGTGATGATGATGATGGGATTAACCAAGCTGTGGGATTGACTGATGAAGTTTTAACATTTGCTGGGGATATTGGGCATCATCCTGAGACTTGGTTGGATTTTCCTGTCGATGATGAAGAGCAATTTGAAGGTATGGCTTTCAACTATTTATTTGATTCTGAGAATTGTTAGTATTCTGAATCTGAAAGTTTTCTAATTGGTTTTGCTTTGTATGTTAATTTTATCCTTCGTGCAATTTGGGTACTTGTATTTCACTATTTTGTATTCAACTAGTTTTTGGTTCCGGGGATACTTTTTTCGTGTTTCATCTTAGTAGTTCAAGACAATTAATGTTGTTTCAGCGTTGGCTGTAGTTTGTCTTCAGTTTAATACTTTAAGTAGTACTGATTGCAGTGCTTATTTTCTGTACATAATGCACTGGCTAATATCGTCGGGATTATATTCATTATTTGTGATATTACTCTACTTGTGAAGTTGTGATGGCCCAAGTCATATCCGTATGTTCTTTTAAATAGTTTAGATGTTTTTAACAAGTGAAAAGGATTATTATAATTAGGAAGAACAGCCTTTCCCTAATCTTTAGTAGTTTGTAATGGAATTTGGTTATGAATGTGGATGTATGGTGGTAGTATTATGATATATGAAGTATGTGGTTAGGGATTTGAGACGTTTTACAATTTAACTGATCAATTTCTAGAGAAACTTCATGTTAGAGATGAAATGGCGCCAAATGCATGAGATGGGGTGAAATGTGGTGGCTTGTAATTGTCACTCAAGTGTTTTAGTAATAGTAGTAGATTTGCTTTTCGAATGCTAGTCATCTCTTATTTACAGATATCGTCACTTTGTCTAATTGTCTCCTTAAAAGCATGTCGAACTGTCTACTTAAATGCATGTCACTGCACTTGGTTTAGAGAAAATACATAGGTGCCAATCTTGCACTTGGACTTTATCTATAGTTTAGTTCAACCAAATGTATTGCCATACTTTATCTTTCCTACAAGTCATTTTTTCACTAATTATCCGCTTCGCTTGGGTTGGGCTGTTTGGATTGGGTCCTTAGGTGATACTTGCTAGTGTCCGTTAGGACATTGGTATTTGATGATTTTGGGTGCTAGTGTTTGGTACGATATGGGTCCTTAGGTCCTTGAATGCAGTTGTGGTGGATGTTTGGCCTTGCTCTGTCGATTTTATTACATTTTCAGCTCTGCGCAAGAGTTTTGCTGGTTGGAAAGGTTGTGCAGATTCAAAGATACAGATTCTATACTTGTATTATATATATGGGCTGCTACCTTATATATTCTCATTCATTGTGTATTTAGCTCCCATAGGAGTGTAGACAAACATTTTTGGATTAAGATAAAGATACATTTGGAGCCGAGGATAGGCAGGCACGACCGCACGATCTTAGATCATGGTTTTGTCAGAGTGTGCTAGATGAAGCTTTGCTTAGGTTTGAACAGATTGTAGTTAAAAATTTGTGAGGGAGAAAGGCCAATGTCAACAAACTGTCCAAATAAATGTGAAATGAGATTGTATTCATTGTACAGTTTCCATATCTTTTCAGATTGCTTAGAAGTGATTAGGTGGGAGTTCGGGAGAAGTAATTCAAAGGAAGGGAGGAATACTAGGGTGAAGAAAATCTGGCTCAATATTACCAAAGGGCTTATTGGCATGTTTTGATAATCGATATAAGCTGGTGTAGTTGGGTTATTGCATTTGCATGCTTGATTGTTTGTTAGTTTTTATGTAAAAAGTGCTTGTTAAATTAGATGTGGCTAACAGATTGGTCTCTGAAGTTTATCATGTGGATGAATATTCTTTCTTCGAAATCTTTAAATATTGTATGCTCTCATAACTTAGATGGAAACAACTGAAAGGTGGCTTGCTTTCTGTTTGGTGGCCAGTATGGTAGTCTCGTCCTTTCTTTCTCTCGATTATTGATGCAATAACAACATCAAATATATATTTTTTCATTATTGAGCTGTGGGTATCTGTATATTGATATTTCAAAATTGGTCTCATAAGCTGTACGAATGTCGTGGAAGTAATGTATCTTGTGATTGAAATATCCATCTTTTAACTTATCAAAAATGGGGCTCAATTCTTCAAAGTAGAATATGCTGAAATCTGGAATATGATACAAAGTTTATCAGAAAATAGGGATAGCCTTGTATCTGTTTCTTTTGAAGGGATGCATTATGACATCAAATGATATCTTGCTCTTCACGGAATGCATTATCTGGAGATACGTATTCTAGACGATTTTATTGTTCATGTTGTGGAGTGAAGGTGTTTCACTTAGCTAGGTAGCTCATTGGCCTATTCTATTATGCATTTGCTTTCTAATCTTACCAGAATGAAGAACTAAAAAATAGAGGATGTTCACTTCATTATTTGCAGTATTGATGTATTAGGTGTTCTATTATGCAGATTTTCCCATGTCAGTGTCCCAGAAAAGGCATGCTCAAGCTGTTGAACGCCTTGCGCGGAGGCTAGCAGCACTTAGAATTGAGCTTTGTCCCGCTCATATGAGCGTGGGATTTTTCTGGAAAGTTTATTTTGTTCTCCTACATTCAAGGCTCAATAAACAGGATGCTGAGCTTTTGTCAACACCTGAGGTAAGCTTGTTTTCTTTTGTGGTGTAACATCATAATAGATATATTGTTAATGTTACCTGTCATCTAAGGTGAACTTCTAACCATCTATAGATAAAAATTATCTTGAGTATTGCTGAAGTTGAGAGTTCCAAAGTAGTGAAGAGAAATAAAAACGATACTCTGGTCTAAGACATATAATGTGTAACCGAGGTTGAATTGATCAGTAAGTGGGGACAAGCAGGTGTGTTGATTTATAAGTTTCCTGGTACATTATCTACGAAAGGGCTTTATGTTAGAATTTAACCTTCCTTTACTTGTATTTTTCTTATTTAATACTTTTTAGTACTTTATTTCATGTTTTTAGCTTTTCGTTTAGGTTTTATCTTCCGCTATTATATTACTGCAAACAATGTGTTCAGTGTGTAGAGTAGTATCTCCCAATTAACCCTCTTGAAGGAGTATCACTGGATGAATGAAAATAGACTTTCTGCCAAGTTTTAACTGAGTTGTGTTGTTTTTCATAGTTAATTTTGGTATTGCAATTTACGTTAAAGTGCCCCCTCCCACCAAGGCCCCGCTTGTTGTTGCGGACCCGTTTGTAACTACCGCATGCACACAAGCTCCGGATGACGCTCACTCTCTTGACACCAATAGGCAAGAGTATCCATTCAAAGATACAACGTTGCTCGTGCTTCTACGAGCCATAGAGATCCATTCCGCACAAGGCTTGTACCCTTGCTGACTGATAGGCAAGAGTGCGCCGCATGTTCTGTTGTCAAAACGCTCGGACTGTGACACCTTGACTTCCTTTCTTAAGCGTTGGTCTTAATCTTAGGTGAGGTATTGTTAAGAGTTGAAGAGGGCTTTTGGGTTGTTAATACGGTATTGAAAATTTTGTTGATTCCTCTTCTAATGACTATGGACTTTGCAAATGATCTACCATTTCCCTTGGTGCTTCCAAGACGCATTGACTAGGGGCCCCCACTCCTTTCAGCAGGTCCTCATGGCCTTGGTTGGTTGATAGCGCAACTGCGGTAGTTAAATTTTACTTGAAGGAAGGTTTTGGCATCCCTCCAACTTCCTAAACTCTAGATGTTTGGCCCTTTGTTGGAATTAACGCTTGAAAAGGAGTTAGAAGAGAATGTAGCTGTCCTCCCCCAGAAAATAATACTATAGAATCCAGCAATATAAAAGATATTAGTCAAAATATAAGTATACAAGTCAAGCTAGAGAAAGAGTAGATTTGGAGTAAACAGTGACAGATGGACATAATATATACAAGTCAGAACATTGTGCTAAATAAAGCTGATATATCCATTTAGAATTTTTGTGCTCGATTCTTGAATGAAATGAGTGGTCTAAACTATTAAAGCAGGATTATCATCTTTTTAGTCGTTACGCTAATGCTAGTTTTCTGTGATCGAATGAAACAGGTGGTTTAAATTAGGAAACTACCTATTTAGGCCCTGTTTTTCAAACAAGAGTATCTGATGTATGAGATGATGTACGACCTTGGATTCAATAATATTGTGTTCCTGCACCGTGTCTTTCCTGCTCAAAAATTTATTTCAATGTCAGAAAATCAGTCATTTAGTCTAGCAAACCTAATCCAAGTGACTGGCAAAATACGATAAAAAAAAGTGACTGGCAAAATATAACAAAAATAAAAAGTGGCTGGCATAATATGTTGGTCAACAAGTGGTACTACCTGGAGAGCACCTTGTCCAGCATCTAAACAAAATTTATCATTCCGGTGTCAATTGTTCAGACTTTCTTTCTTAATCAGACAGTTTTGCACTTTTGGTTAACCAGACACTTTAATATCTGCATCAGTATAGGGTTTTCTACCATGTCAGGGTCATTGTTTTCATATGCATCGAGATCACAAAGAAAGGACTAAGGAGCATCTCAAAACCCGCACTGTTGGTCCATCTTCTGAATGCCACTTACCTAGTGACTGCCGCACATCTTAACCTACCTTGCTTCAAAAATTTAATTGCTTAGCACATGATTGGTCCTTAGATTTTTTTTTTCTTGGTGGATTGAGTTCAGCTTTTTACCTGCCCCCAACTTATGCAATGAAGTGGAAATTTGGGACTGGATCTAAAGAAAAAATTTATTTGATGTACATGTCCTCGTTTCTAGTTGTACTCCCTCTGTCTAGACTAATGCAACAATTTGACTTTTGTACTATTCACATATCTTCATTAACCATAAATTTTTACTAATATAATAAAAATGATAGTATATCATGTTGTGGATTTGTCGTAATATATACTTCAAACTATTATCTTTTCGTAGTAATCTTTAATAGATTATTAAAGATAATCAATAGTCAAAGTTGTGCTTTGGCAAGTGTGAAAGTCAAACTGTTGCACTCTAGCCATATTGTCTATCGATCTCCTTGATAATTTGCTGATCTAAAATATTAGAAGAAAACTGTCAGTTGCAAAATGTGTTACACGGTCTTATGGTTGCTATCTCATTTATAGCGGTGTCTGGTTTCTGTATCGTTGTGCTTCTTGGATAGTCCTTTTATTCACCTTCTTTTTTATACCTGTAATTTACCATCTTCATGTCTGTTGCAAAGATTCTGTAATGTGCCATTAAATCTAAATCAGTGCAAGGTCTTTCAATTTTGGCTGAGAAACAGCTTCTTGAATGGCACTCAGCCTTTCGATCGTGTTGCTAGTTCGAAGTTGTATGATTTTCTCTTGCCAATGTTATCATCATGCTAATGGGTTGGCTTTAAATGTAGTCAGTTACTACTTCATTTAAGCAGAGAGCTCGAATGTTTTGGAATGCAGAGATGATATAGCACTTTTATCAGACATGTTGAGCTAAGTCATTTGATGTCGGCTTTTGTCTTACCTTATGCTAAGAACTGGATCTCAAAAGCAATTAAGCAATGAATTTAGGCCCAAGATAACTGTTTTATCGATTGAACCAGAGAAATAAGACCAATTACAACCCGTTATACTTTCGAGAGGATTGTGGTGCTCTCCCAATTATTTTTTCCCTCCACTGTCTTCTGCATACATATTTTCTCTCGACTTCTATAGTGCTGACCACACCATCTAGGGGGTCTAACAACTTTTCTGACATCATATCAGATTCCCTAACAAACGTATAAGTATTATAAGTAAAATAAACAACTCAGCTCACTACATTGTTCTTTCTTGGCCTCCTAGCATAAATAAAGAGGACTGGGGCTCTCCCTGGAGGATCTCTTGCATCTTTATAGGTGATGAGCTAATTATACCTGTCTTTTGGTGCTTACTATGTAATATAGTAATATGAAATGGTATATCACACTTGTCATTTTCGGTCATCCAATTTATGACTTGCTTATTTTTAGCTTATTGTTTCTGGGACATGGCGAGCATAAGAAATCAATTTCTGGGACATGTCTCTGTTGTTAAAGTGTCACAAAGATGTTCCCTTTTCTTCCCCCTAAATGTTTGAGCTTCAGAAATCAATTATCTAATTCCTCTTTCTATTCTTGAAGAGGTGTTCATCTTATTATAATTGCTTGGTTTATTAGTTTGTGCGGTTGATATGATGTCATGCGAGATGAGATATATTCATTTTTAAAAAATGCTTCGCTTAATTATAGATTTATATATTACTCAATGGATGGTAATTATGCTTCTCAGGTTGTAGAAGCCAGAGCAAAGTGGATGCAAGAGCAACAAAAAGGGGCCAAGAAAGATTCAGAATGGTTTTATGGTGGCCTCTATTCAAGAGAAAGTGCTGACTTAGATGATGATTGTACTCCAAGATCCTTGCAGAATGAGCATTCAGAGACTTCGTCCTGGACGTTTTTTTCTGAACCTGCCACTTCTTCCACAACAGCTGAGTCTGAAGTGGAAAAACATGCTGTGAGCACCGAGCTGCAGCTTATGGATAAGTCTATCATTGATGAGAAGCCATTGGCAAATGCAGAGAATAAGAACATACTCACTGCTTCAACTTTCAAGAGACCTGTTTTGAGTATTGTTGATGATGAGAATGATAGTGATGACTGGCCTGAAGATGATTGCTTAGGACAGAGTGGAAGATTTATACCTGTGGGAATTGCAGATGAGATATCTTTTAGTGATCTCGAGGATGATGATTGCTGTATTCCGGTCATATCAAAGCCTTATAAGTAGTATATGGTGGAATTCTTTAATCATTTGGAGGACATTAAACGTATCCTATATGGAATTTATCAAGCTGGCTGCTAAATTTAACTGGTTGCTGGAAGTTTCAATTCATGGGATCTCATGGCCGAGGTTGAAGCATATGGTGTTGTTGGCCTGCCCTCGCTTGAAAAAATTGCCAAAATGCTCTTTTGGTGAAGCTCTGTTTGTATGTTGTATTGCATCACCACCCAGTGAAGAAGTGCCAGGTTAACCAAATGGGCAGTTCTGGCCTTCTATATCTGGTGTTCTTGAGTGTGCAGATTTTGTATAATTTTTTTGTACAAGTGATGGAAGCATTTGTTTGTTCCAATATGTACATTACACCCTATGTAAGTGTGCATTACTTGCTTCCAATGATCTGGATGTGTGTGGAAGATGGGAGTGAAATTGTACAGTTGTATTTGCAGTGACTGTGTTCTTTCTCACCTGTTTTTGCACGAGTAGTGATACACCTACCTACTGGGTAAATTATCCGCTAGATATAGACACCAATAAATAGTGGAATACAACTAATCATTTTTAATCATCTTTTAATGGTGTACTTTAATGAGTTATCTGTCTAGTGGGTTTTAGTTTTTTTTCTTCCCTTTTTCACAATCTCTCTCTTCACAAGCATGGAAGACGAACAATAGCGGGGCCAGACAATGTCTATTTGATGCAAATCTAACTTTAAAGGTGAATATTTTGTCCAGATTGTCGGACAAATAACTTTACAAATCAAGTAAGAGTAGCTCTTTATTGTATGTAAAGTAGCTAGCCTAAGATTCTCCATGTATTTATGTTCGGGGTCAACTGAAAAAGGGTTGACCTAGTTAATCCAGGAATTATACGCGTCTAAATTTTTTTTTATAAGATAAGGAAAAAAAGTATTAGGAGACCCTCCGCTCGAGGGGAACTCCTAATACATCGGTTACAAGAATATTGGATAACATTGGAGCGTTACAAAGATCAATAGAAAAAGAATCATCTACTAGATGACCTACATTGGCCACCCAATCAGCAGCTCTATTGACTTCTCGAAAAACATGTGCGATCTGTGTGGACTAGAAGCGGCGAAGAAGAATCTGGATATCTGCAATGATTGATTGAATTTGCCATGGAGGAGTCCATAGTCCTTTGACAGCGTTGATCACAAGTAGATTGTCTCCCTCAATGTAGATGTTCTTTATATTGTGGTGGATGGCGAAGGAAATGCCCCGATGGAGAGCAGTTGCTTCGGCGATGAAGACGGGGGTGGTACCTAGATGATATGCCATTGCATGAAGACCTTGACCAAGGTGGTCTCTAATGCCTTTTTGACGGAGCCATCAAAATTGAGTTTGAAGAAGTTTGGTGGTGGAGGATTCCAAGCAACGAGGATGGAGGAAGGATGGGGGGAAGGGGAAGGGGGTAGTGCTCCCGTGAAGGGAGATCCGTTGGAATGTAGTTGATCAATGTGAGTTTTTGTTTTCCATTGGAGATTGTTAATATTAGCTCTGTGCAAAACCCTGTTAGGGCACCATGAATCTGAAGAGAAGACCATGGCGTTACGTTCTTTCCAAATGTTCCATAAAAGAAAAACGATTTTAGTCATAGATTTGTGAGATTTAAAATTTTCGAGAGAAGAGAGAAGCTTTTGAGGATGGACCGGGAATGGGAATTGGAGCCAATCTTTGGTTTGGGGGGAGAGCCATAATGAAACTAAATGTTGACATTCAACGAACAGATGGTCGATGGACTCACTGTTTTGATTACAAATGGGGCATAAATCTGAAGGAACAATATTACGAGAGTGAAGTATGAACCGGACTCCTATGCTATTATGGCATAGTTGCCAGAGGAATATAAGAAGCTTTGGAGGGACGTCTAGCTTCCAGATCCATCTAAATGACCAAGAGGGGTTGTCGGGAATGTTATGAGCTAACCATGTTGCAGATTTAACTGAAAATTGGCCAGATGGGGTAGGACCCTACACTGGGCAATCCTTGATGTCTGAGAGGGGCAAGGGGATTCCTCTTATTTTGGTGAGCAAATGAGGGGGAACGTACGGTCGGAGAAGGTGAATATTCCAACTGTGATCAGTGGTAATGAAGTTGGCGAGTTTAAGGTCAGGATCGATGTTATTGAGGTTGACGTTTAAGGCCATGGCAAGGTCTATATCAAGGGCCCAATTGTCTACCCAAAATAAGATGTCTTTACCATTTCCAACTTTCCATCTGATTCCTTTCCTGAGGATATGGCGTTGAGCAAGGATTGATCTCCAGATAACATAATCATTAGGTTTGGGGATATAGTCAAAGAATGAATGCCGGTTAAGGTATTTTTCTTTCATTGATTTTGACCAGAGACTATCATTATTGGAAATTAGGTGCCAACCCAATTTGGCCAGAAAGGCTTGATTGAGTAGTTGAGTTTTACGTAATCCGAGGCCTCCTTGGCTTTTTGGTTGACAGATTTTATTCCAACTTATAAGAGGAATGCTGTTTTTGTCTTTATTTTGCCGCCAGAAAAATTGTCTATGGATTGTGTCAATTTTTTTGCTGATTTCAGTAGGTAAGAGGGTAGATGAGCAGGAGTAGGCAGGAAGCGCTTCAAGATTAGATTGGATGAGAGTAAGTCATCCTGCTTTTGACAGGAACCCTGCTTCCCAATGCTGGATGCGGTTTTGCGTTTTTTCTAAGATGTGAAGGAAATCTTTTTTGATGGGGCGGAAGGACGAGAAATGGATTCCTAGATAGCGGCCTAAGTTGCCATGGGAGGTCATATTAAAGTGACTAGCAATCGATGCTTTTTTAGAGTTTGGCACCTTTCGAGACATCATGAGCGTAGATTTGTGAAAGTTGACAAGCTGGCCGGATAGAGCACATAAGTCGTCAAGAATTGATTTGAGCTTGTTACAAGCTGAGGATGTAGCTTTGCAAATGACAAAGCTATCGTCAGCAAACATTAAGCATGGAATTCTAGTGCCCCTCGGGCATAACTTAATGCCTATTCCAGAGTTTGGTTTATCACTCTCGATTGTGAGCTTTTGGATGAGAACATCCATACAAATAATAAAGAGGTAGGGTGATAGCGGGTCACCCTGTCGTAGGCCTTTTTTCGGTTTGAACCAATGAGTAGTTTCACCATTAACTTTTACCGAGTAGGATACATTAGTAACACACTCCCCGGATCCATTTAATCCATTGATTCGGGAAACCTAAGGAAGAAAGACATTGCCAAAGGAAATCCCATTCAATGCGGTCATAAGCTTTTTCCATATCAAGCTTAAGAGCACACCAACCAACTTTGGAAGAAGATTTTTGGAAAATATTCATAATTTCTTGAACAATGAGAATGTTATCATGGATGGATCTATCAGGAGTGAAAGCATTTTGTAATGGGCTTATATTGGTTTTAAGGATAGGACATAATCGACGAACAAGAAGCTTTGAGATAGCTTTATAAAGAGTATTAATAAGACTAATCGGGCGATAGTGGTTGGGAGTTTCTGGGTTTGGTTTCTTAGGGATAAGGGTTATAATTGTGTGGTTCAAAGAAGGAGGAAGCCTCCCGTGGTAGAAAAAACTTTGAATTGCCAAACAAATATCATTTTCAATATAGGGCAATAAGCTTGAAAAAAGTGGGCACCAAACCCGTCAGAGCCAGGGGCTTTATGAGGGTTCATTTCAAAAAAGACTGCTTTGATTTCTTCAACAGAATAGGGAGCCGTAAGAGCTGCAATATCGTCTTGAGAAACGATAGGATTGACGAAGCTTAGGTCGATAGTGCAGTTTGCGTTTGAAGAGTGAAATCTATCTTTGAAGGCGTTGTGGAGCAACGTTTTAAGGTCATCTGGTGAGTCGATCCAAATATCTGAATCAGATCGAAGTCTATAGATAGAAGAATTGGAGATTTTCTTTTGGAAAAATTGACACCAGGGGTCCCAACTATGGGCCAACATTTTTTATAGGTACCAAGTATGGATTATTCTGTGTAGGTCTCAACTAAGGAGGGTATTGTTTTTCGTTTGGCTAAGATGACCTTTAACTGGTTTAACAAGTTAACTTTTTTTTTGCGGGGCCCACTCCCTCCTTCAACCCTTGGACAACCTTTTCATCGACTTCTCCCCCATTGTTAGATTTGCTTCCTCTCCCTCCCCCAAAAATTCTTGTTTTACATCCCATGGAAACAGGGGATAAATATTAATGTTGTCAATTAACCTGACACGATATTAAGCCAGTCAAGCAATGTGGTCATCCTACTCCTCCATCTCTCTCCTCACACTCCATTCCCATCACGCAGAAAAGAAATTTTCAACATGAAACGCGAACTCGATAGATACGATTTCTCACCACCAACCAAACAAACTGTAAAATTGAGGTGAAATTTTCAAATGATTTTGAGAAATTGTAGATAATCTGAGGTGAGAAAGAAAGTTATCAGGGAAAACAAGGGGACTTCATTAAAGCAACTACTAATGTGACCAGTGAAAAGTGATGAGTTTCTTCAAGTTCAAAGTAATGATGAAAAAATTCCTCTTTCAGAGATCTAAAGTCATAATTATTGAAAAACAAAGTACCCGACAAAATCATTTGAAAATTGATGAGGGTGAAGCAAATAGGAAGAGAGATAAATTAGATTCTCTAAGATCACAAAAGTCTGAACTCCAAATTTTTTTTGAATTCTTAATCTGCCTAGATAGGTTTCTCAGACTTCAAATTCCTCATTTCAATCTTCATCTTCTCACCAAAGATGATGCAAAGAAAATATTTTCAGAATTTTATAGAGCGGGCTCGAAAAAGAGGGTTCAATCTGCGAATGGAGCAAGAAGAGAGGGTAACGCCATTGTTGAGCTTTGTAAGAGCTTGAAAGTAGTGTGTCGTGCCAAAACTTTCGAGATTAATTTTTTTTAAAAAGAAACATATCTTCTTCAATTGCAGAACAAACAGAGATAAAGAGCTTAATAGGGGGGAGAAGAGGAGCGGTTTCCGACGAGATTGGGTTGCGGTTCTCGACGGAGGTAAACTGGTCTGAAGCAAAGGAAGAAGAAGAGGGGTAAAAAGTAAGGAAGAAGAGAAATTGAGGACTCACGTGATTTTTAATAAGGTCACATGACCTGGAAACTTGCTATAACAGGTTACTCACCTGCTAGGCCCAACTGAAAACACGACCCTGCTTTGTTGAGACCTGCACAGAATAATCAATACTTGGGACCTATAGAAAATGTTGGCCCATAGTTGGGACCCATAGCATCAATTTTTCCTTTTCTTTTTCATTTTGTTATGAAATTTTTTTGAGTTGCGGTCGCCTTGTGTTAACCAAGTTTTTCGTGAAAAATTAGCCCAATGCTTTTGACGGAAGAGAAGAAGTCTTTCCCTTTGGATAATTAAACGGGAAAGGTGATTTTGAAGGATAGGATTAAAAGGCTGATCCCAAATTCTCTGCTCTATTTCTTTGATTTTGTCGTCATTCTGGATAAGCTTATTATTGGAATGGCCATATGTAACTTTAGACCATTGTTTAAGGTGTTCCTTGATGCGACTTAGCTTATGTTGTACACGGAAAAAATGCGAACCCCTAACGGGTTTTGACCATGCTTTGCGGACAATATTATGCGAAGATTTGTCGAGCGACCAGTAATTCTGAAATCTGAAATGTCGAGTGAATTGATTATTTTTGACTTTGGAGTCATAGATGAGCGGGACATGATCAGAAACTGTGAAGTTGCCATAATAGGTAGTAGCATTTGGAAAAAGCGAGCAAAACCCATGACAGGCTATAGCTCGGTCCAGGCGTTCATAAATTGTGTTGTTATTAATGGTCTTTTTCCATGAGAAGGTGTTTTGTAAGCAGGGTATATCTATCGCATTAAGGTTGGAAAAGAGGCTAGGAAGCCTGAACAATTGGTTTGCCTGGAGCGATCTGCCGCCTTTTTTTATCATTAGGGGATAGCATTTCATTGAAGTCCCCAATGGTAAGCCATGGAATGGAAATGGGATTTAAGAAGTTGGACAGATAATCCCAAAAAGCATCTTTATCGTGCTCTTGTGCAGGCCCGTAAATACCTGAAATTAGGATAGGCCTATTAAGCGGTTTATAATTGACATGTAAGTGGGCACTTCGATTTGTAGAAGTGTAATTTATTAAGTCAAGTTTAACGCTGTTCCAGAGGATCCAAATGCCACCACTATGGTTAATGGGGTCAATTATAAGCTTATTTTCAAATCTAAGCGCTTTTAAAATGTTGGTACTATTGGTTCTTGAAGTCATAGTTTCCGAGACAAATAAAATATCTGGCTTATGCTTATGCGTTATAAAGAGGAGTTCATCAAGAGCTTCATGTCTCTTGCCTCCCTGAATGTTCCAACTAATTATTTTCATGATGCGAGGGGTGTGATAATGAGCCGTCATTTTTAGGCCAGATTTTGCAAGAAGCATTAACAGTGAGGAGGGATTCCCTTGAGAGGAAGGACTCCAACAATGTGTATCAAAGCGGACGCTTAACATCCGGGTCATTTGGGGCTTAAAAGCCCGTTCAATACTTACAGTGGAAAGAAAAAGGGGGGACCCAAATGAATTGGGTCCTGTAGACAGCACGCAAGAAAGGGCCATCCAACATTGGCCAGGCCCAACCTTGGCAGTCCACCAATATTGGCGCAAGGAGAGCGGTGCTGCAATTTAGGATGAGCACAAAAAATAAGAGAAATTGGCTTTTAAAAAAGCAGGCTAAAGAGGAGGGGGGGTAAGTTGATGTAGCTGTACTAATCTTACGACAAAGGATGCAGAAAAGATTGATCGAAGGAAGAACCATGAGTAGAAAAGAACTACAGGGCAACATTAAAATGAATAAAGAGAAGCAGCTATGGTAACACCAGAACAGGAGCGAAAAAAGCAATAGATAATTACAACAGAAGTAAAAGTAAAGACATAATTTTAATTGATTATATGAGAAATTTAGATACAAAATAACCCCAGGAGTAAATAACTTAATATGCATCAAGAGAACTGGGTTAGCAAAAAAAGGGGATTGTGAACTAGGGGAAATTACATTGAACCTCAAATCATTAAAGTAACCCCTAGCTAAATAAAAAACAACAAAAAGTAATCCCATAGTGGACAACATAGTAGAGAAAATGAAAAAAGGCAACTTGATCATGAAGGAATAGATTAGGGAATGGATGGATCATCAGAATCCTCCTTCCTCCTGCGCTTAAGGCTGTCTTTTAAGGAGCTGGAGCTTTCGTCGGCAGAGGGGCTGCAGCAAGAAGAAAGAATCTCCGTCATGTCGGCATCAAAGCCAATAGATGGTGAATGGTGAATAACCCCTAGAGCATTAATGAAGTCCTCATCCAAGTCATCTTCATCTTCCACAAAAGCTGGCAGGGTGGAGTTGTCATTGAGTGATGGAGAATGCGAAATAGCGGGGGGATTAAGACGGATGCCATCATCCCCGGAAATCTGGAACTCAGCTAGGGACTCAAAAGCATTGGTGGTAGGCACCATAGGAGCAGTAGAGGGGGACTGGGAGCTGGGGGAAGTTGGTATCGTCAACCTGGGCAATGCCATAAGGAGTGAGACGAGGGGTTGAAGGGAACAGACGGTAGGGACGCCTACCCCTGAATGATCCCCGAAAAAACTGGGTACGAGGTCTGCCACGCCTTTGAGGCTTAACGAAGAGCCAGTTGAAGTCAAGAGTGGAGGGAGAGGGAGCATCCAAGGAACTAGCTTCCAACTTAGCCACCACTAGGTCAAGGCAAGGTGCAGGTTTTTAGGACACATAGATAAGACATGATCTTTCATTCCACACAAAGGACAAACTTCGTGAATACCCTCATAAGTAAGAAAAAACTTAGAGCAACCACTCTCGTTGACCATTGAAATGGACCTTGGAACAGGAGAGGAGATGCTAATATTAAGATAGACCCTAGCATACTGGGCTTTATCATCATTTTGCATTGTGAACCTATCCAATTTTATTAAGTGGCCAATTTTACTGGTAAGTTGAGCTAAGTGAGACCAGGTCCAGTATTCGTTAGGGAGGAAGGGGATTCTAACCCACTGATCGACACGGGTGATATAGCTAAGGAAGGACTGAAACATCGGCCTCCAAGGGTGGAGAACAAAATTGAGGCCTTGGACAAACCAAGGACGTTTGTCCCAGACCTCAATTTTATCCATGGGGTTGGCAAATCTAATGAGGAACCAGCCATTTGAGATGTACCTGATAGAGACATCGCCCATAATGAAAGACCAGTCGCGTCTAAGGCGAGTAACAATGGCAGCAGAAGGGATTGGATCACCCCAAATTTCACCAAAGAGACAAGACGCGTCAAAAGTGGTACGAGTGTTAACATCCAGGGGAGACCTCTATAGTGATGCTGGGGGGAGTTGGATTTGGAATGTCTGTGACAATAGGACTTGAGTCCCTTGGTTGAAGGGGAGGGGCAGATGGACTGTCACTGTGATCAGCCAAACATTGAGCTAGCCCAGGGGCTGAGGAATTGTTCGGACTAGCACAGTTATCCATAGCGGAAGTTGAAGCGGGATTGGACCTATCAGAGTTAGGGGAAAGGGGATGAATAGGACGAGAGGATTTGAGGACATTAGCGTAAGAGTCAGGTGGGGGAACATCAGACATGAAGGAAAAAACACCAAGGAGCGAAGAAAGGTGGACACAGTACAAGGAAAGGAGAAGAGAGGGAAGTTGGGAATAGCGAGTTTGGATGGTCAGAATAGTTAACATTTGGGGGTATATATAGGCAAGGCATTTAAAACACTCACCACAAATCACAACACAAAGGGGAGGCCCTAAGGGGGTTGGCCAAGGAGCGTAAGGGAGACGAACCGCCATAGGGCAAATACAGAGAGAGGAGAGAGAGAGAGAAGCAAACAAGAGAAAAATTCAAAATTACTTGATGCGGATTCCACATCTATTAGAAGTATATTTGTCATATGTGGCAACAAAGGTACCAAAAGTAGTTTAGTTGGCACCAACATGAGTACTAATTTTTCAATTTATGCGCCTATTGTATAATTTTATTTGAATTGGTATAATAAGTGGCTAAATCGATAAATGTACAACAAGACTTAACCTAACCCAAAATTTTTAGGGTTTTGCTAAACGCCTCCCTAGTTTTACTTACTAACACCCTATATTTTTATACTTTTATACACTTTCTATTCCCCCCTCTTTCCCTCCTATCCTTTCCCTTTTCTTATAGAATACATCCCACGAATCCCAGTCCATCTAATTCCATAACCCCCATTATTACCACCACCATAAACCACCTTTGCTTTACCAACACCGAATAACCTCATTATAGGATTATTTCTTCTAGTCCACTTTCGAGGATTTTCTGCAAATTATTTCACATTGAAGAACACTAAACTTAAAAACGATGTACAAATTGAATGTTGTTTAACCAAAGCCAACCACCACATAGCTCAGCATCCACAATGTCCGCCTCAACCACATGCCAGATGTCCATTATAAACGTCTGAATCTATGGTCAAGCGCCTACAAAAAATGCCTATCCTTAGGCTCAAGCGTCTACCACAAATGCCTGACTATATGGTTAGACGTTTCTGGTAGACGATTGGCCATATGTGTGTATAATTTTCTGGCGAAATTTGTGGTACTTTTCCATTTTTCGACAATTTTCCTTTTCTCAACGACTGGGTCTCCGTTCAAGTGTGGTGGCCTGTGTTGGTGGTCAGGTCACCGAATCTGTTGGTCCTTCAATGGTGGTAGAAATAGGGAACGGGTGATAGATGAAAGGGACTAAGGAGGAAAGAAAGAGTGCAAAGGAGATAGAGAGAATGAAAGGGAATGAGATATGCATTAGGGCGGGGCCCGGGGCCCTATTGTATTTAGGGCGATACCTAGAAAAAATTAGGGTGGGATTTAGTCATTTAGAAATTTTATCCATAACTTAATCTGAACCAGATATGATAATTAATCTAACTTAACCTAATCCAATATCAATCCAATTCAATTTAAACCGCGTCTAACCTAGAGGGTACATTTACCCAAAATGATCCCATCCGAATATGACACAAAATAGGAGACGGACCGAGTTTACTCTGTTGTTCTCTTTTTTGGTTCGTGTAGCAATTAGCAACCCTTGAGGAGAGAGATCACTATTCACTACAACAACTAAACGCATTAGAACTTAGAAGTTCTCACGTCTCACCCAACCTCTCTTCGATTCTACCCTTTTCACTTCCACTCCGAAGCATCTTCTTTATAGTATGTGGTTTTGCATAAACCCTAGATGATAAATTAAACTTTTTTTTTTAAATTCCTAAAATTGATATAGAAATTTCGACAATTAAAATTAAGAACACATTTATCCACTCCTCTGTCAATCGAGAAGAAATTTCTTCGAGGTACCTTATCATATACTCTAATTCGGATTTGTTGTTAATTATTTTGTTTCTGCTATTTTTTTACTTCTATTTTTCACCCCATTATTCTCAATTTATTCTTGAATTTACGTCTATATTGTCCATGATGTTGATTTTAATCATAATTTTGGATATTAGGGTATGTGTTATATTGTTCCAATCACTCGAATTACAATAGTGGATTGGAATTTATAAATTCAGAATTTATTAATAGTTAGTTTGTTGCATAGATGATGTGTTGATGTAGTATGTTTATTTGTAATGCAGCTGCTCCTTAAAGAGGTGTGAGATATTGAGAGAGGCAGGTATTGAGTTCAAGGTATCGCCTTTTTTGCATTGCGATCGCGCGCTGGCATTGATTCATTACTTTTGAGATTAGTTCATCCTTTTTTACTTGGAGATTTCAGTCTCAACTGTCAACTGGAATTATAATTTTTGACAATCTGGATTATTGAGTTGGGAAAGTGAAATTCACGGGGAATTCGTTAGTTTGATGATAGTTTTTACATGGGTTCAGCATTGTTCAATTATGTGCGAAATCTGTGGCCTTTTTCAGGCCTTAAAGTTGATGACCTGAAAGTATCTGATAGGTTAGTTAGTAGACTTTCACTACCTGAACACACTAAGCAATTTGTCTTTGCTATTCGTGAGCCGGAAAATGAGACAGTTGTATATATTCTTTGTGCTCAGAACTTATCGGAGAGATCAGCTTCGGATGCTGAGTTTTTGATAAGGGAAGTACGACCTGATGCGGTTGTTGCCTTAGTTGGTAATAGTACGTTGTCTGAAATTCAAGAACATGAATTGGTTGAAGGCATGGATGATCAGGTTCCTACTTCAACAAATAGGGTTTTGATGAGGTGTTTTATGGACAAAACAAACAAAGACAAGTATGAAAATCTTGCTGGTAACTTGGTCCTAAAGGAGATTTTTGGTGTTGGCTTCTATGGGCACTTCTTTGTTGCCAAAAGGTTGGCAGAAGAAGTTGGATCTTCATTCTCTGTAGTTGAATCTCCAGTAATGAATTCAGCTGGAGCAGAAACAGATCCATCTTCTGAGACTAGTATGGTCAGTAATAACCTTCAAACTTTGGCATTGCGGCCAGCTAGCTTGATTCCACAGAATTGGGGTCCGTTAGTTTGTAACTCGAGGAGACTTATCATTACTAGCGATGTCCAGTCACAGATGGTAAAGCTGGTATGTCCATTTTTATCCCAATCAATAACGAGCTTGAGTCCTTTTGGCTCTCCTGTGGATGGAGGGTCATGTATAATGGAGCCCAGGTGCAATTATTCCCCCCACCATTTGCACAAACGATTTATCCTTTGCTCATGGATCTTCATGATATTTTTGCTGATATCCCATCTATGGGTCGTGCTCTAGCTTATGCACAAAAAATGTTTCTTGATGTGGGAAAGGGGGATAGCGTAGATGCTGATTTATTGGCTGAAGTTTATACCTTTCGAATTGCAGTTGAGGGTCTGAGGATTGCTCTGAATAACGCTGGTAGACTCCCAGTCCACAAATTAGGAAAGTCTATGCCAGGCAAGATTGCTTTTCAAGAGCTGTCAGTTGAGGAGAAATCTCATTGTCTTCTTGCACAAACCCTTCAAAGTCAGGCAAGAAAGTTCAAGACAGTAGTGGCAATAGTGGATGCTAGTAGCTTAGCTGGTCTTCGGAAGTTCTGGAACACTCCTATTCCTGGAGAAGTCAAGGATGTGGTTGAAGAACTTATTGTGTGCCAGGAAATTGATGCAGAGAGCACCAATGATAAAAAGAAGCGGCTATTATCTGGTAAACCTGTAGTGGTAGTTGCTTCTGGTGCCACTGCTGTTCTGGGTGCATCTTCCCTATCTAAGGTTGTCCCAGTGTCATCTATTGTAAAGGGGGTTATGTTGAATGTTCCAGCATCAGTAAAGCTTTTCCTTACTCACACACATAAAGCAACTGTATTTGCAGTAAGCAAGTTTCTTGGTCCATCAAAAATTTTGGCTCCAGGCTTTGCAAGTTCTGGGGCTAAAGCATCTACTGCATTCAAGGCAGCTGCTTCCGCGGAGAAAATTCGTGCCATCACCCATGGTGTTATAGCTTCTGCTGAAAAGACTAGCTTTTCAGCCATGAGAGCTGCATTTTATGAGATAATGAGGAAACGACGGGTTCAGCCGATTGGAAGCATGCCATGGGCTACCTTTGGGTTTAGCGTAGCAAGTTGTGCAGGATTGCTTGTATATGGTGATGGAATTGAATGTGTTACTGAATCTCTTCCTGCAGCCTCTTCCATTGCCAGCTTGGGTCGTGGTATCCAAAATTTGCAGCAGGCGTCTCAATCCATTGGACATTCTTGTGGACATAAAATTCAAAAGGCTATAGAGTCCCTGATGCACAGGTTTAAAAAAGTGAAGATTCAGTAGAGCGAAAAAACGTGGCTTCTTTTGTATATTATCCATGCTGTCGATGGTGGTGATTCAGGTGTACATACATAATCCAAGGAAGGGTGGGGGTATGTAATGATGAATGGTTTTCCCACTTTCCTACTGCAAAATAATTCTTTTGCTCTCATCTGATTGACTGGTTTAGCATACAAATATAGTGATCCTCTTTTCAGATCCGCTTATTTCTCCTGGAGTGTCACATATACTATTTAGGTTGTCCAAAAATTTGTCACATTTCCTAATATTGAATGATTTATGATTTGATTTCCCAAATTAATAGATAGGGATAGGATAAGAATGGCCCAACCATAAAGGGTCTTTTTGAACTCATTTTGTACTCATAATTATAATGAGTTGGGAAAATGTGACAACCACCAATGTAAAGCTTATAAATTAGGCAAATTGATCTACCTTATTATATAAAAGGTTGTGGAGAAATTATTACGTGTTGTGAAAACTTACTTGTTTTTCATGTATAGGTTGTGTTACCCACTGTGATAAACTGAGGGAAGTTGTAGGCTCCCCAGTCCCCACTTTGTTTCCCTCTCCCCACTTTTTTTTCTTGGGTTCTGTAGATGAGTAGCTCAACATAAGCATGAGATGATGTTTTAGATCAAGGAAAAATAAATAAATTTGCTTAGTAATTTGGTTATCTTAGAGAAGCACAACTATGGTTACGTACATAATAGCCTATGATCTCGAGAGCAAAAGAATAAATATCACATAGACTCCACCAGTCAGTTTAGTTATTTCATGCAGAAAGCTAAGTCAGACAGGACTATGCAACTAATAACGTAAACTCCAGAGTCAAACTGCTACCTCCATCTGGTATCTCCCCAGTGTATCCATCATCAAACTTCTGCTGCTATCAGTTGTCCACAGGGACACAGCTATAGAAGTCCCTGTTTTGAAGTACCCTGGAGACATGCTTCATGTTAAAAGTGCAATTTAGGTACAATTTCCTTCTGATATATTCCATGACAACGCGTCTTTGGACTGGATTTTGTATTCAATTTGCTTTTTGAATGTTCTCTCTTATTTGCAGATATTGTCAACGGACTCCATTACTTCCAATGTTATCCATGCTTTTGGATTTTGGTTATATTTTTTTCTATGAGTCTTTTATGCTTCATTGACATGCTTCATTTGCTATTATGTCTTAGTCACAGCAGTAAGTAGGAATGCACAAAAAAATAGTATTGGTAAGCTAATTTAGTTTTTGGTGTACATACACGCTAGAAAGCCCAGAAGCTTTTCACTTGTAAAGGCGTAGATGTATTGGCTTAATTGTACCATCATGTCTTTGCAAGTAGGCATTAATCAACTCTTATAGTTATGCTCTCCCCCTCCCCCCCCACCCCCCTTTTCCCCCTCTCTCAGGGTTGGGGATGTTGTGTGGTGTGGTTAAGCCACTATGGCTGAGAAGACCCTTTCATGCTCTCTCCAGATTTAATTTTGGCAGTTGCCTTTGCATGTTTTAATTTTGACGATCAACCTTCTAGTGTTTGTGCTTCTTTGTCCTTCATGGGTAAGGCAAAGTATTAAATCAGTATTGGTGATTCAATTGGCTCTTCTCCTATTTGTGCTATGACACTATGTGCTTTAAAAACCTGAAGTCCTCAGTAGTGCCAAAAAAAAAGGGATCATAAAATATTGTGTGATCCATGGTTGGTCTCAGTTCTATATTAGAAACTGTGCTAGATGGAGGGTTGCAAACAAACAGATAATCACTGTAAACCTGTTGGATGCTTTTGAACCCGAGTAATCTGGATAATGTAAATTCCCTTTTTATTTGGGGGATCTATTGTACTCCTTCGGTCCTTCCTCGTCTCAGCTCTTAATGTGTTGCAGACGGTATTTTGTTTGTTAAAGCTATAATTTTTTTGTGATGTTTCCGGAGCGTGTTAACTGACACCAAAAAAAGGTGCTCGTCTCTTGCATTATTTTTATGTTCACGTACGTGGAATTTCAGTTCTGGTGAACTTCTTGGATCACTGAAGGCCCTTGTATTGTCAATCATCTCATTTATATGTCCTTTGCTATGTGGCCTTAAGAACAGTTTGGGTTACCATGGATTTAGTCATTTAGAGACCCAATCACCTAAACCCAGATGGATCAACAAGGTGTATGCATATCCCTCATAGCAGAAACTGAACCAGAAGGGGGAAATAGAGGGTAACTTGTTTTTATCTATATGTTGTGACTGACAATTATAGTGAAGCTTTACCTTTGCGCATTGACCGCATTCAATTCTTCATTGACATGTGTATATACTAAAAGTGGCAACATTAGAAACTTTATTTTCATTTTATTTTATTTGCATTGCAGTTTGCCTTATCACTTTGTTTCAGATGCATCCAAGCTGTATGCATTATCGAGTATTGACTTGGGCTTTTGTGCATATATGCCGTCTATTTGATTTTATTTCACACTTTGTTGTCTGGCTGGGCGGTTGGAGATTTTTGATGTGTGTGCAGCACTGCAGCTAAAGCTTCACAAACCAAAAGGGGGGTTGGGGTGGGGGGGGGGGGGAGCAGTTGCAGGGTGATCTCCTGGAAAGGAGATATAGTTTGCCTGTTGAATAATTTTTAATGCTTTGGTTCCGATGTCTTTTATTACTATTTTTGTTAAAGATTTAGGATTCCAGAATCAGCATTTTATGTTTGACTTCTAGGATTTATAGCTGCTCTCTTCCCTTCTATCCTCATTAGAGTGACGATGCTAGGATAAACATAATGAAGTTCATTTAGCAACATTGAAGAAATTCTTGTGCTGCCTGTTGGGGTTGTAAAATACCAAGATGATGTCACCATATTGGTTTGAAATATCTCTTACAAAAATAAAAAAGGTTGCTCAATTTGGATGATTATTGATGTTGTGTGATCCAGTGTTGGGTATGGGTCCTTGTGTGCTAGTGTCTGTTACGACAAGGTAATTGATGTTGAAAGCATAAGAAAAAGTTAGTCTTTTAATTAAGGGGAGAAGATGATAGTCTTTATTCTATTGATGTTCAGAATTTGCAGAAATACATGGTTGGAAGTTGGTGGATCTAGTAACATAATCAGCATCGCGACTATAAAAGCAAATGAATCTTTATAGAAGGAAGATGCCTTATATCTTAGGCTGGTGGATCCGTTCATCTTACTCTACTTACTGGTTGTGATCATGGTACATTTTGGCAGTACATCATAGAGGAAGGGAACTATCAAGCTAAGCAAGGTGCATCAAATTCGTGCAGGCTAAATTGATGAGGTATCTCAAACTCGCTCAATTTTTATGCTTCATGCTGTTATTCTACTGCCACTTCGAATACACTTTGTTCTGCATGATCATGTGAATGAAATCTTAGGCTAGGCATCTGGAACTTGTGAGATTGTTTAACACTGTTGCTCATCTAATACACTGAGATGGTAAGATCCCTTTTGTGATGGTTTACCTTTAGTAGCTTACTTTGATTCTTAAAGTGCTATGGGTCATCACCGAGGCTGCTTATTGGTGTGTGTTTGGCATTTGAAAAAACATTCCTTAAAATTATTTGGTGGAGGGGGATTGTATGGATCGACAAAGAGAATGAGTTGATAAGATCCCCCTGTAAGCTGCTTCCTATTACCTTAAGTGTGGGAGCTTGCAAGCTATTTTACACGGTGAATTTTCCGTGCACACACTCTTCCAGCAAATAAGCCAGTACCTATTTCAAACCCTGGATGTCTATACCTGTTGTGCTTTAAGTGGATTGTGTGACTAAAAATGAGTTCTGTTACCTACAGCACGGCGTGAAGGAAAACTCATCCTTTAGAAAGTTGGTTACAGATATTTGCCAGCTAGCTAGGAGCTTCTTTTCAGTTTTATCATGTTAAAAGAGGAGGTAATAAAGAAGCTCATAAACTAGCAAAAATTAGTACCAGCTTTGTAATTGAAAGAATCTGGTCAGATGAGGTCCCCTTGGAAGTGTACTCAGTGATGTATATTTAGACTTGCTCTCTTTGAATCAATGAACGTTACCAGAGTTTCACGTAAAAAAAAAAATGAGTTGATTGTATTCATCTCTTTGAAATAGTTAGCATCATTTAGCTTTATTATTATTAATTTGTACTTCAAGAAGCACGAATGCACAATGTTACGCTGTTTGACTTGTGCCACCCAACACATCTGGGTGGGAATTCGTAAACTTAGTCTTTGTGCAGATCCCATAGGCACTTCCGTACTTAAGACCCTGAATCGATTGCTTAAGTCATCTTTGAGTTGCTAGCTTACTCTCTCATGCCTATCTTAGCCATCCCTTAATATTTTTGAGGCTCAGACCAATCGGTGTATATTTTAAACGATCTCATATAGAGTTACCCATAAATATAGCATACCTACATGAACAGCGGGGAAGGGGAAACTGGCTAGTGATTGTAAACAAGTTTTTCTATTAATTAGCGGACAACAGCTATATATTAGTTTGGAATGCATAGTATTTTCGGGGAATCATGGTTGCTGCTTCTGTGTGTAGATATAATCAAGGTGAGCAGCCAGAGACCTCCTGAACAGGCATTCATCTTTCTCTAGACCCTCGCAATTGATTTCATCATTGATGTCAGCTTCAGTCATGTCCTGTCATGCAATCGAAAACAGAAATTAATCAAGGGAATATAGCCTATTAAGCACATAGAATTACTTATGAGTAAAAGATTTATGGGGTGGAGAGAGAGAAACCGTGTATCTACTACGTTGGTTTTGCGGTGGTACTTGGTCACAACGCCCAAGTCGAGAAACAGTAAAGCTTAGCATGAAGGTGAGGAGGATCAAGGTGAAGAAAGAACTGACCACTTTGGACATAATGCTTTTTGTGCAGGTAACTAGTGTTGAAGTTGTTTGATGAGGTTACGGCATATATATGATATATATATATATATATATAACTGAAGGCACCTATTGTTGTTGTATATGAGTCGATTCGACGTGAAGATAAAGAAGCATAATGCATTGAATGATCCAGATGAAGGAAGAAATTCTTTGATGGGGGTAAGAAAAATCTCAAATAAAGCCAAAGGTAAGAATTTGATACTCGTGATAGTTGTGAACACCTTTTTGTTCTTATCATATGCTTTGATTGCTTTAGTTATTGACTTTGGTATTCTTTGTGAAATCGTGGAATCTGGAATAATCTTTAGCTTTTTAGATGAGGAAAAATTGACACTGCCATTTTCAACTATGACCAGTTCATTTTAGTAGGTCTCAACTTATGGTTATTTAGAGTAATTGTTTTGGAGGGTCTTTTCCTGAAAATAGTCATTCATTTTGATTTACTTTAATCAACTTGTTAAATTAATGGACTTCCAACTGAAGAGTTTAATAAGTATTGTGTTATAATTAACTGATTTTACATGTTAATTAAAGTAGAACGTTTTGTATAAACACCTTACTAAAGTTGAGACCGCTTTAAAATAACTAAAGGCGATAACCTTTTAAAGCAAACCAGCTATATTTTTCTTGCTTTCCTCGCGTCAATTTAATTTGTGACCCACTGTTTTGGGCTCCTCCATAATCAAACAACCGACTTCATTTGATTCCTCAAAGAATTTGAGTCATGTGAGTGCTGGAATTTCATTAGGGATGCCATAGCGACAGAAAATGCAATTTTGAGTGGGTCGTTGCTTGTATTTTTTCGCTCAGAATTCTATGGAGGAGACTAAAGTGCTTTGTGAAGTCGACAAGAGATTATCAGGATTTGTTGCTCACTTTTCCACGTAGAAAAAATGGTCCTGGTTGGGAGTACAATTACTTTGGCAGATTCTAGGAGTTATTTTGTTATGTTTTTAAGGCTCCGTTTGATAGGTTGTAAAGTGTTTTACATGAAAATGAGTTTTCTTTTTCCTCTCTTTTTCCGTTGTTTGGTTTGATAAGGGGTGTAAAACAAATTTTCTATCAAGGAAAAAGAGCTATTGTAGAAGTGAAAATCATTTTTCTTTCAAAAAGAAGGGAAAACACATTTTCCACCCTCCTCCTCCAAGAACCTTTTACTCTCCTCTTATCCGTCCTCTCTCTTTCCCTTCCATTTTTCTTTTTTCCATAGTTTTTTTTACATTGAACCAAACAAAGGAAAATTAGCTTTGCAATTGAATTTTTCATTGTAAAATGTTTTACGTGAAAAATCATTTTACATTGAAAATGTTTTACATCCAATCAAACAAAGCCTAAGTATGACTCTATATTGTTTCATGATGAGTCTGGTTACTCTCCAAATTGTTCGGTGCCGAACAAGGAGGAGCGAGGAGAAAAGCCTATTTTTCATACCATGGTCAATTCCCTAGTTAGCCTTTTTTTCCAAATTTTTAAGGGAAAAACAATGTACATTGAAAAACTATATTAGTACATCCAAAATTTATTATTGTTCATTTTAAAACTATGTTTACATAAATCTAAAGAATATGTTTGTACATCTAAAAACTATGTTTGGACATCCAAAAAGTATTTTGTACATCTAAAAATTATGTTTGTACATCCAAAAGTATTTTGTTCGACCAAAAACTATGTTTGCATACTCATAATCTATTTGTACTTTGTTTATCTATAAGTTCTTTTATACATCAAAAACTATGTTTTCACATTCTTAATTTATGTTTACACATCTATAATTTATTTTATATCTATTACATTTATAAATTCTTTTGTAAATCCAAGACTATATTTACACATCTATAATTTTGTTATTGAACATCCAAAAATTATTTCTATATGGCCAGAATAGAACAAAGCTAGCCATGGTATATTTTGAGGGTAAAAAGACTATTATCCTCTGTTCGACACCAAACAATATGGAGAATAGCCTTTTTCTTTCATAACAGTTTTATGTCTGATTGGAGCTATTGGACTGAACAAACAAAATTTGTACTAATTGATGAAAACTTCTAAAATTGAAGAAACCACAGTCAATGGTCTTTTGGGATGTAACATCCATTAACAATGGAAAGGAATCAAAGGATCAGGAAAAATTGCATATTACTCCAGCATAGAGCCAAGAATTTGGTCTCGATAAGACATGTCAAATAAGTTAAAATCAGGTCCGTGTGGAGTAATTTTATTATGCAGAATTTACACGTTAGGTAATTCTTCTTTGTGGTTGAAAATTGCATGATCGTGACACATATCATTTGATTTCGAGTCGACCAAACTCCAAACAGGTTTACAATTTTTTTTCTAGTGATTTTAGGATGGAATTTCCTCAACCTCAATTAATACAAAATTGAATTATAAATCTTTTTTCTTTGTAATAAAAGTATTTTCATTCATTAGTTCACACTACTCCATCATCTAGAGCATAATCAAGTTCAGTTTTGGGGGTTCGGAGGTAACGGCTCCGAGATTACGATTGACAATTCCGTTTTCCTTTTGGATCATATTTTTGGCCTATTTCCTTTAGGTTGATTAGAAGAGTACTACATTAACCTTCTAATTAATGTTTTTGCCTCCTTATGCTATATCTTGTACTCTCTTCTCTCAAAAATAATAAAATCAGTTTCGCCTTCGCTCGTGGATGTAGCTAACGCTCTGTTAGTGAACCACGTAAATCTGTATGTTGATTATTCTCATTTTTTCTTTATGTGTCGATTGATTATGTCATAGCTTCATACACAAATCCCCTGGAAGAATAATATCAAGTGATTGTTTTCAACCTTATCAATAGTAATAAAAGGTAACAAAAGAAGTCCTTCAACAACAGTGAGTGTTCATTTGTTAAGGCTAGGATTCTTCATTTAATTATATCTATATTTTAGTACTTTTTGTACATATATTTTAGTAATTTCATGATTTTGCATTGTGTTTTTTTAATTTTATTACTCTATAATTGTTAAAGGTTCAAAAAGGTTATTTGAATCACTAAATTAGATTTATTCATTGGGCTAATCAATTTAATGCATTAGGCACCTCAAATCAATCGAATAACTATTTGGTTTAATTATTACTCTTTAGAATGATTAATTAACCAACCTTTTAGGGCCCGTTCGCTATTGTTTTTGTTTTTAATTTTCAGTTTTTTTGAAAAAACAAAAAACAAGAAACCAAAAAAAAGTGGTTTTTACTTTTTAGTTGTCAGTTTTCAAAATCACCATGTTTATAATAAGTTTGACTAATTTTTTTATCCATTATATGACACATATCATATGACTTTTAAATACAAAAACCAAAAACCTGAAAACCACAGTGATACTGAACGAGCTCTTAGTTATTGTTGTTTTAATTTAAATTATGTTGTTTTACCATTGAAATCATGCATTTTTAGAGGATAACTTGTAGAAGCTATCTATAGGTTAAAATGGTATATTCCATGGTATTAGTACTTTTGCCATTGTAACTAGAAGTGGCAAACGGGGGGTTATTACGGGTAGGGGTGTTCATCGGTCCAGGACCGGACCGGACCGGAACCGGCTGGACCGGTGGACCGGAATTTGGAAAAAAATTGGACCTGGACCGGACAGGAAAAATTCCGGTCCGGTCCGATCCGGTCTGGACCTGGATTTTTCCAGTCCGGGCTGGTTTTGGACCTGTTGGACCGAAATCTTTTTTTTTTTTTTAAATCTTTTTTTTTTAAATCTTTTTTTTATTTTAAAATATTTATTAATTAGATATATTAAAATTTAATAATTTTAATAACAATATTCCTAGAGTTAATATAGTAGGTTGTTATATTTCTAACTTTTTACAACCTTTTAAACTTTTTTAACATATAAACTATTTTTTTTACTAAAAAAATCAGAAATTCCGGTCCACCGATCCGGACCGGAATTTTCCGGGTTTGGACCAGACCGGACCGGAAACCCGGAATCTGGATTTTCTTCGGACCGAGGACAGGACCGGAATCTTCGGTCCGGTCCGGTCCAAATTCCGGTCCGGTCTGGTCCAGATTCCGGTCCGACCCTGGTCTTTGAACAACCCTAATTACGGGTCAGATCATAATCGAACCAACTTTGTGTTCATGTTACGTTTGGGTCGGGTCCGTTCGAATATAGGTCCATCTCGGGTCCCATCGGATCGAGTTATAGCTGGTCTTGTTAGATCGGATCGGGTTATGTCGGTTTTTTAATCAAGCAAATAAATAAAACACATATAAGAGTAATAAAAGTTAGTGAAATAATTAATGGGCGGTGGCTAACTCATATCTAGTATTTCATGACAATTTTTTCTTTAAATTTGTTTAAAAAGTAACTAATATGACAATTTTCGGGTCGGGTTCGGCTTATCATTATCAGGTTAATTTCGGGTCGGACCGCTTCGGGTTCGTGTCATATTCGGGTCGATTTACTTTCGGGTCGGGTTATTCGGGTTTCGGTTCTATTTCGAGCCATTACTTTCGGGTAAAAATATGTCTCGGTTCGGGTCAATGTGTACGAGTCTATTTTGCCGGCTCTAATTGTAACACCCCTAAGTGTTTAGGAGCCCAGTAGTAGGTAGTTCCTCTATGGGTTCCTGAACATCTAAGGGTGTTACTGATGGTATCAGAGTTAGGGTCTACTTCGGCGTTCTGTAGGGACGTATGCTCTTTAAAGGAGGGGAGAAGGTGCTTAAGATCTTGGCTATCCCACATTGAAAGTTGAGGAGAATAAGACCTTCTTTATATAGAGGTGGACACCTGAACCTATTAAAAGCCTTTTGGTTATGATTATGGTCCTACACTATAGCAAAACCTTGCGCGTTAGAGCCAATAGAGGACAATATCTACTAGTGTTTTCCTGAACACCGAGGGGCGTTATAGCAATCAAATCCATCTTTGTATGAAACTAGTTGGAGTTATCGCCTTTGAGATCAGTGAGATAAAATCGTGATTTCTATCATGCCTATTATTGCCCCTTTTGTAATTGTATGTAAAACATGATTTGTAAGTTTGACCTTTTAAAAATGGAAAAATTGACAAGGGCGGTCCCAACTATGGCCGGTCCGCCATAAAAGGTCCCAACTTTTGATTATTCCACACCAGTCCTAACTTTGGGGGGTGATTTACAATAATGGTCCTAGCAGGTCACCTAACCTGCTACAACAGGTAACCCTTTGAAACCCCCACCCTTACCACCTCAGCCACCCTTTCCCCTGCACTGCCACCCCCTCTCCCGTCACTGCCACCCCCTCCCCTGCCATCGTAACTCCTCCACTCTCCCGCCTGCCTCCTCCCTCTCGCGTCTCTCCTTTCCCCCTCCCGCCCGCCCGCGTCGGCCGTTTAACCCCCAAAATCGCCCCCAAGACCCCATTTCTCTCGTGGCTTCTGATCTCTCTCAATCCCCTTCCTTCCTCATGTCAGTTGTTTTGGAAGACAAATCATCAGTCCTCTAATCATGTCAATAGAAGCAAAGCCTCCAATTTTGGTTTTCCAATTTTTCTAAACTCCATAAATGGAGATTTCCTCCTTAATTTTCTGATTAGTTTAGGAAAGCTGAAAACCCCAATTTTCTCCTCTCACTCTCTCTTGCCCAATTTCTCTCTCTTCGGGTCTGTTATGTTGATGTTGCGGCTCTCCTTCGGTGGTACTTCTGGTGGCGTTATGCCCCCTTTTTGCGCCACCTCCGCTGCAGGTTGCGCTCATTGCCTAGCGTCTGGTTCAGCCATTGAGTGGTGTTGCTCTGCTTTCGAGGTTGTGTGATTGTTGCTCGCATTTTCTCTCTCCTCCTTGCTTCGCCATTATCACTGTTGTGTTGTGGGCATCGATGTGTGTTGGTGGATTTCGGGCTTGTTGTGGATGGGTGGGGTGGTTAGGGGCGTTTCGGGGTGGATGGTGGTGTTTTGGGGATGGGTGGTGGTGTTTTCGGGGGTGATTGGTGATGGTTGGGAGTGGGTGGTGGTGTCTCGGGGTGGCTGATTTCGGGTTGGTGGTGTTTCAGAGTGGTTTGTTTCTGGGTGGTGGTGTTTTGGGGTTTGGTGGAGGTTTCGAGGTGGTTGTGGTGGTTGTGTGTCGGTGGTTGTGGTTGTGGTTGTGGTTGGGTGGAGTTCGTGAATTAAGGGTGTGGTGTTTAAAAAATTACCATTTAAACCGGTAGCCTGTCCACTTGGACTGTTATTGTAAAGCACCCCCCAAAGTTAGGACTGGTGTGGAATAATCAAAAGTTGAGACCTTTTATGGCGGACCGACCATAGTTGGGACCGCTATTATCAATTTTTCCTTTAAAAATTCATTCACAACTCCTATATTATTATCTCTTTTCGAGATAAATTAGTTTCTCGTCAGAAGTTACTTTCCGATCCATGTATATTATTAGAAGTACCTTAGAAGATGAGAACCTTAGCTAACCTTAGTAGGTATGTTTCTTGATAAACCTTGAAGTTATTGTCTTTGAGATCACTGAGACAAAATCGTGATTTTTTGTAAATAAAACATGATTTGTAAGTTTGACCTTTTAAAAATTCATTCACAACTCCTATATTATTATCTATTTCGAGATAAATTAGTTTCACACCAGAAGTTACTTTTCGACCCTTGTATATTAATAGAAGTACCTTAGAAGATGAGAACCTTAGCTAACCTTAATAGGTAGGTTTCTTGATAAACCTTGAAGTTATTGTCTTTGAGATCACTGAGACAAAATCGTGATTTCTATCGTTCCTATTATTGCCTCTTTTGTAATTTTATGTAAAACATTATTTGTAAGTTGACCGTTTAAAAATTCATTCACAACTCCTATATTATTATCTCGATTCTTTAGTTGTAAGAGTTGAGTGATCCGCCCCAGAGGCGACCAGCAGGTATCCCTAAGACCTTCGTCAAGAGGGTAAATAAGAAGAATCAAAGTTATTATAGGAGTTCTTTTAATTAAGCGGAATGTATGTTTAACACAGCATTACTTCCTATTAAATTGAACCTCCACGAGATAAATTAGTTTCTCACCAGAAGTTACTTTCCAACCCTTGTATATTATTAGAAGTACCTTAGAAGATGAGAACCTTAGCTAGCCTTAATAGGTAGGTTTCTTGATAAACCTTGAAGTTATTGTCTTTGATATCACTGAGACAAAATCGTGATTTCTATCGTTCCTATTATTTCCCCTTTTGTAATTTTATGTAAAACACGATCTGTAAGTTCGACCTTTTAAAAATTCATTAACAACTTCTATATTATTTTATCTCTTTCGAGATAAATTAGTTTCTCACCAGAAGTTGCTTTCCGACCCTTGTATATTATCAGAAGTACCTTCGAACATGAGAACCTTGGGTAACCTTACCTTGATAATGGAGCCAACATATTATTTATTGAATAAGGCCCAACTTCTATTCTATACCCAAATGCATGGGGACCCTACTATGAATGAATTAGAACTTAGAAGGCCTCATATCTATAAACAATAGAAGCATGCTAAGAGCTTTACATAATATGCCATCCCGTAAAATCATCAAAGGGGGCCTGCCACATAGCAAAGAGATCTTGTAATTTATACTAAAGTAACAATCGGCAACAATTAGTGCACCAAAAAGCCTTAAAGCTCTCATATCCTTGGACGTTATACCACTATTAAACTTGTATCATTTCATCATAATCTTATTTTTACTGTTAATGGCAGCTACAACCTCATCAAGCTGCAGCAGCTTCTGGAACAACCGAACAGGCAGGCCAACAAAAGTTCGTGCCTCCTCGTCGTCATCGTCGTCGTCGTCTTTGCCGAGCCACCCGAGCTGCGGGAAGGTTGATGGGGTAGCCATGTGGCTTATCAACGGTGTAACGTCGGCGTTCTTCGCATCCTTAGAGAGATGTTCATGTATCCGTGTGACTACTGTAGAGGATGGTGAGGACATCAATGAGTTACCATTGATCTTTGATGATGGAAACACAAGGCAGGAAGTAAAGGTTAGTAGTATTCGTAAGAGGCGTGTACGAGGGAAGAAAGGAGGAGGTTACGCTTATGAAGAGTAATGAATAACTTAATTGCTTTGTTGAATTTAACTCTTTATGTTGTTCATTTCTTGGTATGTTAATGTTAAGTAACTGTTTTTTCTAAAAAGAAAATTGTGAAGCTTAAAATGTAGTTAATTTTCTTCTATCATAATCTGTAATGACAATACTAGAAATATGGAAATTCAAATGTGGCAACTTTTTTAATCTTTTCTTGAGTTTTTGATCAAATAATATGAATAAAGTTCAGCTTTAGTCTTTGTGATCGATGTGTTTTAGTAGTATTTTCTATCATCTTTTTGTTGAATAAAAATCAATCTGCAATTCTTTCTGTTTAATAATTTTTTTGATTACTTTTTACTATTTATGATGATTTTATGCTTCCTTTGTGTTGATCAGATATTGGTGTCCGTTTTCAAGATCATGTAACTATGAAATTTCAACAGTTGAATTCTTCATCTTCCCTGGTTGGGTGAAATAAAGTATTTTCTAAAGTTTTGATGCCTGATTTTAAAGTTTTAAACGAGTGTGTTGCTAGACTTATAGCTATGTTTGGCAACATTAATTGAAATAGAAGTGAAATTGATGAGTTAGTTCCTCTCAAAAAATAAAAATTGATGAGTTAGATAAAAAGTAGATAAGGGACAACTAAAATTGATAAGTTGTTGACATTGATAACATAATTGCACAAGCTGTTCTATGGAACTTAACTAATATATCTCCCTTCAAAAAAAAAAAAGTTAATATAGATATCTACACTCTAGCATTCACTTATTTCCTAAAATGCAATCTACTCATTACAATGATGATATAACAATTATCATAATTCTGAATCACACCTTTCAGTATAATTATTTGAATCTTTCGATTTTGTTCACCCTCCCCCCAGTCCTTAGTTTTGGGGGTCTACATCATTCTTATTATGCAATTCCTTAAAAAATAATAAGAAATTTTGTTGGAAAATTCTTCATTTGTCACAACTTTATGTAGAATATTTATTCTGGGAGAAAACATCTTTTATAAGACTTTTTTTTATATATCTTCAAGCCAAAATATCAAACTTTCGATCATTGATCCTTCCTTATTTTCTTCCTCCTTGCACATGGATGTAATGCACAAATACTGGAGTATTTATTTTGGTTGTTTTACTAATTTTAAGCTCTCTAAAATGAGTAATGAGCAAAAAAAAGTAGCATTGAGTGTACCATGCACCCAAATATACAATTGAAATTGCCTTTTTATGATTTGCATGCATGTGAGATTCATATATGCATAAGTTAATTTCAAGAAATTAATGCAATTTTAGCGTAATATTGGAATGATTTTAGATGATAATTGTACAACAATTGATTAAATAAATGAGACCAAAGACATCCGTAGATGTGTGACTTCCACACACAAAGAGGATGGATTTAATGGAACTATAAGGTGGTATTTTAATATGAGTGTTATATAAGTTTTTTTTGTTCACAAAAAATTATATACTATATTCTTTCACAAAAATTGTACTTGAATAAGCTCTTTTCTAATAATATACAATAAATACGAAATATTGGAAACAGTATACCTATTCACCTTGTCTCATGAAAATCTCGAATTGAATTAGTATAGGCATATAGCTGGCAAGCCAGTCAAGCTTAATATCACCCCTGAATATATACTTCCTCCGTTCTGAATAAGTGAAACACTTATTTCGAAAAGCTCCCGCATGAAAAAGAAGTGTTTTAAGTTATTTTAGAACGGATGAAATATAATTTTTACGTTGAAAACAGTATTCAATCCAAATGTACAAGATCGATCCAATACCAAGTCTAGTATATTCTTTTCCCCAACTTCTCTTCCTCGATTTGGATTATAGAATGTAGTCGAGGAAATACTGGTCATGAGCAATAATTCAATAGCATTGTTCATTGATGTGTAATTATGTGTGCTTAATCCAAAGGGGCCTAAAGTTGCTTTAGATTACAAAGAAAACGACTTTTTCCTCGTGACCCATCAAATGATGTTTTGTGTTATCATAATGTTCCCCCGACTATTATCTGTCTGTTAGCGGCTAAATTAATCATGAATGCTAGACGCTGTAGAATCTAATCAAACATTAAGATTTTGAAACTTTTTCATGAGGTTGTCTTTCTATTTTGTTAGTTGAGCTCTTCGGCTTTAGATTTCCAAAAGTCTTTCCTTCTTCTTTTTGGCCAAAGGTCTTTCCTTCTATGAGGACAAGAAAGGATAAATTATATTAAAAGTTCCAAAAAAATTAGATGGATCTAACATATAGATTTTGCATTCTTAGTATATATCATGTCAGAATTGTTATGAAATAGACGTTGATTCTATATAATTTGTGTGGAATAATAATCAACAATAAAAAATATTAATGAGAAAGCAATAAAGAATATGGTTAAAAGAACATAAGGATTAATGTGCTTCTGTCAATAAGACCTAGTCCATAGCCCACAAGTGAGGAATCTATTCGAGAGCTTTTATTAACTCTATTAGAGAAAACATATAGGATTACAAGGATTCTTACAAAAAGGTTAATGTTTAATCACCCAAAGATGTTCTGTTATAGGATATATAGAATTTACCTAAGAAAGTTACTTGTAAAGATAAAGAGTGGTTAAGGGGTTTAACTTGTCAGGTTTGATTCTTGTTGTTTGAGTCTTTGTGGGGAGGGTCCAATCTAGTTGGTTTGTCCTCACTTAGACTTGTAGCTTTGGTTGTAATGGTTTTTTGGTTGTTATATACAGGGCCGGCCATTAGGGGGAGCACCCTGAGCGACGGCTCAGGACCCCCCGATTTATGGGGCCCCGGAATCTATGGGGCTCACTAATTTTTGCAATATATCCTAGTCTGCGTAATCTTGTATCAGGTAAATGGGTTGTGGTGTAGTGGCAAAGATTACATCTCCCACATTAGAAGTTGCAGGATCGATTCTTCACATGGGTTTTTTTTGGAACAAATTATCTGCATTTTTTTGCTTGTGCTGTTGTGCGTCTCTTTTTCTTCCCCCAAGAAGTCATGGTTCATAACTGGTTTTATATTTACAAGAAGTCATCAATACCCAACAATTTAATTTCATCTATGCAGTATTTGGTGGTTCCTATTTTCAATAAATCAAATTATTTTAATCCTTAATGTTAATTTTACTCTCTTTCTCTCACATACCTCTTGTTCTCCTTCCACCTCCCTCTCCTTGAACCTCGTTGGAGCAGCCAATGCTTCACGGTTCACCATATAGTCTCGTCGGTCGTGCCAAACCACCTCCACCAGCCATCCGTTTCAAGGTGCATGCCACCATTCCATTCTTTCCTTTTTCTCTCTTTCTTGTTAATTTTGTTTAAATTGCTACTGCTTGTCTATATGGTTTGGTTTTTGATTGATTTTGTAAGGGTTTTCTACATGCTCTAATTATTTATTTAATTGTTAGTCCATCAATTGAAATGATGGGAACCTTTGTTGTTAAGAATACAATTCACTGATATTACCTTGTGAACTAATTTTCAGATTTATGATCTCAACATAAAATACTTGTGTTTAATGCTAATGGTTTGTATATTTGCTTTGTAATAGTTTTGACTATTCTAGTATATTAATCAAATTTTCATAATGTTCATGTGAGAATTTGATGTTTAAGTATATCTCTTGGTCTATGGTTAAATAAAAAATGAAGGATAACTTTTATACATTATTGGAGGGCCAAGGGCCCCATTTATAATGTTCGCTCAGGGCCCCCAATTTCTTTGAGACGGCCCTGGTTATATATATATATATATATATATATATATATATATATATATATATATATACATCTTTCTCATTTAGTAAAAAAAAAAAAAGGATATATAGAACCCTAATAATCCCAGGAAACCCTTCATATTAATTTAGAAAATATCGAAGAATGAAAATGTACCAAAACGGAGCCATAAGCTATTTATTCGACTTTACCCGCTCGCGGAAATAATCATGCCCGACTGGGGGCACTAATCACCCGATCGGGAAAAATTCTAAAATTCAATGTAGTAGCTCCCCCCAATTTGTTGTCCTCTGGGCTACTATAATTGCCCATATTCGGGCAACTCTTCGACACCCAAAAATCGATTTTCCGTAGGATTCAAGATGCAAATAAAAATTCTCTAGCATGACTTAAAATCCACAAACAAATACCATGAAGCAATGCTCACCAAATATAAAAACAGATATGAATCCTCCACCTTAAACAAAACATCATATGCCTACTAACTTTAGACAAATTAATCAGAAACTTCTCTAAATTGTGAACAAGTGCGTTGCTGAACTCAAAAATTTCAAATTTGAACCATCAAATGGACTAGACTGAGAGAATAACCAGAATAATATTCTAATGCAATATCCAATATTACAAGGAACAAAAAAGAAAAGTTAAACATAGACTATAACACAAAATATCAACACTTTTTCTTGCTTCACCAACTTTCAAAGGCATCCAACATAAGAGATCGTAGAAACCGCATCCCAAAGCGTGTAACCTTGAAGTGCATCATCATTAACATACGAGATCGTAGAAACCGCATCCCCAAAGCGTGTAACCTTGAAGTGCATTATCATTAACATACGAGATCGTAGAAACCGCATCCCCAAAGTGTGTAACCTTGAAGTGCATCATCATTATCAAAATCAGTGTCAACAAAGTTTACAACGGCAAATATTCTTCTTTTTCTTCAACAACTTCCAACACCCAGATTTTATCTGCCCTTTTTGTATGACAATAATTGTATATTTTATTTTTATTGAAGTTTTTACCACCATTAACAACCAAAGCATCACCTTGAGATGGACCACTAGATGTAGCAATTAACTGAGTTAATTAGATATTTGGGTTAGAGCATGTTTGACTTCTTCCAAACTCATATTATCCCTACCATATAGCCATGTTTTCCTAAAATGCTTATAAGAGGCAGTAAAGAACACAACAACTAACCATATCCTCATGATTGATCTTTACATTGATATTATGTATATCCATAACATATGATGGAAAATAACTCCTCTAAATGAGACTCGAGTGGTTTACCTTCTTTTAGACGAAGATCGTGAAGTCTATATTTGAGTGTTAGATGGGTGGTGACACTCTTATTCATATAAAGTGACTCCAACTTTAACTACAAATTTAATTTAGTAGTCACCTTGGCAACCTCTCTCAAAATTGCAGTAAAGAGATAAAATTGAATTGCAGAGTAAGCCTTCAAGTCCACATCCCCCCACTTTTCCACAATTAGCCGCGAGCTTTTTTGACACATTGTCAAGAGCATTGTGACAGCCCGCTGAACTAAGATGGCCTTCATATACAATTACTTGCCTATCGAACTTCTCAATATTATTAACGAGTTTCATTGTTAAGAAAATTGAACACCATAACCTACATCTTGAACCTATCTCTTGATACCACTTGTACATTATGATTTAGGCATTGATTGTGTTTAATTTTTGCAAAACAATAGTGAACACTAAAATATCAATAAGAACCTAAATGAAATGGAGGGATAACACAAAAATAATCATCTATTTTGTGTACTGAATTGTTATTCTTATTCGCGGGGAGTTTTAAGTTGAAACTTCTTATACCTTATTGGACCTAATTGGAAATCATTAGACTTGATTGGGTCCAATTCAAACTTATATCGAGCCATAATCTATTAATTAAATAATTATTGTAATTAGTTATTCGATACTCCACCAATCTATATTTATTGAACACTTTTCATAACATTATTCGGTCGTCTCATATTAATTGCAACGCTTCTATTTTTGGCATGGGCCCACTAGTTTTATATAATTTCAAACAGATATATTATACGCTAGAATGATACCTCACACCTTTTTATTGAGAACTAGTTTTTAGTTCCGAGCTACGCACCGGGTAACTATATCTTTTATTTATTAAGTTTTGCTTTAAAATGATAACATCAAGTATCACTTGGTTTAGTGGTTAAGATATTATTATATACTCCCTCCGGTCTTTATTAGTTTACCCGTATTCCTTTTTGGGATGTCCCTTATTAGTTTACCCATTTCTTTTGTTTCTATTTTTGGAATGGGACCACTAATTTTCCATCACACATACATTCAACTTTAATATAAAATAATAGTTTCTCTTTCTTTCTATGTCCCACAACATTATTTCTCCTAAAACTCTGTGCAAAAGAAACGGGTAAACTAATAAAGACCGGAGGGAGTATATGCTTGTGATCACTGGCTCAAATCTTATACAACGCATATTTTATTGTACGTGGATTACATGGAGTTAAACACTCTAAGGAAAAGCTAGCGCCACGTGGCATCGTTCATTGATTAGGAACACCTTTTAATATATTAGTATACGTATAGATGATGAAACAACTATAAAATAATATATATCCCATCCATCTATCTCCAATTAGTGGACCCAAAAAATTTATGTATAATAATAAAAATACACACTTTATTCTATCAAATCAAATTTCATAGGAGTAATAATATACTTCCTCCGTTCTGTTTTAAATGAAACGTTTGCTTTTTCACGCAACCCAACGCGCTTATTTAATCATTAATATCTTTAGTTGTGCACATGTAAAAAATATAAAAAAGTTATAACTTGATATTATGTATCGAGACGAATCTAACAAGATCCCCCTTGACTATGTTTTTCTTTATATAATGGCGATAAATTGGAGTCAAAATTGATCAATGAATAGTAATGTTTCATTTAAAACAGAACGGAGGAAGTAATAAAACTTATGTCCCACTTAATCTACTTCTTATAACTTTATCTACAAACGTATGGTGCAATTAATATAGAACATAGGGAGTACTATTTACTAGAAACTATTATTAATTACTAAGTAGTATCTTCAATGCACCACTTTGACCATGAATATCTCTAATTAGATATTAGTAAAATTACGAAAAATTGATATTATGGAAATACACATCGAGACCAATCCAAAAATGTTATACATGATCATATTTTTATATATATATATTGATGATTATTTATGGTTGAAGTTTCTAAGTTTGACTAGAAAAGTAAAAGAAGGCAGAACAAATAAATGAGAGAATACTAGCTAGTTAGTACTTAGTACTACTTGATATTGCTAATTATTATTACTATCAATTATTAATAATTTTCATAAGATAAAAATGATGACGATGTTTATAATTGTTGTTGTTGTTGTTATTATTATTATTATTATTATTAACCAATTCTTAATAAATGAGACTCAAGGTTTATATAGTTTGAGATCGATTGCCAAGAATTTTAGACTATTTTGTCCAAAAATAAGATAGTATGAGCAAAAACTACCATAAAAGTTCTAAAAGCTAATCATAAACTTAGATACAATGATATCCTTGTTTAAACCTCCCTATTGCATCATTTGTTTCAACTTTAACAACTTTTATCTCAAAATCAAAACTCTCTCTTTGTCTAAAACTCGTCCCCAAAGAAACCCTAGAGAAGCAGCGCCGCCCAAACGGCTTGCCGACGACCTGAGCACTGCCTGCTCCTTCAAGGTCGTCGGCAAGCCAATATTTTAACCACATGTGCTCCCGCCTTCCTGTCCAGAACTAGCCGGCGACTCGTGGTGGTTTTAAGGGCTATCGTTTCAGGTAGAATAAGGAAGGACCAAGTACTCTTACCCAAATCAGTTAGTTAGCTCTGAATTTCAGATTCTATTTCTAATTCTAGCTACAATTCTCGAATCTGACTGCAAATGGGTTTGTTTCCTTCCACCTTAGTTTTATCTTATCTGCAAGTGTGGGTTTTGTTGCAACGGAAGCGAATAAACAAATAATAAAACGAGAAAAACGAATAAAGAACACGCAAGATTTAACGAGGTTCACTATCAATTTGATAGCTACGTCCTCAAGGCAGGGATAAACTCTTTCACTATGGTTCACACGGAACAATGAATACAATAGGCAAGGAATTCACTAGAATACTCTCTTCTATGAATCTCTCAAAGTTTTCTCTATGAACATCTCTATTGTTTTCTCTCTCTTGTGTTTTTGATGAACTTCTCTAATTAACCCACAAATAGAGTATATATTGCTAGGTTAATAATACATGAGAATAGGCGGCCAAAGAAACATAAAATCAGGGCATTTAATGCCCTCGAGCTGCTGCGCGCGCTGCTGGCCTCGAAGGACCCCGCGACCCGCGACAGGTGCTGCGACCTGCGACCTGTTGTTGCGTCATGACTAATGTTGCTGCGCCCCGCGGCTCGAGCTGCGTCTCATCCTCGTCGAGTCTGATCTTGCAGCGCCCAGCGGCACTTTTGCCGCGGCCCGCGGCTCTGACAAACTCCCTCGATAAATGCCCAACAACTATAAGCTCCTAACTCACGATCAAGTCACCATAACTCACAAATCTTCTTCACCTTGACTTGCATCTTCTACAAGTACTCCACCTTGAAAGAATAACCACAATAATTCTCAACAATACACGAGATATCGACCCCTCCCAAGTCTTACATCTTTGACCCGGTGCCGAGTTTTGCCCTCTTTATCCCGAGGCCGGGATTGCCTCCACCTTAAGGCAACAACCCCCCAAGGGGCTATATGTGACTATCAACGTTCAACAAGTCCAAGCAATGTTTGAACTTGCGAACCGGTTCTGGCTTGGTGAACATATCAGCAGTCCTATCTTTCTTCACCACTATCCTCTTCTCACTCCTCAGAAAATGATACCGCACATCAATGTGCTTAGTTCTATCATGATGCACCTGATCCTTGGCGAGACAAATAGCACTAATACACAGTCACAAGATCATGATGTAGACCCAAATCACTAACCAAACCACGTAACCAAATACCTTCCTTTGCCGCAGAAGTTAGAGCCATGTAGTCATTCTCCGTAGTAGACAAAGTCACTGAAGACTGCAACGTAGCCTTCTAACTAATCACGGACCCTACCTAGAGTGTATACATACCCAGTCATTGACCTTCTAGTGTCTATATCAACAGCATAATCCGAATCAGAATATCCGGTCACCAAACACTCAACATCATTCCCATATATGAGACACACATCTACCGTTCCCTTCAAATAGCGGAAAATTCGCTTCACAGCTTGCCAATGTTCCTTCCCAGGTTAAGTCATAAACCTACTAACAACACTAACATCATGAGCTATATCCGACCTAGTGCACACCATAGCATACATCAAACTACCAACATCACTAGCATACGGAACCTTAGACATGTACTCCTTCTCCTCATCAGATTGAAGAGAAGGAACAACAGAAAGGCGAGCATTAGCAGCAGCAGGAGTATCAATAGATTTCGCAGTACTCATAGCAAACCTGTCGAGTACCTTCAAGATGTAAGTTTTCTGAGAAAGGAAAAGTTTCTTCCGAGCACGATCCCTATAAATCTCCATGCCTAGAATCTTCCTTGCTGCTCCCAAGTCTTTCATGTCAAACTCAGAACTCATAAGCTTTTTCAATTTCACTATGTCTGACTTCTTCTTCGCTGCAATAAGCATGTCATCAACATATAATAATAAATAAATATAAGAGTTGTCCTCCACCTTGCTATGATAAACACAACTGTAATACCCTGTATTTTTAGGCATTTATTAAAATTATTTAAAACAATTCTAAATTTAATCTTCAAAACTCATTTTAAATTATTTCAAAATCACTTTGGAGGGAATCATTTGGAGGGAAATATAGTTTGATTTTTAAAGGTTATTTTAGTAATTTTTAACAATAGTTGCTCTTGTCATTATCTTATTTATTTAATTAATTATTTAAAAAAAAATATTTGATCAATAATTTTATAAAATCCAAAATTCATTTTTGGGTAATAAAATCAGATTATACAATTTAATAAGTAATTTTCAGATTATTTTATAAGTGTTGTTTTGAAAAATCGGTTTCTTTTAAATTAAACCGAAAACTTTAAATATTTAAAATATTTCGTTAAGACTTATAAAACAAGATTTTTATGAGATTTATATTGAGTTAGAAAGTATGGGATTTTAATTGATTTGGGAAGATTTAGCAATCTTTTTAAAATCAAGCAAAATTGATTTTAGGAAAGAGTTTTTATAAAGAAAAAAAAATCTGCTGCGATCTACAGCTAGCTGCACGACAGCTTTGTAATGTGCAAGAAAAGTTTAAAATTCTTTTGCCCTAATTTTAATGATTTAGGAAAGTTTTTACCTTTTTTCTACCCTACTTTACACTATAAATACCCCTATAATCCTTCACTTTCTCTTCACCAAAAATCTTGAGAGTTCTTTATAAAGTTTTCTCTAAAGTGAGTACTCTCTTTGAGTTGTTTTTGTTTTTCACCGAGGAGTTTTAGCGGGAGGTTTTGTAAGTACTCATTTTCAAGTTTTTGATCTTTTTGAGTTTTATAAAAACATGTTTTTATTGTTTGAGCATGAATCATGTTTACAATTAGTTAGTTTAGCATAATTTTCTTTTAGAGTTCATATATTGTTCATCGTTTTGATTAGAACTAGTTTATAATTAATAGGAGGATTTCGTTCGTGAGCATTCCCTTACTAGTTGATTTTCTTGTTTCGTGAATTATCAAGGTACGTTTACGTGGCTTGATCTTTAATTGCTAAGTATACACTAGTTATGTATGTTTTAGTACAAATTATACAGATTGGTATATGTAGTTAGCTTGATCAAATCTTCTTATAGTTAAAGCTATAGATAAAAGCTTGTTTTTTTTTCTCCTGTTTTGTTAGTTCGTATACACATGTTGTTCATAACAACCAAAGATTGCTACACTTGTTTTAAAAAAAAAAAAATCAGTTTGCATGTGGCTAACTCAAAGTATAGGATCGGAAATAATATACTTTTGCAAATCAGTGGTATTTAGCCTAATTAGTTTAAGTTTCAAAAGTTTAAATTATCTTTTCCTATAATTAAGTTTATTATCATAATTCTTTATTTGAATTAAAGGAAAGGTTTACCCCTATGTTATTCTTATTACAATTACCCCTTGGCTTTGTTCAAGAAGAATTCTTCCAAGTCCACTAGTTGGCATCAAGGTTACCCCAATGTCTTTGTATTCATAAAGGGATACTAGCTTGGGGGGTGTGCACACTTAGGATCCGCGGATCAAGGAAAGGGGTTTAAGTTAAGTTCATATATTATTGTTTTTCACTTTTAATGGAACTATTAAAGGAGATATATTCTTTCGTGGTAACGTGGATTTAAGAATGGTTTAATCTTATCTTTTATTATTACTAGAATTGCGAAATAAAGCATGTTTATGAAAGTATGTGAATTATATATTTACAAAGTTTACAAGTCTTACATGTAAATGTACTCAGTATTTCAACTGACTCGTATTTCCTATTTGTTTTGGCTTTGCCCTACTTTCCTTACGGGAAGTAGTTTTCAGGTCCATTGATGATTCATGATGCATGGGAGGAACCTTTTGGGATCACTAGAACTAGATCACTATTTTAGTAGTCTTTAAACTTTTCATTTTAGTATTTCTGTTTTGGATAATAATGTTCTTTATTATTATAAATAAGGTTTTAAGTTTCCGTTGCATATTTTATGTGTCAAGTTATAGTATTGCCAAAGCGTATTTATACGTGGCGGTAATACCCTTAAGTTTCTCCAAGTATTTTACGAAAGTATAAGTTTTTAAAGTGGAGAATTTTGGGGGTGTTACAAAGTGGAATAAGTTTAAAAGCCTAGGGATATGAAACTGGAATCTAAAATTAATGGGTAGACTTAAGGATGGGCTTATAGGTTAGAGAGTTTCGCATTCTTTTCATATTAATATTATTTATGCATAAAAATCTATTTTATTATTTGAGGAAAAAGATTGATTTGGATAAGTTGGGTTGGCAATGTTTCTGGCAAGGAAAGGCTTGGACTCTCACCAACGTCGCGTGTAACCAACCCTTTCCTGGGAAATTCATTGGTCCGACTATTCTTTGTCATGAATCAAGTACTCATTATAAAACATATTTGGAAAAACAAAAGGTTGTAAAAATAATTTTGGCAAGAAAAGTTTTAGCATTTTATGTGCATAAGTAGAATAAGATGATAGACTTTGATTTTTTTTCGAGTACCTAAATAGTAAGTCGATTTTTATTAAGTTGCATTATTATTTTTAGGACTATTCTTTTGTGGAATAAGGAGGAAGAAATTGCGTTATGCAACTTTATTTAGTTAACTATTTGCAAATTAAATGCTTACTTGTTAAATTTTAAATTTCAGATGCTTGAGTTTGTAAGGGATATTTACTATGATGACGCCTATTTTAAGAGGCATTATCACACTATAGCATTTTTTATTCAAGGAATCCATCTTTACGCCAAGTTCTTAGCTTCACAAGGAAGAAGAGAAATGAGGGCTGAACCTTGGAAAAATTCTACTAGCTCTTATTCACTTACCTAGAATTCCAAAGTATGAAAATCTTTTTAGGAAATATGAGGATGTACTATTGAATGAAAATGAGTGGAATAAGCATGAACACGTGCACGAAGGGTATGGATAGCTGATATGTTGACATTTGAGGGGGGACTTGTACTATGCAGAGAAGACATGGAAAGGAACTCAGAGTCTACAACTAATGCTACCATAGAAGTTCCAATAACTGATTCACTTATGTCTGAAGCCTCATCACCTCATCATCTTACACCACCATCAGTTCGCTCTACAAGTCCATAATATACACCTACAACTCCTAAAGATAACACTTCAAAGGCACAATCCAACTCTCTTAAAGAAGTGCCACCGAGTCCTGAATACTCACCTCTGTCGCCGGCCACCTATGAAAGAGAATTTGGAGGGAGGGAGTCGTACCTATGAATTGTTATGAATAGGATCTTCATGTTAGTCTTAAATAATTGTCAGTAGTTGACAAGTTAATGTAGTAACTTTATGGGGTTATTATTATTATTATTATTATTATTATTATTATTATTATTATTATTATTATTATTATTATTATTATTATTATTATTATTATTATTATTATTATTATTATTATTATTATCATCATTTTTGTGTTGTTTTTGAATAAATAAACTATGTATGTAGTTTGATCATTATTAATGAGATGGTTTACCTATTATATGTTTATTATATGTTTATTTAGTTAAGATCTATTGTTGTCTACTCAGGAAGATGTCTCAAAGGCATAGGGGTGGAGCTAGTGCCAAATTGAAATCTGCTTTGAAAAAGTTGACTGAAATAGCAGCTGCCTTGTCCCAAGCTGTGAATGCCCCACCCCCAAAGTCCAATGAATTAGATGCATTTGGAGAAGTATTTAAGAGGGTGTCTGCTTCAAAACCCCCTTACTATAATGGGAAAGAGGACCCAGCTAGTCTTGAAAACTGGATTAGGGAATTTGACAAGCTTTTTGATGCCATCAACTGCCCAGAAGAGCTTAAGCTGAATAACGCAGTGTATTATTTGAAAGAGGAAGCAGATCTTTGGTGGAGCCAAAGGAAAAAAGATTTGACGACTGAGTGGAATTTTGGGTGGACCGAGTTGAAAGAAGCCTTAAGAACCAAGTTTTACCCTACCCACTTAAGAAAGCAGAAAAGTATGGAGTTCATTAACCTTAGGATGGGAGCCATGTCCATTTTAGAATACTACAGTAAGTTCATTGAGCTAATGAGGTTTGCACCTGAAGTAGTACCCACTGAGGCTTTTAAGGCTCAAAGATTTGAGCAAGGCTTGACCCTATCTTTGCAAGGCAAGCTCGGAGGAGCCACCTTTAACACCCTTGATGAGGTTTATGGGAAAGCTGCCCACTTGTATGGAATTAGAGGGAAGGAACTAGAGGGGAACTCTTCAGGAGAAAAGAGGAAAGGGAATGGCAATTACCCAAATCAGGCGAATGAGAAAAAGTTTAAGGAAGGAAACGAAAGAAGAGATGGAAGAAACCTTGGGGCTAAGACCAATGATCAGACTTCAAGGAATCAATCAGGCGGAGAGAGGCCCAAAGGGTGTTTCATTGTAAGAAGTGTAACAAGAACCACCCAGGAAAAGACTGTGAAGGGAAGCCAGTAAAGCTAGGTCATCATGAGTATGAATGTTACTGGAAATCTGAGGGAAAACCACCTATTCCTACCCAGGATAACAAGGCCATAGCTTCTAACCCATCAAACCCTACTCAACAATCTAGGAGTGCTAAGCCAGAAAACGGGAATGGAAATAGTCAGACAAAGGAGAGCATCTTTGCAATAAATGGCCGTGAGGCTGAGGCCACAACTGATGTGATAGCTGGTACTTTTCTGTTAATTCTATGCCTGTTAAAGTTCTATTTGATTCAGGAGCATCGCATTCATTCATGACTAGGACCCTAGGTGAACGTCTAGGACTAGTCAGTCCAGAATACATTTCTGTCAGTTTTGCATTACCCTCAGGAGAAGAATTACATTGTTCTAAGTTGTATAGGCAGGTACCTCTACTTATAGCAGGAATATAATTTCCGTCTGACTTAATTGAGTATGAGATGAAAAACCTAGATGTCATCCTTGGGATGGATTTTAAGGGTCTTATACTCATATCAATTGTGAGGCTCGAATGGTAATTTTGACCAGACCAAACAAGGTTAGGGTGATTTATAGGAGGGAAGGGAAACAAAAGGGCTTATGGATAATTTCTGCCTTGCAACTATAGTCTTGTATAAGGAAAGGGTACCCATTGTTTATGTGTATTGTTTAAGAAATAAGGGAAGAGGTTGAACCTAGCAAGGTACCAGTGATGAGTGAATTTCTAGATGTTTTTCCTGACGAGATTCCAGGAATGCCGCCAGTGAGAGATCTTGAATTCACCATAGACTTAGTGCCCGGAACCGGACCAATCTCTAAGGCCCCATACCGAATGGCACCGGCCGAAATGAAGAAACTGAAAGTTCAACTGGATGAGCTGTTGGAGAAAGGCTACATCAGGCCAAGCTCTTCACCATGGGGTGCACCAGTACTTTTTGTGAAAAAGAAAGATGGGAGTTTGAGGCTATGCATTGACTATCGGGAACTAAATAATGTAACTATCAAGAACAAGTACCCACTTCCGAGAATAGATGATCTGTCTGACCAACTCAAGGGGGCTGGAATCTTTTCTAAAATAGACCTGAGGTCTGGTTATCATCAATTAAGGATTGCAGAGAATGATATCGCAAGGACAACCTTTAGGACTCGCTATGGACATTATGAGTTCACGGTGATGCCTTTGGTTTGACTAATGCACCTGCAGTTTTCATGGATTTGATGCATAGAACTTTCAGACCGTTCTTGGATAAATTTGTTGTTGTTTTCATCGACGACATTCTAGTTTACTCTAAGGATAGGGAGGCACATGAGGAGCATTTAAGACAGCTTTTGTCAAAGTTGAGAGAGCATCAGTTATATGCTAAGCTATCTAAATGTGAGTTTTGGTTGGAGGAAGTTGCATTTTTGGGCCATGTGATCTCGAAAGAGGGTGTTTCAGTGGCTCACCCTAAGATTCGAGCTGTTACTGAATGGCCTACTCCAAAAAATGTATCTGATATAAGGAGTTTCTTGGGGTTGGCCGGATATTACCGAAGATTTGTGAAGGACTTCTCTAGGATTTCGAGACCTATGACTAACTTGATGAAAAAGGAGTGTAAATTTTTTTGGAGTTCATAGTGTGAGGAGGCATTTCAGAACTTGAAGAACAGGTTAACTTCAGCACCAGTTTTAGCATTGCCAGATGAAGGTCAACAATATGAAGTTTATAGTGATGCATCGAAATATGGCTTAGGGTGTGTATTGATGCAAAACCAAAGGGTGATTGCTTATGCTTCGAAGCAATTAAAACCTTATGAGGTGAATTATCCAACTCATGATTTGGAATTAGCTGCCATTGTGTTCGCCTTGAAGATTTGGAGACACTATCTATATGGAGTAACTTGTAAGATTTATACAGATCATAAGAGCTTGAAGTACATATTTACTCAAAAGGAGTTGAACATGAGGCAGAGGAGATGGTTAGAACTCATTAAGGACTATGACTTGGATATCCAGTATCATGAAGGGAAGGCTAACGTTGTGGCTGATGCTTTGAGTAGGAAGACTAGCCATTCGATTAACGCAATAATATTGCCAGATCAGTTATGTGTGGAGTTTCAGAAGATGAACTTGGAAGTCATGGAGCAAGGAGGCGTAGCAGAACTACTAGGTGCCATATCGATCCAACCTTCTATTCTTGATGAGATCAGGGAAAGTCAAGCTAGGGATGATAAATTGGAGAAAATTAAGAAGAAAATTCAAGAGGGTCAAGCACTAGACTTCAAAATATTTGATGATGGCAGTTTGAGATTCAAAGGAAGATGGTGCGTGCCTCAGAATCGAGGGGATCTTAAGCAGAAATTGATGGAGGAAGCTCACAACTCACCCTACTCAATGCATCCAGGGGAAGATAAGTTGTATAAGGATTTGAAGAAGACTTTTTGGTGGTCAAACATGAAGAAGGAAGTCGCTGAATTTGTGGCTAAGTGTCTCACTTGTCAAAAGGTAAAGATTGAGCATAAAAGACCACAAGGGATGGTCCAACCTTTAGAAGTGCCTAGCTGGAAATGGGACTCTATCTCAATGGATTTTGTGGGAGCCTTGCCCAAAAGTAAGAAAGGAAATGATACTATTTGGGTGGTAGTGGACCGTTTGACTAAGACCGCAGTTTTTATACCAATGAAGAATACTTAGTCGATGGATCAATTGGCTATGGCCTATGTGAAGTTCGTAGTGAAGTATCATGGAGTACCTAAGGACATCGTCTCTGATAGGGATTCTAGGTTCTTATCGAACTTTTGGCAAAGTGTGCAAAAAGCAATGGGAACTAAGCTACTGATGAGTACCGCTTTTCACCCAGCTACTGATGGGCAAACTGAGAGAACTATTCAGACATTGGAAGACATGTTAAGATCTTGTGTAATGGAGTATCAAGGATCATGGAAAGATTACTTGGATTTGATTGAATTCTCCTACAAAAACACTCATCATGCAAGTATTGGAATGTCACCGTTTGAAGCTTTGTACGGTCGAAAATGTCGAAGCCCGATATGTTGGAATGATATAAGTGAAACGGTTGTACTTGGCCAAAATTTATCGAGGACACCGTGAAGCAAGTCAGGTTAATTCAAGAAAAGATAATAGCCGCCCAAGATCGATAGAAAAGCTATACCGATTTGAAGAGGAGGGATGAGGAGTACGAGGTTGGAGAAAGCGGTTTACTCAAAGTTTCTTCGACAAAAGGGGTAATGAGGTTTGGAAAGAGAGGCAAGCTAAGCCCAAAGTACATTGGACCCTATAAAATTTTGACCAGGGTTGGCAAGGTGGCTTATCGTTTAGAGTTACCTAATGAGTTAAGCAAGGTACATAATGTCTTTCATGTGTCACAATTGAGGAAGTATATTGCAGATTCCTCTCATGTGTTGCAGCCTGAAGCTATCGAATTGGATGAGACCTTAACCTATGAGGAAAGACCAATTAAGATCCTAGATAGCAAAGTCCGTAAAACTAGAAACAAGGATGTAAAGATATTGAAAGTTCTTTGGTCCAATCACAAGACCGAGGAAGCAACTTGGGAGGCTGAGGACGAAATGCGTAGAAAGTACCCAGAGTTATTCATTGAGGTTAGTAGAGTTACGGGGGCGTAACTCCCTTTTTAAGGGGGGTAGAATGCGATAGAGTTTTGCGCGCTTTTACATTTTTAGAGCATATAGAGTCGTTATATTGCATCTTACATGTGCATTCATAATTTTAGCATGAAAACAAATTTTTAGAAATGAAAATTTTCTAAGTTTCGGGACGAAACTTCTTTTAAGGGGGTTAGACTGTAATACCCCGTATTTTTAGGCATTTATTGAAATTATTTAAAACAATTCTAAATTTAATCTTCAAAACTCATTTTAAATTATTTCAAAATCACTTTGGAGGGAATCATTTGGAGGGAAATATAGTTTGAGTTTTAAAGGTTATTTTAGTAATTTTTTTACAATAGTTGCTCTTGTCATTATCTTATTTATTTAATTAATTATTTTAAAAAAAATTAATCAATAATTTTATAAAATCCAAAATTCATTTTTGGCTAATAAAATCAGATTATACATTTTAATATGTAATTTTCAGATTTTTTTTTATAAGTGTTGTTTTGAAAAATCGGATTCTTTTAAATTAAACCGAAAACTTTAAATATTTAAAATATTTCGTTAAGACTTATAAAATCAGATTTTTATGAGATTTATATTGAGTTAGAAAGTTTGGAATTTTAATTGATTTGGGAAGATTTAGCAATCTCTTTAAAATCAAGCAAAATTGATTTTAGGAAAGAGTTTTTATAAAGAAAAAAAAATTATGCTGCATCTACAGCTAGCTGCACGGCAGCTTTGTAATGTCTAAGAAAAGTTTAGAATTCTTTTGCCCTAATTTTAATGATTTAGGAAAGTTTTTATCTCTTTTCTACCCTAGTTTAGACTATAAATACCCCTCTAATCCTTCAATTTCTCTTCACCAAAAATCTTGAGAGTTCTTTATAAAGTTTTCTCTAAAGTGAGTGCTCTCTTTGAGTAGTTTATGTTTTTCACCGAGGAGTTTTAGCAGGAGGTTTTGTAAGTACTCTTTTTCAAGTTTTTGATCTTTTTGAGTTCTATAAAAACATGTTTTTATTGTTTGAGCATGAATCATGTTTATAATTAGTTAGTTTAGCATAATTTTCTTTTAGAGTTCATATATTGTTCATCGTTTTGATTAGAACTAGTTTATAATTGATAGGAGGATTTCGTTCGTGGGCATTCCCTTACTAGTTGATTTTCTTGTTTCGTGAATTATCAAGGTACGTTTACGTGGCTTGATCTTTAATTGCTAAGTATACAATAGTTATGTATGTTTTAGTACAAATCATACAGATTGGTATATGTAGTTAGCTTGATCAAATCTTCTTATAGTTAAAGCTATAGATAAAAGCTTATTTTTTTTCTCCTGCTTTGTTAGTTCGTATACATATGTTGTTCATAACAACCAAAGATTGCTACACTTGTTTTAAAAAAAAAAAATCAGTTTGCATGTGGCTAACTCAAAGTATAGGAAATAATTTACTTTTGCAAATCAGTGGTATTAAGCCTAATTAGTTTTAGTTTCAAAAGTTTAAATTATCTTTTCCTATAATTAAGTTTGTTATCATAATTCTTTATTTGAATTAAAGGAAAGGTTTACCCCTATGTTATTCTTATTACAATTACCCCTTGGCTTTGTTCAAGAAGGGTTCTTCCAAGTCTACTAGTTGGCATCAAGGTTACCCCAATGTCTTTGTATTCATAAAGGGATACTAGCTTGGGGGGTGTACACACTTAGGATCCGCGGATCAAGGAAAGGGGTTTAAGTTAAGTTCTTATATTATTGTTTTCCATTTTTAATGGAATTATTAAAAGAGATATATTCTTTCGTGGTAACGTGGATTTAAGAATGGTTTAATCTTATCTTTTATTATTACTAGAATTGCGAAATAAAGCATGTTTATGAAAGTATGTGAATTATATATTTACAAAGTTTACAAGTCTCGCATGTAAATGTACTCAGTATTTCAACTGACTCGTATTTCCTATTTGTTTTGGCTTTGCCCTACTTTCCTTACGGGGAGTAGTTTTCAGGTCCATTGATGATTCATGATGCATGGGAGGAACCTTTTGGGATCACTAGAACTAGATCACTATTTTAGTAATCTTTAAACTTTTCATTTTAGTATTTCTGTTTTGGATAATAATGTTCTTTATTATTATAAATAAAGTTTTAAGTTTCCGCTACATATTTTATGTGTCAAGTTATAGTATTGCCAAAGCGTATTTATACGTGGCGGTAATACCCTTAAGTTTCTCCAAGTATTTTACGAAAGTATAAGTTTTAAAAGTGGAGAAATTTGGGGGTATTACACAACAATCATAAGGACTCCTGTCAAATCCATGCTCAACCATGAAGCTGTCAAACCCTTTATACCACTGTCTAGGTGACTGCTTAAGTCCATACAAGGACTTCTTCAGTCTGCAAGCAAAGTTCTCCTTCCCTGGAACAACAAATCCCTCTGGCTGACTCATCAGAATATCCTCCTCCAACCCTCCATGTAGGAAAGCTGTTTTCACATCTAACTGCTCAAGCTCCAGATCTAAACGTGTTACTATTGCTAATAACACTCTAATAGAAGTATGACAAACCACAGGTGAGAAAATCTCATTGTAGTCTACCCCTTCCCGTTGAATGAACCCTTTAGCAACTAGTCTGGCTTTGTATCTGACACTGTCACCCTCTGAAATTCCCTATTTCCTCTTGAACACCCACTTGCAACCCACCACCTTACGACCATATGGCACCTTCACGAGTTCCCATGTCTAATTCTTGTGAAGAGACTCCATCTCCTCACTCATAGCAACTAACCACTTGGATGATTCGTTATGAGAAACTGCTTCCTTGTAGGACATTGGTTCAGGTGACTCTATATCATCGGCTACATGTAATGCATAACCAATCATCACCTCCACACAACAATTTCGACCAGGAACTTTCCTGCCTTCTATTTGTTCAATCAGTCTCTGCGTCTTCTTCCTAGGTCGTTTCTAACCTTCATCAGCAGTTTCCTCATGATCAGACTCAAGTTTAGTTATTTCATCAGCAACAACTCCATCTATCTGACTAGTCTCCACAGTAGGAAAATCCACTGGAACATAATCCTCCACCTGAATTTGAACATGTGTCTCCGGAGTAGGAACTGCCGCAATTACTTGCTCAATTCCTTCAGTAGTGCTATCATCTGTATCACCTGCAGGTTTGATAGCAGATACAAACATAGTATTCTCATCAAAAGTAACATCTCTACTAAGTATGACACGCCCTTCTGATGGGGACCAAATTCGGTAACCCTTAACACCATCTCCATATCCCAAAAACAACCCTTCTTGGCCCTTGGTTCAAGTTTACCTTCACTAACATGATAATAAACAATACAACCAAAGCCACGCAAACTAGAATAATCAGCACTTCTCCCAGACCATACCTCATAAGGTACCTTGCAGTCAATACCTGTATGTGGACCACAGTTTATCAAGTTGTATATCGTTTTCACGGCTTCACTCCAGTACTTTCTAGTCAACCCTGCATTAGAAAGCATGCATCGAACTCTCTCTAGCAAAGTCTGATTCAAACGCTCTGCAACACCATTATGTTGTGGTGTTTTCCTGACAGTGCGATGTCTCACAATCCCTTATTTCCTGCAAAACTCATTGAATTCATCATTAACAAATTCAAGACCATTATCCGTATGTAGCCTTTTAATCTTCTTGCCTATCTGATTTTCCACTAAGACTTTCCATTGCACAAAAGTCTTAAAAAGCCTCTCCTTTGTGCTTTAAACAATAAAGCCAACTGTACCTGGAGAAATCATCAATAAAAGTCACGAAGAAACTAAATCCTCCTATACCTTTTACCCGAGCAGGCTCTCAGCAATCTGAGTGAATATAATCCAGCGTAACCTTAGTTATGTGAAGCCCCTTGCTAAACTTAGCCCTGTGTTGCTTACCCAAAACACAATGCTCACAAAACTCAAGGTTCTTCACCTTATGGCCATCAAGAAGATTCATCTTGGATAATATCTGCATCCCACGCTCACCCATATGACCAAGTCGTCTGTGCCACAACTTAGACGCCTCCTTAGGACTCGCAGATGCATCATTTGCAGAACCAGTCAGTATAGTTACCTGCACAACATACAAAGTATCCACTTTGGTGCCCTTAAGCACCAACTTCGAACCTTTCCACACACATAGTTCCCCATCCGAGCCAGAAAAATTAAACCCTTCTTTATCTAAGACACACAGAGAAATCAAATTTTTCCTTAACTGTGGAACATGCCTAACATTCATCAACGTATGAACCTCACCCTCAGTGGTCCTTATCTTAATGGAACCTCTCCCTACAACCTTACAAGCAGCGTTGTCACCCATAAGAACATTACCACCATTACAAGACTCATAAGAAGTAAACCAATCGCGATGAGGACACATATGGTAATAGCACCCCGAATCTAGAACCCAATGGTTAGACGGACTAGACACATCAACAGCAGCTAGTGCTAAGTCCTCCTCGGAGTCATATTTCGTACCCTGTTGTGCAATGTTAGCATTGGAAGCTTTAGGATTCTTGGGACATTGATGCTTCCAATGGCCAGGTTCTTTACAGATGTGACAGACATTCCTAGGATTGGTTACCCTTAGTGTAACACCCCGTATTTTTATACCTGTTTAGTAATTGTTTATATTATTTTAGTTTTAAAAAAAATATATTTTATTTCCCTCATATTGACTTTACATCAAAAGGAGTCAAAAACTAATTCCTAGATTTACTAGGTTTACTACCTAACCTATCACTATATTACTAGTATAAGGAGAGAGAAAGTGTTAAAATTAGAAAAAGAAAACAAAGAAAGCAAAAGAAAGAAAATATTGTGGTACATCATTCTTGCTCCTCCATATCTCACGGCCAACATATTCGAATTTCTCCAAATTCTTGCCTCCATCAAATTAAAGCTACAATTTTCCATACTCCAACAATCATTCATCCATCTTTACATCTCTCATTTTTGTGGGTGTCTCGAAAGGGAAAAAAAAAGTGGGTTTTATGTTTGTGATTTTCGGGTCGATAGTCGGATCGAACCAAGAGCTTGCTGGGTCCTTTTTGGAGTAATTTCACTCTCATTATTTCCCCTAACCAAGTGAGTTCTAATCTTATGTTTTAAATTTTTTTACTTGGTTTGATCTCGAATTTGGGGATTTGTTAAATTAGGGTTCTTGAGTAAATCCAATTGGGGGTTATTGTTATTATGTGAAATTTGTATAACTGGTTCATGTTTGATGTTTAACTTCATTTAGTTAGTGTATTTTCGGATTTAATTTGCAATATTATGAGTTTCGAAATTGATTATTAAATTCTGGTTAGTTGAACTATTTATTAGCTGTTTATTTTGAATTATTCGTCCAGTATCATAGTCGTCTGAACAACGGAATTTGTGAGGAATTAATATGAGTTTCTTTGTAGTCAAGTGTTAAGTTGCCAACTTGCCATTGTTGTAGTATACTGTTGTGGCTGTCGAATTTTGGTATAAGAAAAAGGGAAGAAAAGAATGAAGTGTAAGCTTCTAGAAGATGGACATTTTCTGGCTAAGGAATATCAATGTAGAGACCAGTTAGCAAATCCATCCTGCGTGTCTTAGGATAATGATACTTTAACTTTTTAATTGATGAATGAATGAAATTATGCTCTACTGTACTAGTGTACCATAGTTGATTGTATATATAAAGAAAAACTTTAAGAAGAAGGTGTATGTGTGTGCTGTTGTTGTGGCGTGGTTGTAACGGTGTGTTGTTGTTGTGTTGTGGTATGGTGGTGGTGGTGTGTTGATGTGGTATGGTTGTTGTGTTATGTTGTGTTGCTATACTAGTATGTGGTTGCGTTCTTTTGACTTGGTTGAGTCGTTTAAAGAAAAATTAATTAAAGCTTATTAACTAAGTTATGTTATTTATAGGCGAATTATGTGAAGTATAGTCAAGTGACTTATACTATATTATTATATTGTAGATTGCGGGTTCGTAGAGGAACCTTTTTGACTTGAGATTGAGATCCATTAATTGTGATTGCTGATAAGGTAATATTTCTTACTTTGTTTGTACAGATGAGTTCATAAATGTCTTCACATTGTTTGGAAATTTATTTTAACAATGAGATTATTTTATGAAGTTTATACTTTGAGATTTAAATTATTCTCGATATTTATATCGAAAGAGTTTATGAGATTATTTATGAGATTTATATTAAAAGGAGGAAGTTCCTCAATGTTACAAAGTTTAATGAAAATGTGGGGTTGCCGGTAAGCGGTATTCCTCGAGTATGGAAGTATGTTGAGTTAACAGTGTCTCAACTGTTTATTTAGTAGTTGGGAGTATATTGATCAATACTCTTGCCATTTGTCTTCCTTCTTGGTACGTTATCAAGTTAGGGGTATGCATAATAGGGACTTTGGTGTTTACCTTATCTAGTGAGCCTAGCTAGCTCATTGGATTGTTATTACTTCCTACTCACAGATTACGAAAAGTTATATTTGAAAGTTTTACAGAATGGCTCAGAAAGAAAGAAAGATTGGATCTGAGGTTGTTAGAAAATTAATATATTATATATAATTTGTACAACTTTTAAATGAATTTGTAAGATATTCCTATATATCTTACCTGCACATTGAATAGTTTTGTTTTATTACAGTATTAAATCTTGCTCAGCCTTTGGCTGATATTACAGTGTTTAATATGCAGGGACTTGAAGATAGTTAGCTCCGGTTGGGTTAAAGAGTGCGTTGGATCTCTTTCGATTTAATAAGATTTTAGAAAGACTTCCGCTGTTATTTATTTGACTATAAGATTTATATTCTGGTTTGTAATAATTAATTTACATTCTATTTAGTTGGTCTGTAATAATTATTTAAAACTTATTATTTATTATTTTAATTAGAACCATTAGCCTTGCAGTTATTATTACTAATTATCGCGGCGTAGCACCTCTGGATTTCCGAGTTTATTTATATTAAGTTGTTTTTAGAAATATTGGAAATTCAGGGTTGTTACACTTAGAATTTTTCTTCTTCTTAGGACCCTTCCCCTTAATTAGTTGAGTTTACCACTAACTTAGCCCCCGAATCTCCACCATTCTCTGTCATTGCCGCCTTTAGGCGCAACTCCCTAGTTAAAAGTGTTGACTTCACCTCTTCTAGGGTCACAATCTCTCCCAATAACAAATGATTCAACAAAGTTTTCATATGTATTTGGAAGTGAAACATGCAAAATCAAAGCAACATCTTCATCCTCAATCTTAACATCTATATTACGCAGATCAAGTAAAATAGTATTCAGTTTATCTAGATGATCTCTTAGAGACGTACCTCCTTGCATACGCAAGGCAAACAAGCGTTGCTTCAAAAGCAACTTTTTAGTGAGTGACTTTGTCATGTAGAGACTTCCAACTTCGCCCACAGACCAGCAACAGTCGTTTCGTCTGCAACTTCTGTGATCACATCGTCTGCCAAACATAGCAAAATCGTGGAGTGAGCCTTCTCCTCCATCGCCTCCAATTCGGCCTCACTAGAGCCGTCTGCAGCTTTGCTTTTGTCATCTTTTTTGACAAGAGATTTCCAGATGCCTTGTTGCTTTATTAAAGCACGCATCTTTATCTGCCATAGCCCGAAAATGTTCCTCCCGTAAACTTGTCAATCTTGGAGTTCATCGTATTCATCTTCCCGGATCCCTTACACTGATTTTAATCTCAAGCTCTGATACCAAGTTTGTTGCAACGGAAGCGAATAAACAAATAGTAAAACGAGAAAAACGAATAAAGAACACGCAAGATTTAACGAGGTTCACAATCAATTTGATAGCTACGTCCTCAGGGCAGGGATAAACTCTTTCACTATGGTTCACGCGGAACAATGAATACAATAGGCAAGAAATTAACTAGAATACTCTCTTCTATGAATCTCTCAAAGTTCTCTCTATGAAATTCTCTATTATTTTCTCTCTCTTGTGTTCTTGATGAACTTCTTTAATTAACCCACAAATAGAGTATATATTGCTAGGCTAATAATACATGAGAATAGGCGGCCAAAGAAACATAAAATTAAAGCATTTAATGCCCTCGAGCTGATGCGCGCGCTGCTGGCCTCGAAGGATCCCGCGACCCGCGACAGGAGCCGTGACCCGCGACCTGTTGCTGCGTCATGACTAATGTTGCCGCGCCCCGCGGCTCGAGCTGCGTCCCATCCTCGTCGAGTCTGATCTTGCCGCGGCCCGCGGCCCTGACGAACTCCCTCGATGAATGCCCAACAACTCTAAGCTCCTAACTCAGGATCAAGTCACCATAACTCACTGGTTTTGTTAAGTCGTCTTTGGTTGTTAGTATGGGTAATATGTATGCCTACTCATTCTACTTAGTTATCATGTTAATTGTTGGAGGAAGCTATTTGTTTAAATTTGTTGGTACTGCTCTGCATGGTTGGTTAGGAAAGTTCTTTACTTCTTGTCACTGGAACAAGAGCTATTTTAAGTTGTATGAAAGAATGGATGGTGTGGGTTCTTTTGAGTTGTTGGTGCAGGTAATATCGTTTCACAAGAGGAAAAAAATCCTCTATTAGGTATAGTTGGTTTCCTCTCCCAATCTCTAGAGAGATATCTTACCAAGATTCTAGAGTGGGCTACTTGAATTGTGAGACAAAGAGATTCTCAGATTTAAGGTTGAGTAGGGGAAAGGATTCTAAAGTATTATACCAAAATGAAGGTACTACCTCGGAACCTAAAAGATTGGAAGTTGAAAGAGGGGACCCTAGGATAGTTAGGGATCCTCCCGTAACTTGGTTTATAGTGAGTGAGCGTGGAAGAGGAGGGGCAAGGTGTTCATGATTAGGATTGCTTTTCTCCGATTTAGTAAATCGGATGCTCGTTCGAGATCTACCAATGTGGAGATCTCAATTTCGCTTGGTAATTAATGATGTTGTCTATCATTACCTTGAAAACTATATATCTGAAGATGGCTCTCCAGTTGGAATTTGGGGCTTCATAGCGCGTCAATCCAGGAGAGGTTCTCCTACAAAAGGGAGCAACCCAAAATACCCAGTCAAGAGGGTATTGAGTCACAAAGGAACGTGACTCTTCCAGGTTTCCTGAGCCAAGAATTCCATGTGACAAGAGGTCACTGGGATTGCTCATATTATTGCGAGTTCCAAATCTCGCTTGTTCGTTGTTGTCCCAATATAATTGTGGAAGAAGTTCACTCCTCTCACTGCTTCCATCAGGTTTGTTATACCCTTTTCGTGCAGGTTATTTTACTCATGGAATCCACCAAGTCTCATCCATTCCTAATCCTATGATCTGGCGATCATCCACCTCAAAAGAAGATTTAAATTGAAGTTCACCGACAGTCTAGGCTTCCGACTCGAGTTCTTTCTTTCAAGTTTAAATTTAAGTTTAAGTTATGGTTTTTGGTGTGTAGGAGCTTATAATGCTCAGTGTAATGCTTGTTTGTTGTTCTTTTGGTGTATTTGAACTCTGCAATATTCCCCCATTGTACAAAAAAAACTTAGATACAATGTACGTAAAAACTAAGATCATAAGCTTAGACACAATGTATGTAAATATTGCAATTTTGGTTTTTGAGCCTCATTTCTTTTGGGTTTTTTGTCTTCAGTTTTAGGGTTATTTGTTTTGGTATTTTAATTTTATGTCTCATACTTTTGATATTATGTCTTAAATTAATAGGGAAAAAATGATGGTTCATTGTTAGATACCTTAAACTCATAATTTAAAACCTAAGAAGCTGAGACTCATTCATTAATACTTTAAATTTATTGTTAAATACTTTAAACCCATAATTTAAAATCTGAGAAGGTGAGACTCATATAAACTATGCCTAGGACCAAAAAGATGAGAGAGAAAAAGTTAGAGAGAGAAGAAGAGAGAAAAGAAAACCCGATAAACTCGAGCCCCCAATTCAGTAACCCTAACCCCAAAAATCCCAAATTCAACCAGTTCTCCAGCAAATTAGTGCCTTCCCAAGGAAAAAATTATGCTTTTGTTATTTTCCTTCTCATTGTGAGCAGTATTTTAAGCCATAATTGGAGGAGTAAATGGCAGTGTGCCTCCTTTGTCAATTCGAAGAGCTGCAGAGATAAAGAAGGTGATTTCAATGTCAACTGTAAATTAGGAGGCTCGAATTATGGTTTTATTAGCTGGAAAACATCTAATTATTACAAGTTATCAGTTAACTTGATGATTTGGCTCAAAGGGTTAAATTTATTTCATTTTAAAATCAAGCTAGCTAGTGTGGCTAGGGTTAGAGGTTACAGAGTATTAATGGAGGAGGGTGATAATTCAGTGGTTAAGGGTACTCTGCAAAGTGATTTAGGCGTGCTACTTTTTAATCTCATTGAAGGTTCTACATCAAGCGAAGTTTCTGGCATAAGTGGGGGATTAATGACGGCTTCTTTTGGGGCTGCATTTAATGCGAAGGGAGGTTTCAGGGAGTCTACTTCCTCTTCTCTCCTAAGTTTGTTCCTATTTCAGTATCATTTTCCTGCCTATAAAAGGAATACTCAGGTAATTCTTTCATTCACACCTGCTTCAGTTCCTCTTCAATTTATTCCTTTTGTTAGAATCCCTTGCCCATTTTGTTTGTTATCATTTATGATGGAAAAGCCAAAATTTTTTAAAGAAGCCCTTGTTAAGAACTCTTCTCAACCTCTTGAGAAGGAAAATAATGTGAAAGAATCTCTTGGTTCTTCTCATGCTTCTCCCTTGAAGGAGGCTTCTGACCCCCCCACCTCTGGTGGTTTTATTGCGTCTGTTATTCTGGATGATTTACCCCAGGTGCAGCAAGATATTGATGAACTCACTAAGTCATGTCTTTTTGGTAAGATGTTGTCTGCTCCTTTAGATTTGCGTACTATAATGACTCGTTCTAAAGCCGACTGGAAATTTGTGAAGGGTGATGTTGATTACCTAGCAATGGGTAACAACTGGTTCTTGTTGAAATTTGCTAATCCCCAAGACTTATCACTCGTTTGGAGTGAGAGGCCTTGGCACATTCGAGGAGATCTTTTTGTTCTTCACCCTTGGAAACCCTTGTTTGATCCCTATATGGAGGAGATCAAATGGGTTGATCTTTGGGTAAGAATTCCAAGACTCCCCACGTAGTTCTTGAATTTTGATTCAATATCAAACTTGCTTGCTTCTAATGATATTGGTGCATTGATCAAATTGGATCAGAGCTCGCTTCTGAGGAACAAAATAAGGTTTGCTAGGGCTTGTATCCGTGTGGATATTCAAGGCCCTTTCTCGGAATTTTTGAAATTAGCCGGATTGGTGATCTTGTGCATGGCTACATAATCTGGTATGAAGACTTTTCCTCAGGCTGTTCTTTTTGTGGTGATTCTGTTCATCTGATTGATGTTTGTCCCCTTTTAAATTCCCCTAAGAAGGAGGTCACTGTTAGACTTGTTAAAAGCCCTAAACAAAAGCAACTGTACCAAGCCTTAGCTAAGGCGGTTGGTCAAGAAACTCATGAAACCACCTTTGCGAGCCGGCTAAAGTGGTCCATGTAAAATCTAAGCATGTTAATTTGAATGAGTCCCATGAAAATGAAGTCCCTTTCAAGAAAAGATTTGGTAATCCAAAAAATGCTCCTTCCCTAAGTTTGGTCTTTGCTAAAGGTATTGTGTTTTCGATTCTCGTTAAGAATGTTCTTTGCTTGTGCCTAAGAAAATTGTCCCTGATCCAGTTGGTTCAAAGGATAAAGGGAAAGGAAAGCTATTCATAGCTGATCCCATTATCCATGATGATTCTTCTGATGATGAATTCTTTTGCAATACTCCTCCTGTCTCCTCTCCTGCTGGAGATTCTGAGCCTGGGAAGGTGAGTGCTCCTGGGGAGGAACCTTCTCATACTCTCTCTCTGCCCCCTCTACAAGTCTTTGTCCCTCGCCGACGATTGATGAGAGCCAGTACCTCCCTACGAAATGTCTTTCCGCCTGGTTCTATTCGATGTTGATGCTCGGATTATGGAGATGAAACTCTCCTGGTGAATGCAGAGCTCGATAATATGATAAAGGAGTTAAACTCCTTTCTTTGAGACATCCTTCCACTCTCGCATTCGACAATTCAATTGTCGGGCAAATTGAGAACATGGGAGTGGATCCCTTTGCCCGTTGAGCTTTCCTCCCGGACTAGTTCCCGCAAAAAGGAGGGTTAAAGAAATGGAGGAGGATGATGCATCCTCGTTCGAAGAGGAAAAGGTTCTAAGCTAGTCAAGGTATGAAACGAGAAGATGCGGTTGTGTTGTGTTAATATTTAAATAATCATGTCTATTGGCTTTTGGAATATCCGTGGCTGTTGTAGAAAAAACGCTTTATCTGAAGTTGGGGATTTTTGTATTAGCAATAATGTTAAGATATGTATGTTATGTGAGGTGAAAACTTCCTCCCCCCCTGCCAAAAAATTGTAAGTCAATGTGGCTTTAAGTATTTTGATTACATTCCTACCATGGGACTATCAGGTGGGTTATGGGTCCTGTGGAAGGATTGTAATGTTAATCCCTTCAATATATCAGTAATACAACGCTCTTCTCGTTTCATTGCACTCAATTTACATTTACTTAATCAAGATTATGTCTTTGTCCTAATTTTTATTTATGCTCCAGCTCAAAATTCTCATAAAGAAGAATTTTGGACTGAACTAATCGAGTACACTAATAGCTTATCTCTCCCTTTCATTGTGATGGGGGATTTTAATGAAATTAGTAATGATCTTGATAAATTGGGGGGTGCCAGTTTTAAAATAAGTAGAATTAAAAGAATGCAAATGATTCTAAACTCTACTGCTGCTGCAGAAATTCCTTTCTTGGGGTCTAGATTTACATGGAGGAAAAAGAAACATGGTGAAGAGAATGTGTATGAAAGAATAGACAAAGGGATTGCAAGTATAGATTGGTTAGCTAAATTCCCAGAAGCCAAAATTCAACACCATATCTTTACTTCTTCTGATCACTGCCCTTTATCTCTTACCTTTCTCCCTCAAGCCAATATTAAAGCTCCCCCATTTAAATTTGAGAAAATGTGGTGTTCTAGGAAAGATTTTGACTCATTAGTAAAAAAAACTTGGTGTTCAAGATTTGAAGGCTCCAATATGTTTTGTTTAGTTAAAAAATGTAAATTACTAAAGGAAAAAGCTAAAATTTGGAATAAAACTCAATTTGGCAATATATTTAGACAGTTACGGTTAGTAGACTCTTCCTTAAAGGAAGTCCAAGATTCACTCTTATATAATCCTATGTCTAGTAATCTTCAAAAAAAACAAACTCTTCTTCTTAAAAAACGAAATTCTTTACTAAATTTTAGTGAGACTTATTGGAAGCAAAAGAGTAAGACCCGTGTCCTAATGGAAGGGGATGTAAATTCCAAGTATTATCATGCACATGCTTCTATTAGACGAAATCGGAACCAAATTAAAGAATTTACTAATATGCAAAATGAAGCTATTACAAGCCCTGTCTTGATCTCCTCCGAGATCTCTAAAGAATTTTGTCTTAGATTTGTCTCTAACCCGAACTATTTTTTTGATGAAGAAAATGACTTCAATCTCATCTCCCCCATTATTTCGGAGGAGGACAATTGTTTCCTTACTAGGGATATTTTAGGGGAGGAGATTAAGCAAGCTACCTTCGATCTAGCCCCTGATAAATCCCCTGGTCCAGATGGTTTTCCCCCTTTCTTTTTTCAAAAATATTGGACTTTAGTCGGCAACTCTGTGATTAGAGCTGTTAGAGCTTTTTTCCACTCAGGAAACATTCTTAAAGAAATAAACCATACTTTTTTAGCCTTAATCCCAAAGATTGACAATCCTAGCAGTTCTAACGACTTTCGACCTATAAGCCTTTGCAGTACGATTTATAAGATCATTTCTAAAATAATCACCAATAGGCTGAAAATTGTAATGGGTAAAATCATCCACCCCCTTCAAGGGGCTTTGGTGCCTGAACGCTTAATCCAAGATAACATCTTAATAGCACATGAAGTTTTCCACTATTTTAGGAAAAAATCTGGGAAAGAAGGTTGGATTGCCATTAAACTTGACATGGAAAAAGCTTACGATAGACTGGAATAGAAATTTCTTTTTGCTATACTTAAAAAGTTTGGTTTTTGTGAGACTTGGTGTAATTGGTTGAAGGGATGTGTCACTACCCCCTCTTTTTCGGTGTTAGTTAATGGCATTCCAGGAGAGCGTTTCAACGCGTCTCGAGGGATTAGGCAAGGGGATCCCCTCTCCCCTTATTTATTCATTTTATGTGCTGAACTTTTAGCTTGGGAATTTTCTCAAGCTAGTCTTGCAAAGGAGAAACTTTTGGGAGTGTCTGTTGGGAAATCTGGTGTTAGGGTGCCGTTCCTCACCTTTGCAGATGACACAATGATTTTTGCTAAGGCAAATGATGCTAGTTGTGTCCTTATTAAAAATATTCTGGATAAATATTGTGCTATATCTGTTCAGTTAGTTAACTTTCATAAATCAGCCTTCCAATGTTCAGATAATGTTCCTTATCAAGATCGTCAGAATTTTAACTCTTTACTTGCTATGAATGAAGTCCTTAATTTGGGGGAGTACTTGGGTTGTCCCATTATTGACTCTAGGGTCACCAAAGACACTTTTAGTAAGGTAATTTTAAGCGTCAATAATCAACTCCCCAAATGGAAAGCTAATTCTCTTTCTCAAGCTGGCAGAGGTGTCTTAATTCAGGCTAATTTAGCAACTAAGGCGAATTTTCAAATGCAAAGCTTTAAACTTCCGCCCACCATTCTAACTTTATTGGATAAAACTTACAGGAATTTTTTTTGGAATAAAGATACTACTAATAAGTCAGCTAATCTTATTGGATGGGATAAAGTTTGCCAGCCAAAGACAAAAGGTGGGCTTGGGTTTAGGAAAGCTAAACCCCATAATGAAGCTCTCCAAATGAAACTTCTCTGGAAACTGGTCAAAGATCATCCTAGTCTATGGGTTACTTTAGTTAAAAAGAAGTATTGTAAAAACCAAGATCTTTTATCCCATAAAATTTCTACTTCTGCCTCCTGGCAATGGAAGAATTTAATGCGTCTCAGGGACACTTTTAAAAAGGGCTTACGTTGGCAACTTGGGAATGGTGGTAGTATTAGTTTTTGGTGGGATAATTAGGTTTTCCAATATCCGTTAGTTGAGGTTGTCCAAGCTTCTGCTTATCCTAGAGAGCTTAAGGTGGCAGATTTCATTAATTCTGCTAAGCAATGGGATATAGATAAATTGCAAAGAGTGGTTCCTATTCCTAAAGTGGAAAGTATTAAGTCTTTATTCATTCCGTCCTGTCTAACAGATGATAAACTGGTTTGGGGTCTCACTTCGGATGGTGAGTATTCAGTTAAATCTGGGGCTTCCTTGGCCCAAGGGCACTCGAATTTGTAAAATAATGATGTAGAATTTAAATGGATTTGGAACCTCAATCAGCCTCCTAAAATTAAAAAATTTCTTTGGAAAGCTTGCAATGATGGTCTTCCCACTAAAGAAAGATTGGAAAAAAGTCACATTTTTATTCCTCAGCAATGTGTTTTTTGCAATTGCTTTTCTGAATCTGCTTCTCATCTTTTTTTTTGTGCCCCTTTGTGTTAGATATTTGTATGCATCTGCATTCTTCTTATGGATGGCCCCTTTTCCCAGAAGGGTGTGTTTTTTCGGCCTAGGATTCATTTAGAATTTCCTTGCAGTCTTGTAAGCAGGCTTCTTCCATGATGGATATGAACTTCTTTGTGGTAATTTGGTGGTTTGCTTGGTATTTTAGAAACAGGTTGATCTTCAATGATGAGCAAATTTCTTCCAGAAAAGCCAGTTTGTTAATCTATAAGTTTGTTGCTGATTGGGATAAGGCAGACAAGGAAAAGAAGTCTGCTAATGTTTCTGTGCAGACTTCGGGTTTGTTGGCTGTCAATTATGTCAGGAGTGGTTTGAAGGTCTGTTGGTCTTCCCCCCCAATAATTGGTTTAAATTAAATTTTGATGGCTCCAAGTTGTCTAATGGCAAGGCAGCCTTTGGGTTTGTCATTAGGAATTCGGATGGTGATGCTGTTCTTGCAGGTGCTAAGTCCATTGGTTGCTCTAACAGTGTGATTCAGGCTGAAGCTTGGGGTTTGGTGGAGGGCATTAAAGCTGCTCTTTCTCTTCAGATTTCTAAGCTGTGGATTGAGGGAGATAATTTAGCTGTCATTAATGCGATTAATTCTTCCTGGCGTATTCCTTGGGAAATTAATTCTATGATTGCTGATGCAGGGCATTGTCTGGAGAATGGTTTTGAGTGGAAGGCTTCTCACTGCTTCCGTGAGGCTAATTGTGCAGCTGATTTCATGGCGCAAAAGGGGCATTCTTGTTCCACTTTATTGTATTGGTTTCCACCTTACAGTATAGATTTTTCTCTCATCATCCGCAAGGATGTTTTAGGTTGGCCTCCTGATTAAGGGGGGTGCTCCTAAGTTTTTTCTCCTTATCAAAAAAAAAAATATATAACCTATGCCTAGCTCAAACTCATTATTCAAAACCTTGAATTTTTTTTTTTTTTTTATAAAATGATTAGACTCAATCTTCATTATCTTTGTAGGAACTCGCATTTCGTGGACCATCTTTATGAGGATAAGTTCCAACTAAGACGTTGATCAAGCTAACGTGGACTATAACTATGACATTCATCTAAGTAAATCAGAGAGTGTCGATCAAAATTGAAATCTAGATGTGATCCAAATTAATTAACTATGAGTTTACGGCTGAAATAAACCTTTGAACCTTCAAGTCTATGATGTAGGATTAAACTCCATAAATTAAATAATTAAGCCATATAATATATTATTACATAGGTCATCAGCACCTTCACCTCTATATACAAATTAGATTGACAACCATAATTCTAGCACGAGGGTTTTGGGCTTGAGATAAAAAGAACTTTGCAACTTTAACCTAAAACCAAGTGACAGACTACATAGATGACAAAACCAAAAAAACAAATTAGTCAAGTTGAGTTTTACACCAGCAAAATAGGGTAAAACATGTCTTTGTCTTTTTTGTTTAGAAGAACTCATTACAATCCTGTCAAAAAAAAGTTCAGCGCGACATATGAAAAAAATTGTCAAATTCATCTATACAAATATATTAAAAGGTGTTCCTATCAAAAAAACGGTCACGCGCAAGACTTCTTCCAAGCCTTATAATACACCTAGGTTTATGATGTCATTAAAAAATATTAATATTGTGTACTACTTAGAAATCGAACACATGACTTGAAATGAAATGTAAGAGTTTAACGACCAATCCACTACAATTTCAATGTTTAATGTTTCAAAGTAAACATAATAAAGTCTTTATAATTGTATGTAACTATAAAGACATAGACAAACTATTTGATCTCTAACACTTTTATTAAGGTAATAACATCCTCTTACTCTCATTGACATTGTTATTTTTATCCCCAATAATTCCTTGGAAGTTTTTTTTTATAAAAACAACTTATCATGCAATAACGTCCATTTCAAATTTCGCACTGGAGACAAAAAAATTATAAAAAAGCTAATAAAATCAATTATGAAACTTATATATAATAATATATTTGATCATTTTAACGCCTGGAAGACCGCCTGCGCCAAAAATACTAGTTTCTTATATATAACTCGTGAAACAAAACAAGTATTTATCTTTCTAAACGATTTTCTTATCGGGAAACCAAACTCAAATGGTTTAATTCGGGACTCCATCATCCAAGCTACCCATTGCACCAATACATGCATAATATAGCTACTAAAAGGTTGTGCCTGGAAGATTGAAAATGGTCTTTCCACCAAAACTTTCACTACAAATTGGGTCAATGGTGCTACTCCAATTAGTCGTTCCCACATCACATTGAAACAAATAAGCACTAACAAGGTTAGAAAATTCATTGACGTGGAAAATCAAACTTGGAAAATAGCTCAACTTAGACACGTTTTTGACCATGAAGAGGTCCTGAATATCATCTCAAATGAGTATTCTAACACTTCTTCGGATGACTTCATATATTGGAAACAACATATTTCAGGTTATTTTACTACGAAATCAGGATATGCTTTTCTCATCAACAAATGATGCAACCTTCCCACAACCAAGATCTTATTAAAGTCTATCAGATTTTGTGGCATCTTCGAATCCGTCCTAAGTGAAATTATTTTCTTTGGAAGCTTTTGTATGATCGTTTGCCACTAAACAACAACTTCATAAGCGACAACTTGCACCTAACATAAACTGTGACCTTTGTAGTTCAAAAGTTGAAAGCTCAATTCATTTATTTTGCGGTTTTTTTACATGGTGCCCCTGTGGAATTTTAAAATTCATGGAGTACCTCCTATAGTTTCAAAAATGCACCCGGTACCTTTACTATTTAAATAAAATGCATGAAATTCCCTTAATGACTAACGGCGTCAAGTTTCTGTCAGTCATTAAAGCCAAATCAACCTAATTATTCTAATTAATCCCTAATTAACTAAATTAATACCAATTAAATCATAAATAATCCTAATTAACTATATTGAAAGAAAAAAAAACAAAATCCTTCCCCCACCCCGCCACTACTACCGCACGGAGAACCACCCCCGACCCACCACTACAGCCGCATTGCCTTTGGAGAACCACCCCCACCCAGGAAAACGGTCGAAATCCCCCTCCCCTTGAAAACCTCCCCCCCACCCCTCGAAATCCACCCCCCCTCCCTGGAAAAAGCACCCCTTCCCTCAAATGCAGACTCCTTATCCTCCTGTATTGATGACAATTGAGAAACGTCAAGTTAGAAGAACTAAGAAAAGGAGAGGAAAAATTAAGGATTATCAACTCATACCTGCAAATCACGGTTATAAGCTTGGGGAAGTCCCTTGCATAGTACAAGAAGAGTAACCAGGTCACCTACAACTTGTGCAGATTTTTCACGGACAAGTTCCATAGGATCTGGGTTTTTCTTTTGTGGCATTATACTACTTCCAGTAGAAACTAAATCATTAGGAGTTAAAAATCGAAATTCCTCATAAGCCCATAACACCCACTCTTCACCAAGCCGAGAGAGATGAATGGTTGTGATGGAATTATCTGGAAGGAAGTCTAACACAACATACGCATATTTCGAGGGATGGGTGGGGGGATTTTTCGAGGGGTGGGATGGTTTTTATAAGGGGGTGGGGGGAATCCGACGATAGTGGTGGGTGGGTGGTTCTCTATGGAGGGAAAGAGAGGGAGCACGAGAGGAGAGAGAGGATGCAGCGAAGAAGAAGAGGAGGTGTGGTGGGTGGTGCAGCGGTGGATGGTGGTGCAGTGGTGGGTGGCCCAAAACAGGGGAGAGAGAGGGAGAATTGGGGTAAAAGAAAGAAAGGGGAAGAGATGAGAGAAAGGAATTCACTTTCTAAGCCTAACGAAAACTTGACGTCGTTAGTTATTAAGGGCATTTCATGCATTTTATTTAAATAGTAAGGGTATCGGGTGCATTTATGAAACTATAGGGGTAACCCTTGAATTTTAAAATTCCACAGGGGTACCATATGAAAAAAGCGTTTATTTTGTGATTGTTTTATAGCCAAAGTAGTCTGACACAACAACAATCTTCTAATTAACTCTCTTCAAAATGATCCCCTCTTATGTCAAGATCCATGTCCTACTTCTTTACAGCGAGGATGGACTCCTTAGTCATCATATCATGACTTTTATCTGGACACTCTGAAGTTTATGGTTACATAGGAATGAAAGGATTGCAATGTTCCAGCTGACCCCTCTTAAGTTTTCACCAAAATCAACGACATTAAACAATAATACCAAGTTCTTACTAATTTAACTTTTCTCCCAAATTTGAGTTTTCCGCATTCGCCAGAACAAAGTCTTTGCTTCCCTCTGGGCTTTATGGTAGCCGATAGTAGTCATACCACTATGGGCACCCCGCAAGATATCATAAAAACTGATGGTGTATGGTCAAAAATTACAAAGCAGACTGGGTAATGCCTGGATCCTAAGTCCAACCACAAGCCAAAGACTACAAGGGGGAGGGGAGTATGGTGTGACTGACTCATCTCTTTATCCCATTCTCTAATTCCATAATCCCTATCCCACGTACCAAAGGAAAAAACTTTATCTACCCACTGAGTCAACAACCCACTACAAATAGAAATAAATAAATAGTGGAATCCAACTCATCAATTTTAATACTCCCTTCGTTTTTTTTGGATGTAACATATTGACTTTTGACACTATTCATCCAATACACTTTGACCATTAATTGTTATTTATACCTAAGAAAAAATATAGTCATGTGGGATCTTGTTTGATTCGTCACATTATACACTTTCAAAATATATATTTTTTTATAATTTTTACTTTTATACAATTAGAGATATTATCGGTCAAAGTTGTGCCTCGACAAATGTGAAAAGTCCAATGTTACCTCTAAAAAAACGGAGGGAGTAGTTTTTTAATTCTCTATTTATAGTGGGTTAACCTACTGGCTAGATGTAGCAATGCCCAACGCTCCCAGGGGGGGTTCACATTCATTTCCGAGGACAGAAGTTACTGCAAGCAAACGAAGCTTGACAGACCGTTGGAATCTCTCTCTCGTGCTCCAATGCTTTTTCTTCGTTGTCTGCCTCTGCGAAGTCATCACTCCTGGGAAACTCCAATTTCGGGAATTCCAATGCTCGATTAAAGATTTATCTTTTGAATTTTGATCGGACACCAGTTCTATTATAACTGATTGCACAACTATGTTCGCACATGGAGGTGAAAATCCTTCAAGGTATCATCTCATCGCTTCTAATTGCTGAATTTCTTCTTCATTTGATCTTCTATTTATTTCGAAGTTACACGAAGTTTTTGTGTTTTAATTATGTGCGCTCAATTTGTCAATCTTCATCAACCTTTAAATTACCAATTGTGGTGTTTAAATTTGTCAATTGGCATGTACAGCTGTTCGAAAATCAAATTAGACAGTTAATTTGTAGTTTCCAAGTCTAATTAGTTAATTGCTGGATGAATTTTGTGTGATCGCGTATGCAAATTAGATCCTACACAAGGGAGCAGAAAGCACATACAGGGAGCAGAAAGCACATACAGGGCTAAGTATTCATGGAGCATTTACTATCATTGATAATGCTGACTGATAACTAGTGATTTTGATATAAATGAACAATTGGAGCTCTAACTAGTGACTGATAACTTAGAACTTTAATATGAATTTTAGTGTAATGTTTCCCGTTCTCTCCTAATTCAGAGTGATTTTTGCAATTTGGACAATAACTCTGCCTAGTATTTTGCGAAGTGGTTTATGTAAGGCGATAAATTGTTGATAATATTTCTTGAAGTGAATTACCTGTTTTTACTAAGAATCTGTGTCCGTATTTTGTGGTTCTTGATGCTAATTGGAGACTTTGAGGAAAATAATTATACATTATCATTTGCTGGTGATAAATAAAATGTCATTTGAGAGCTTGACATTTGATGATTTGAAGATAACATCTACATAAAGGTTACCTTTTTTTTCTCTCGTTGGGTGGGGCGGGGGGGTGGGGGGTGGAGGGGGAGGTTGCCTCATCCACTTATTCAATGGCAAGTGCCTGTTACTTGCTTCATTGCAGAGATTTGACCTTTCTCTATAGCTTTACTGCCTTAGTAAGGGACATTTATGTCCTAACTTAAAATCCTAATATCATCATATATACTTTTAATTTTTAGCAAAATCTTGGGTTAAGCAGTCCTTGTCCTTTTGAATGTAACCGAGATAGGCTCTTGTAGTCATATATACTTTTTTTTTTGTCGGTGAAAATTATATCATGTATAATTTGACATTCTTATAATGCCACACTTCTGTCTTGACGAATATTTCTATGGGATTCCTTGTTTGGGATTTTACTAAGATACTCCAATGAAATACTTTTTCGATGAATTATTCTTTGAGCAAATCTTTTCTCTATCTGGCATTAGGAAGATACTCTGTAGCCTTGTTTATTGTTAGCTCACAATTCTTTTAGCATAGAGCATAGTAATGTTTTGCATGAGCTCCCCATTAAGGTTTTCTTTGATTGACTTTTTGGTTGGAAGGTATGAATTGTTGAGTGTGGTGAAGAAGCACTCTAGTTTATTGGGGAAGACTGTAGTTGATGAGGAGGATGCATCAGATGTAGAATTGGATCAAGCTTTCTGGCATGATATTCTGAATCTTTACTTCGTTCAAGGCAAGGAATCAAAGGGGCGCCAAGATGATGATCTCATTTTTTTTGTTAGAAAAATGGTGCTTAATTATCTATTTGTCCTTCCAGTGCATGGATATAGTTACATATCTGACGCTTGTCGTCAAATCCATTTTCTTACACTACTCTTTGTATTGTTTTATCGTGCTTGCAGAACTTGCATGGATACGGTACTAACGATGAGTTAGATGCCAATGCTCCTTACTTTGTACGCAGGTGGGCATCTAAGGTAAAAGTCGAATTGAACTCATATCACATTCATACTGATAGTTGTTTCGCTGTGAACCTCAAATTTTAAACCAGTGCCAGAAAGATTATGAGTAGTAATACTGTAGTAGTTGATTAAGTATTGAACTTGAAATAGTAAGTACTCTCATGGTCTCATTCGCGGAACTTTTGTTTTAAGTATGGCCTTTGGAATACAAGGTGATGCCCCCTTGCAAAAGCAAATAAAAAAAAAATTGTAGAAGAAAGAAAATTGGATATAGTGTATATCAGTGGTTTTCTTTGTTATATATATATATATATATATATATATATATATATATATATATATATATATAGGGGTAGGATCCGCTGAAAACAACTCTTAATCTGAAAACTGAAAACAGAGTAACTTTTACCACTTTTAGGGCAACTTTTTATATTTTAAGGGTAACTTTTACCACTTTTAGGGCAACTTTATATATTTTAAGGGTAACTTATTTTAACTTTGATTATAGTTAAACCTATGCAGGATTCGAACCTACATCGTTGTGTATTACACAATGCTCTACCAATTGAGCTAATAGGTTGTATGAATTTCGCCAAATATATGTTAGAGAGAGGGGGTAACAAATAGCTTTAAAACAGCAAATAATAACAATACTTGGGAAACTAATAAAAACATAACGGTAATAGAGAGATGAAGATGCCAAATTTGTTGAGATTTTAGTTCAAACATAACGGTAGGAGAGAGATTATTACTCTGTTTTTTTATTGAACAAAAACAGAGCATATTTGTAAAAGATGAAGATGAAGTAATAAAAGAAGAATTTGATTGAATTTCGAAGTACCCATTAATGGGTTTAAGGAATTAAAGGTTTTTACAGTGATTTCAGGTCTGTAAATTGGAAAAAGAAGAAAAAGTTTGAGAATTTTTGAATGTTTGAAAGGTGTTTGATGAAATGCGTCAACGAAGTAGGAATACAAAGGAAAAGAGGGTACTTTTTTTTTACATATTCGGAAGTAATCTTCTCAAGGATTCGCAGCATTGCCAAATCCTATGTCATTTGGTAGCAATTTAACTTAGCCAATCTCAACAGTCAAGACACGACAGTATGAACATGTCAAATAAAGGAGAAGTTAGATAGATTACCTTCATTTGCTTGAACTTTAACTTTTTTCTTCGATTTCTTGACAGGAAGCTCTTTATTTTTCTTCCCTACATTCTCCATTTCAGCTACACAAAACAAATACATAATAACTATACTTAAAAACAAAAAAAAATAAAGAAAATCACAAAAGCTAACACATAATAACAAATAATCTAAACCCTAACAAAAATTGACTATACAAAAAAACAGAAAAATAGTTTTTTCAAACAATATATAACGAAAATTTAGTAAATCTTGCAAAAATTCATATGAATATACGAAATTCTTTTCTAGATCTAACAAAAAGTTCACAATAAAATTTCGAACCACCAGATCTAGAGATTATAAGAATTAAAACTCAAAGAAAAAACATTGTAAGCGAAAATAAACTAAACCTAAAACCAAAAAACAATTGAAAGCTTACTGGAATTATAAATTGAGGATGAAAAACGCTGCAAACAAGAAGAAGATTGAGCCTAAAGTGGAGAGGAAAACGTTCCAGAAGAGAAAGGAAGGAGAGAGAAGAGAGGAGAGAGGAGAGAGAAAGTTTTTGGTAAAAAAAAAGTGGTTTTAAATGAACGGCATATTCACCGCACGATGAAGAATAAACGATCAGATTAGATTAACTGATTTATGTCCGCACGATGAAAGATCAACGGCTAAGATTCAATGTTTTCAGTTTTCAGCCTAAAGATGGTTTTCACGAGATTCTATTCCTATATATATATATATATATTATAGGTTGCACAGAGACGGATACGGGTACGGGTTCGGATTCGGGTACGGGGACGGAAAACGGCAAGATTTTGAAATTTTAGGAATGGGTACGCGTACCCATACATGATACGTATCGTATCGGGCACGGGTACGAGTACGTGACCTAGAAGAAGTACCCGGATCTTAATATGAGAAGGGTGAGAAGGATTTTTGTGCATATATTGTACTAAATGTTCCAATTTTTGAACTATAAATATATGCTCTTGAAAAATAAGTTGCACATTCATTTCAAAAAAAATGCACATAAAAAAAAAGTTGCATAGTCAGTACAAAAATATGCACATTAGTTAAAAAAAATACAAAAAAGTCCTTTTCATCCTTCTCATCTTAAGAATCTCTTTATTTGATCCTAAATATATATATAATCCTACATATATATATATAATCCTATATATATAATAAAGATGAACATAAAATATGCACATTAGTTAAAAAAATGCAAAAAAGTCCTTTTCATCCTTCTCATCTTAAGAATCTCTTTATTTGATTCTAAATATATATATAATCCTACATATATATATAATCCTATATATATAATAAAGATGAACATAAAATATACTTCTATCATGTTTACACAGTTGGATAGGATGGTTGGTGACAACTTGACTGAGGTGGATTGGAGGCGGTCACTATATTTGAACCTGATTGCTCACACTACATTCTCCGTAACTGTTGCTATCTGCAGGTAGTTTTTCTGCCTTTGCCAATTTTCTTTCTGTTCTTTTTGTGCCGCCACCTGTCTCTTTCGTGATTCCTTGGTTTGCTTGCTTCTCTCTTTTTCTCCTCACTTGTTCATTTTGCAGTAGAAAAAGGATGACTACATATGTTTATAAACCCTTGCAATGCTCTCGTTGAGGGTGCTGCCTTGATCCATCAGCTTATCCCTCTGAATGTTCAAGTTTGTGCACATGATCTATTTTAAGTGTAATATGACACCAAAAACTTTTTCTGTGAAATTTTGTTTTTAATCTCACTAGACGGAAAGACATAACGGTAGGCTTTTTGTGACTGAAATTACATTTTTTGGGGTTTATGTTATGGTTACCTAGATCTAACAGTGGATTGATTTTAAATTGAATCCAAGCTAACCGTTCCCTTTTACTATGCTTGTGTATAATTGGATGTTAGACTTGATTGTTTTAAAGGATACTCTCTTATAGAGCGTAAATAAATAGCTGCATTGCTAGGGAGTCAATGTTGTACTTATAACAAAAATGGAGGAAGTAGTTTATTTCCATGGTGTACATATGTATAAAATCCTCTTTCTATTAAAAGAAGAAGAAGAAGTGTGCGGCACTTGAATGAGGTGTGTGTTTCATGTTGTGTGCTGAGTACCTGTCGCCTCAGTGCTCCTTGAGCCTTTTCAGACATTGGTCTGGCCATCTATGTTGAGATAGTCATTCAGTCACGATGACTACAGCTTTAAATGTGTAGTAGTCAGGTGGCTAAACAAGGTATGAATTACAACTAATGTTTGGGTGCTTGAGATCTACATGCTTCAGTGCTGGATACAGGATGGAGGAGAATCTTCGATAAGTTGATCGTTTATTGAGAAGACTGTAGCATAGATCCAGTAATTGCTAAGTTATATGTCTTAAACGAAGGATAGGTTCAGGAACCTTGGTGGAAATTTTCATCTATGTATTGTGTTTGATATATCTTACACTCTATTCACAGAATACTTTCAGTACAAGTAGAGTCAAGTATCATTAACATTCAAGTTAAGCTACATAAACCTTTGCTTGCACAAGGTTTCTAGCTATTGAATTGTTTGTTGAAAGAATTTTGGGAAGGATGCATGATGAGATGTATTGCCGATCTACTTGGGCCGTATGGATGAAATATTGTTTTTCGTTCTCACTTGCTCTAGAATATCCTCATAATAATTTAATCTGAGACTTATTTATGTTAGCAATCAGGTCCTCCAACATCATCGAGTGGGGCAAGATACACCATTGAGTCCTATATACAAGGTATGTACTTCTTACCCCTTGTCGGATAATTTCCTGGACAAACATCTTCAATTTTTGTTCCACTCTGGTTCATAGTGCTGGTCTCAAGAGCTCCTGGTCCATGTCGTAATATTTGTAAAATTTGCAATTTCATTTTTTGTTATCTTTTTCGTCCAGGTTGTAAAGACTGTTTATGCATCACCAAGCCGGGTCAATTTCCATTTGGATTCTAGAAAGGCAAGTGCAAATCCAGTACTAGATCCATCTTCAGGATGTACTGCTATTGTACAGCATTATTAGAATCATCATATTTCGTGTGCAGGAAGCAGAAACTGTTCCAGCCTATCCAGATATATGCTTTGCCATTGACGACTTTGATTCTACATTTGACACAGTGGTAATATGAACCGTAGTTTAATTTCTTAAATTAGCGTGCTTTAATTACTCAGTGAGTCAGTGTATGTTTATATCATTATATTGTATTTTGTTCGGCCATTTAAGTGCTTAGTAGGCATGGTAGTGGGCCAGGCGGGGAACAGCCTGACATGACCCACTATCTCCATGTCGTGCCGTCCGAAACCTCAGCCAATGCTTGGCCCAACCCACGTGCTTAGCTCAGCTAGCAGGCAGTGCATTTGCTTTTATGCCGTTGGGTACTTGGGTAGTTTTTTTGAAAACATTAGTTGTTTGACCTTGGTAGCTTTATCTTCGAATTTTTTTTTATTGCATTATATGCACTCCGTTTAATTCAAAACAAAAGCTTGATATTGTTTTTAAGTTATATTTGGACCTTGTGTAAATTACTACTTGCTTAGATTACTATCTTATTGTGAAAATTAGATGAATTCTTATATATGCACATATATGTATATATATATGTGTGTGTGTGTGTGTATAGGGTTGGGTTCCCATGAGAACACAAGAACACTTTGTTATAATCCTTTGTAACCAATATATAATCCATTTTGTCTAAATTATAACTTTTTTCCTTGAGCCAATTTTCCAAAAAGATTATATTCTCAGGAAAAAGGATTATGACGTATTATGTTAAAAAAGGATTATATCTTCACTAAATTGGATTATAGTTCCACTGTTCTCATATAAAAAGTGAAAAATGTAATTTTGAGTGAATAATAAACAAATAGTGTTATAGAACAAGTGATTAAAATGAAGGCCCTTAACCTCAGCCTAGGCACGGCCCGCTTTTTGTGCCTCTTGCTGGGCCTTGTCGGTATTCTGCCAATCCGGTCTAGTGCCATTTCTAGTGCTTAATCTTTTTGATTTTATGCTGATCTACAAACTCTTGTTTATTTGCTTATTATGTTAACCTGTTTTCCCATCGCAGGTTTTGTCGGATCCAGATCATTGCTACTGTGTGGTCCTTAATGCGCATGGTGGGGCAGCATTTCCTAGTGAAAAGCCCGAGCATGAAGTTACTGAGAAGTTGCAGAAAACTGAAGGAGACTCCAGAAAGACAAATAAAACCAAGGTTTGAGACATGTCTATCTCCGTATGCACAATGGTTGAGATAGCCATAAATAATGTTTGTACTGGATAGAACAAGTATTAGGAACTTATCCATGGATATGTGCTAATATTTAGCAAATTTCTCAGTAATAGCCTATTTGGGATTTTAAAATGTTTATGGTAACACTGAGGTCAGTGTGAGCTATCCAAATAAATCTTGATGGTAACAGCAAGCTAATGGCATAAATAAATAAGGGAAGTAATTCATTATAACCTTGTGGTTTATTTGTTTTTTTCATCTCAAATGGTCCTAGGGTTTTAGAAATAAAGTAGTGAATATATTCTGGAAAAAAGTTCAAAATAGTATACATGGCTTTTTTGGGAAAGTGCGCCTCATTTACGTGATGTTTACCTTTGCCTTGTGCGTCAAAAACCCTTTGTGCCTCTGCATCAGAGCACCTTGCACTTTCTAAAACTAAGCTTCATCCTGATTCTCCGTCTTACTCTGTTTTCTTTTTTATTTATGTTTTCTTTTTTATTTACTTCCAATTTTATATTACCTTACTACTCTCGGTGTCTCTTTGAAACCCACATGTGAAGAACTTGGGGCTCGAGGGTCGAGGGAGTACTTTTGCATAGCTTAATCGAGGTCGTTGGTCGAATAGAGTAGGTATGCCAAGGATACTGCCTTAAAGAGGGGTATTTGAATAGTGTTTATATGTTAGCTTTGGTATCTGAAATCCAAAATAGTTCTTTTTTTGTCCTTTTTTCCTTTAGTTTTACATCCAAAATTTTCTGACAATTTTTTTATTCATATCCAAACTAACAAAGTTTGTTTTGTTTTCTTCATTATACCAGTAACAAAAATTTGTAAAAAAGTCAATTAACAAATATTCTAAAAATATATTTTTTCAATAAGAGACCATGGCTGTATGTGGATCAGTGGGTGTTCAAAATTAGGGAAGAGTCCTTGTATCCTACTTTGAGCCTTATAAATCAGACCCTTGGAACCTTACCAGTGTGACAACTATACCTAACTACCTAAGTAACATAGGTATGAGGTGTGTTGATTGAACCACATTTACTGTTTGGCTGTGGCCTTCACAGGGAACTATATGTTCGCTGCAGTGCAACCACATCTTGAGATTTGAAATCTTGGCCTTTGGCAATTTTTCTATGTTTCATTGTGAGGTTTCTATTAGACTTGGAAGGTAGAAATACAAAGTTGTGGTAACGTGACAGTGCTCATTTCTTCATTGTGCACTGCCTGGTTATTATTGCACTTAATGAATTCAGTACTGAAGGAAACAATTGTGGCTGCAGGTTACTATATTTTCTGGATTTGTGAGCTATCAAATGGTTCGTGAAGCGTATGATGGTAATTTTTTCTAACTCAAGGGTCCAGAACTGCTCTTTTATACACAAAGAGTGACAGTTTAGTATAGTCTATGCTATTACTGTTTCACTCTCAACATGATGGTAGATGCTATTGTGATGGTTCAAAGAAGGTGAATACATCTACTAGATTTGGACAAGTACCAATTATTTATTGCCATGAAGAGAACATGTAAACGGCAATTCACAAAGTGATTGGTTTTGACAATTAAGTGTTTGCATATATAGCACAAGTAGAGAAAGACTTCATGAGGTTTAGTGCAGCTTTAAGTACTGACCAAGCATGTGGTGGAGGATCATAGATGATGGGATCGCTTGGAGGGATTAAAGATACGTGACACTGAACAATATGGAATCTTTTTGAGAGACTTTGCTCCTGTTCCTGGGTAGTGTCACTTCAGGCTGCACAAGACTTGAGAATTTACGTTGCTGTTTCATGTTTCATGGTCTTAATATCTAGTGAACTTGGATAATAACGTTAATATGATTCCTGCGCTAATAAACAATTTCTTATATAGGATACTTTCCTTTTCTTTTTCTATGTGCTTTTATTAAATCTCCCAGTTGCTGATATTTTATAACTTCAGTTTGCACAAACGCTTCATCTTCTTTAGCGTTCATCTTTTTGCTAGATCCATTGCTAATCGTAGATGAAAGCATGTGTAGTTAATCTTATGTGGTTAGCATTTCTGTCCATACTTCATTCTACTCTTATGCAGTTCAGAAATACCATGTAGTGAGCCTTTATTTTCAGTCCTCAGGTAAAATTTTCATGAAAAGGCTAGGTGAAGTAGCCGTTCTAGTGTTGAAGGTACTAAATATTGCTTATTTTTCTTGATGTGTTGCTTGGGCAGCAGTAAATTGGTATCAAGATGAAATGAACTAAAAGAAGGAATTAAGGGAAGAAGATGATGATTTTGGTTAATAGACTGTAAATTGCAGAATCTTGAGAGAGATTTCAATCTTTCGAGTGCCTTGACAGTTGACGCTAAAGATAACTCTCAAAAATTTCTTCATGATTGTCTCTCTCCCTACTCTCCTCTATATATAGAATTGTGTTTCTCTTCCCCCCCCCTCTCCTCTATCTAACTTCTCTACTTATTCCCCAAGCTACCTTTAACATCATTATAGTCTATTGCAACCTATTCATTTAGCCAGTTTATTACGTTGCCGGCTGCCCAAACTTCCACCTTATCCTCGAGGTGGATGGTAATCGGGTTTCATTTCCCAGCGTTGAGAACAGTGGTCGAAGCCCCACTTCCCAATACACTCGAAACAAAGACCTTGTTTGATCTTGTGTTGCACCACCTTATTGGTGAAGTTTTGAAATTGCACCAGTGGCTGGGTTAAAAAACTTGGTGGCTTGTTTTGGAATTAGGACAGGTGTTGGGTTTAATGGTGTATGTTTGGATTGAGGTAGTAGCTTGTGGGAAGAAGTTTTCAGAGGGTTGTTTATATTGAGTGGATTATGCCTTGTCCCATTCATATGGCAGCAAATGAGGGTCTCAAGTATGTGGTGATGAAAGGTCTAAGGAGATAATAAGAGCATTACTTTGAAACTGCAGCACCACTGTCTAAAACTGCCAGAGTCCTTTGTCCCTTTTCGTGGATGATTGTATTAGTTACTAGTTGCTTTGGTTTTTGTTATTTTGCTTTCATAATGTAGTAATAAGGTACCTCATAGACTCGCAAAATGGGCAATGACAAGTATTGGTGATAATGTATAGATGAGGGTGGCCCTGTGTTTTTTCCTCAAACAACAATGTCGTAGAAAGGGATCAATCTTTGAAAAAACTTTGTAATACTTTGTCATGTGCAGAGGCGGATCTTCATTAGGGCGGCCTGGGCCTGGCCCCTGATAAATTTTGGGGAAAAAACTTAGCCCAATAAATTAAAGAGAAGCCCAATATAACATATCACATGGCTAAGCCATGGTCCACTGTCCACACGTGTCCATGAAGAGAAACAGGAATAGGGTAAAGCGGGAGTCGGGACCCACAAATTCACAATGGGATAGGCTGATTATGACGTGTGATGTTTGATGTTGATGAATAACTTTTTTTTAAAAAAAAAAAAAATCTATTTGTAGTCATCAATTCATCATGTTGGGATACGCATCATGTTGATGAATTTCTTTTCCTTTTTTTCTTTTTTTTTGGGCTTTTCAATATTTTATTTTTAATCTTTCTCCCATTTTTCTTAGATATGTTTTACTATTTTTATTTTTAGGAAAATACATGTTTTACTTTATGGTATTAAAGTTTTATACTTTTGACTTTCTTATTTCGTCTTTTTCTGCAAAGTTGAAAAATATATCAGAATTAAATAAATATCATAAATGTATAACGAAAAATTGCATCCCAGTATCCATATATTATTGCAAAAATTTTTTTGGCCCCCAGTAGCAAAAATTCCAAGATCCGCCACTGGTCATGTGTGACACATACATCCAAGCAATCCATCCTATGATCTCCAACCATGTGTAGCTGTCTTATTGTGATATATAACCATGTATGATGGGATTGCTTACATCTGTGGTATATGACATTGAGCACTTTGGGTTCTTGTCAGATTGGTCCATTTTGGGACATTGTTGCTTTTACGTCAGAAATTTAGTTGCTGATTCATGGTAATGATATTTGATCATCATAGAAGATCAAATATTGTAATTCTTGTGGGAAAAAGATTTGTATTTTGCTGGACTGTCTCATTTGCTGGGATTTTCTGAGTATTCATTAGTTTCGACTTTCAACTTGCAATTATCTTATTTCAAACTAATGCATCTCTAGTCTCTTTTGTTTGTTTAGCATTTTAATCACTCTCTTTCTACCCTTTTGCAGCTGGGAGATTCCGTTTAGGGAGTCTTCTTTCTTTCAGTCATTCTTCAGGTAAAATAGATAGAATTTACATGAAAGGTCCAGGTGGACGTGGAGAAGTTGAAGTAGCTGTTTCTGGTGTTGAAGGTATTAGCAAATTGAGCATTGTAATTGTTTGGTGGACTATGTGATACACTTGCTATTGTGGGTTTCTTGCTAAATTGTTGTGTGCCTGCATCTTTATCACTGCTCTCAATGTTTGTTTTGCCTGTATGTAGGAGATTTTGTGCATTTATTTATCTTATAGCTCTTGCAATATTTTCTCCGACGGCAATGGTTTTATATTTTTCCAGTATTCTATCAATGGCAATAGTATATTGGTATGTATGAATTCAATCAGCTAGATTGAATTACAGAGAAATTAGAGAGAGATTTAGAGAGTATTCTGAAGGAAGAAGAAAAATGAATCTTATTTTTGTGAAACCTGAACTTTACAAAACTGTAGAGAATGTATTTATACAGCAGTTGTAACCAATTCTAACTAACTGGAATAACAGAAAATATACAGTGGGGCTACACTTTACTCACAGCACAGCAGCTAAGGAAGCTCACAAACAGACCCAAATAACAACCATATAACTTAGTAGTATGTGTATTAGATTGCATGTTTAGCTCCTCACTCAATCAGATTTTTACTTATTGTTTTAAGGTATAGAATGAGTTCACAAAATATAGATATCACACATCCTCAACTATGCCTCCTCTTCTTTAAACAGTCACAACTATTGATTGACTATTCCCAACTTTTGGGGTGTCTTCTCATACCAGTCTCAATAAATAAGGGTTGACAATTATCTCTGGTGTATAGATATATTGAGGGTTGATTAGAGATGTTACAAAAGTGTTACCGAATTTACGTATGATTGAGTAATCGTCTCAATTTTTCTGGATGCGTGCTCAACATTTTACATAATCTATTATCATGCATGGTGATTAATGTATTTACTGTCAGATCAAAGCGAGCATTCTTTGGGACCTTCTTCACCTGTTATTTCAAAAAGTGGATTTGGTCTTGCTACAATTGTTCGGAAAGCTGCATCTGTAGCTTCTGTTGCTGCAAAACAGGCTTATGCAGCAGCTTCAAATACTACAGATGATGAGATGTTGCCCCTGAAATGCTGCTTGATGTCTATATCATTGCCTTGGGAGCACATTGCACATGATCTCTTGTTTAAGGTAAGCAGCAATTTCTAATTATATCATCTTTTATTAGATACTCCTGATAGCTGTTTATAATTGTGATACTGGAGTGATGTTAATTAAAAACTGAGCATATATATTTATGCACATGCTTCTCTCAGAAGCTTAGCGACATGCATCCTCAAAAATTTCATTTCAGCATTCTGTAATATAATGTGTCCCAGGAGCAACAGGATAGATCCAGATACGTCATTTCGATGTGTTTTAGCAAAAATGGAAGTAGGACATTTCAATGTTACTAAAATGGCTTGATTTGTCTGAAATCTGAATTGGAGAACTGGTTGCAGAATGAGCCATTTGAGGATGATAATATTTGCCACTCAGTTTACAGATGGAGAAATGAGCCATTGATTGACTATCCAAAATAAAGGACAAGCTTAAGTTAAATATGGTTTAAAAAGGTTATATGACGCTGAAACTATTTTTTTCAAAATACCAATATGATCTGAAGAATTTCGTGTAACTTTTATATACCAATCTGTCAAATACCCTTCTTTTATCTATATCATCAGATTGGCAATTTGGCCTTAATTTTTATATGGACACTAAGCTAGCCTTTATCTCATCTGCATGTATCTTTTCAAATATATTTATACTTGTTCTATGCTAATTAAAATCAGGGTGGTCCACCAGTGAACATGTAATCTTTTACCTTGCTGAGGGGAGGAGAGTATGCATGATGCAGAACTATCAATATAATTCGTCAAGGATTCCAGATGCCAGAGTCTCTGACAAGATCCTTTGGTTGATCATATTCAAAGGTTCATTTTATTGTGAATTTGTGATTTCTCAAGTGCTTTGAGTTTTGTTATAGTTCTGGTGTTTCTTGAGTTTTGCGCAAACTGCAAATTCACTGTTATTGTATATAAAATCGAACTTACTCTCTTTCAATCTCTATATTTTCTCTTATAGGGAAATAAGTGGAAAAGTTTGTTGGAATAGAAGTCACTTTTACTGAATGTTGTGTTTGAAGCCTGAAGGAAAAAAAAAGTAAAACTTACAACGTACTCTCTCGGCGTTCTTTAACTTGCTACATTTCTATTTTGGAAAATTAAAATTACCAACTTTGACCTATTATTTTAATTTTTTATAAGTAAAAATATAGTAATGTATGGTCTTGTTAGATTCGTTTTGACGTGTAGATTGATAATATCAAAATTTTGTAATTCTTACTTAAAATAATAGATATTAAGGGTTAAAAAATGTCTTGAAATCCATGCAGAAACAATGTAGCAAGTAAGAAAAAGAAGAGGGAGTAGCTATCTTGTTGCCCTTGATGGCCCTCTTACCACATATGTATAGTGACATGTTCTTCACCAATAGATATACAACAAAATGAAGAGTGAGTAGGAGATTTCAGTGACAGGGAATATTAAGCCATCATGAATCATGGTGGTCAATGATAGATTGAAACTGGACAAATGACTATGATGCTTCAAGGGGGCATTTGGTTAGGGGTCTACAAGAAAGGGAAAGAGGATTGATTATGTTGATTCCCTTTCATGTTTTTGGTCGGGATGTTTTGACATTTCCTTTACCCATTTTCTAGTTTGAATTTATCCTAAGATCCTTTACATTGATTCCCTAACCCTCCCCCCTTTACTCTTTCCCCTAAGGTTTTGGATTCCCCAATATCCCTCTACGACATAACCACCTTTGACCAATCTTGACCACCACCTTTCCACCATCACCATTTGATCATATCCACCCGACAAACCACCACATCGCTGCCAAGCTCACCTCAAGTGCCAATTCCGACCACGCACCACCGGCGTCCCTATCCCACCCACTGCTCTGAAATGGTTGGCGATCCCACCCCACCCCACACCTCAACACACCTCTAAGACGTCCGATGATCCCACCTCACAAACCATAGACAAGGAAACAAGACTAGTGAGAGGAGGAAATCCGTCAGAGGAGAAACAAGATCTGAGAGAGAAGAAACAAATGGAGAAAGGAGAACCGTTGGAGAAGGAAACGCCGATGAGAAAAGAGAGTGTGGATGAGAGAGAGGGGGATGACGAACGACGAGAGATGCCGTTGGTGAACTTACACTCGGTCGTCAGTAGAGGTGGTATTAGTCACTGACTCACTCGAGAGAGAGAGAGAGAGATGAGGGGTGAAGAGGGTTTGTAACCCGTTCTAGTGCATATAACCAAACACAAGGGAATTGTGGGGTTTAGAGTTCCTTTCCTTACCTAGCTCTTTTCTGATTCCTTTCCTTACCTCGCTCTTTTCTGATTCCTTTCCTTTTTCCCCTCCCAACCAATACTCCCTCTTAAGTTTGTAAATTTATAAAAATTGTTCTTCCCATATCAATGAAAGAATTGAAGCGACTCTCATTTCTTCATTCTGGATCTTCTTTATTGGGAGCTTGTAGGCAGGGAATTAAAACTCTCTCGTTCTGTTACAGAACGGCCGTTCTGTAACGGATTTTGGATTTGCCGTTACGCGAAATTCCGTTACGGAACGCCATAATTAAATTCACATACTTCTCGCCACGTTGTCCGTTCCGTAACGCGAACTCGCCGCGTCAGAACGCTTTTATCCCCGTTACATCCGTTCTTTTCGAACATTGGCCACTTTTTTTTTATGATTTAATTATATAGTTGATGAAACATGATATTCTAATAGATTTGATTATATTATGTTGTAATAATGCTTCATAAACTAAGACAATGCAAATAAGGTTAAAACATATTAATGTGATTTTTTTTAAGAAATTCACGCCGCGTCGGCCGCGAAACGTTCTATTTCCCCGTTACAAGCCGTTCCCGCGACAACGCGACCTTTCCCGCAAACGCGAGCGCGACCGCGTTTTGTTTCCCTCCTTGTAGGATAAAAGTAAATGAATTCTATAGTCTCACTTAAATATTGATTCAAAATGTTATCTCTAAAAAATCTGATTATGAATAAAATCAATGAAATGCATACTAACACATTAACATTGACAACCAAACATCAGCAGAGCATCATGACGAAATACCATAATAGACATTGTAGCAGTATAGTCACCAATTTTCATAGGGACTCTGAATGTGAAACATTGATGCAGTTGTTAAGAGCGGGCAAAAATCGATTCAACCCACCTGTTTAATTAAATGGGTAGATCCAACTCAAACTGTTTAATTAAATGGGTTGGGTTAGGTTGAAATTCATAGCCTAAATTCAACCTATCTAACCCATTTACTTAGATGGGCAGGTTCTGGTTGTGTTGGCCCACCATCCCGTTTATTTTTCAATCTAGAAAACCAATTTTCCTCGTTAAATGAGCAATAAAATAGGTTGTATTGTATTTGGATTTGTCTTTTTATCTTGTATGGACTCTTTATACTTTGAAATTCTTAAAATGTGAGGTGTCTAAGTAGTTAATAATCAGGCTGTCGTAAATGGAAATTGGAAAATGCTATTAAAGGGGTTAGTGGGTTCACTTCAGGGTGATCCATTTATTGTCAGGCTAGGTTGAATTGATAATCACAACCCGTTTAACTAAACAGGTTGGGTTGGATTGAGGATCTCAACTCGAACTTAACCCAGGCCGACCTATTGCTAGCCCTAGTTGTTAATATACTACTTATCGTGCCTTACGTTTATTAACTAAAAATTAAAAAAAAAAACTTGGTAATGTCTTGTTGCAAGCTATGCTACTCAAAACACAAATTAGCTCTTCTAAAGAGTTGTTGTCACTAAAAGTGATAAAAACAATTCCTAACATATTGCTCCCTCCTCATCGTCGGTTTTTTTCACCTTTTTCTCATGATTGGAGTAAAATTCGGTTGATATTCCAATTTTTTTGTCAAAACTAACCAAGAGGAATAATTATCCGCTTTTTCATCCCAAAAATATAGCCTACATTTTTTTAAAAATAAAATTTCATTGAAGGAAGGTCATACGACAACTACAATAAGTATTAAAGAAAAACAAAATACAATCAAACAAGATCAAATTCACTTCATATTCGATTAAACACCAATGAACTAGATCGAATAGTGTGGCGCATTGTCCCTTGTATTTTCTGTCTCAAGCAGCTATTAATGGAACCATCTATCATTTTGACATAATTTGGAGAATGACATTCTTGATCTAACTATGCTGACCGCATCTGAGCTCCTAATACATTCATGCTGATAGTCATGAACTTCAACCAATGAGAACAATTTTCCATACCTACAAATAAACAAATTAAAGTAGACTCACAACTCCCATAAGGGAGAAGGAGACCTCCACAACATAGAACACTAGACTTCCCATACTAGGACACTAGAAACTCTTATAAAGAGAGACTAACTTATTCAACAAAACAAAAGGACAAACTAGAAAGTGAAAACAAGAGAGGAAAAGGGGCTTATCATAGATGAGATCATCCATGACAGCCCTTAACTGATGAAGGGAAAGGGGAAAAAAGGGGGCGGCTAGAGAGGAAAACTAGGTTTAGGGAGGAGGAGGAACGGGTTTCTTAGCCTACATAATTGTTAAATTATTATATACCTTGTTCAAGAAGGAAAGAAGAAAAAGAGTTCTTACCCAATTTTTTAATTAAAAAAACATATAAATTACTCTCTAAAAATTATATACTAATATAATTTTTTATGAATCTAACTAAGTTTATCTTTTTCAAAAAGTCTTGTGTGAGAATTGAGATTGTCTCAAACTCTTAATCCAAGACATGACTGAGATGGATACAAGTTTAAACCTGACATTTATCATTTTAACTCAAATATATAGCAATTTAACACACCAAGTTAAGTTTGACCTAGTGGTAAGGAAATAACCTTCCAATCTCAAGGTTGGGGGTTCGATCCCCCACTCCAAGCACTTTGGGAGAGGGTTTCCCCTTACCATCCCCACTCTCAAAATGTCTACGCGCAAACCCAGGTCGGATTAACTTGCGAGAGGTTGCGGTCTGACTGGTGTCCTTCATATTACCATGGGGTCCCTAGTGGGGGCCAAAAAAAAAGAAATATAGCAATTTAACTCAGACATTAATCAATTCAACTCAGTTATCTATTTATTTAACTCAAACATCTATCAATTTAAACACATATAAACTAATAGTTTATACCCTTAAATTAATAACAAAACCTCATCTAGTCATTCTAAATAATTAAGACGCGTCTGTTGCAAGACACTTTGTATATATCTTCTTATCTATCTCCTTAAAATGAAAATGACTAACATTACATATATTGTACAAGATCAATTTAATACTGAGAAAATGTATTGACCGACGTGACTAGAATTGTTGGCTCTAGTGTCTAGTAACATATAGTATATTGTTTTGAAGGGGTAGTGTCTAGTCATGTCTTTTACAATTATTCTTCGTCGTTAAGCTAATGTTTCATTAGGCAATGTGGCACCCATAGACCCACCTACCATATAAACCCCACCCGAACTTTTTGAAAGGGGGAAAACTCGAGCAATTATATAGAGTAATATTCTTTTAAAAAAAATTGGTAAGAAAAATATTCCAACCCTCCTCTCCCCTTAAATCCCAAGTAAAAATGCTAAGGGTAGGAATTAAACCCTAGATTTTATTAGGGGAGATGGAAAAATTCACCACTTGAGTCAAACCCAATTCCTTATATAGAGTAATATTACATCCTCTACTTTTTTTAGTTGTATCTAAAGTAACTACCACGTTTGTCTATATATAATTTTGACTATTAATCTTTTAATTTGTATAAAAAAATATTATAAAAATTTGATATTACGAAAATATCTAACAACACGTATCTAACATTTAACAAGACCCCACACAATTATTTGTTTACTTGAATAATACAAGACGACCAAAGTTGAGTATTTAAACAGTGTCAAAAGTCAATATGACAGAACTAAACATTTGCAATAATCCAAAGACAATTTATTGCTATAAACTATAGGTTAGTCTAAATTTTTTCCTTCACCAATCATTACGACACTTTGACTTTTACACCATTTATTTATCAACTTTAAGCATAATTTCGCTAGTAAACTAATATAAAAATAAATCATGTTATGAAATATATCGTTGGATTAGTTTTAATGTATATTTTCTAATCTTCATAATATCAATATTTAGTTTTTACTAGTCAAAATTTTAAGATATTAATTTTCAAGATTTCGTATTGACAAACATAAAATTTAAATAATTATATGAAAAGGAGGAACATGGATATCTTTTTTTAAAAGTCCAAAAAGAAAAGGAATGGAGCCAAGGAAAATTTTATTTTTTCAAGGGTGAAAATGTGCCCCATGTTCATGTTTCATGGACCCACACTTCCTACTTCCTCTCTATAAATACCCTACTCCAACAATGCAATTCTTCCCTTTTCCCCTCCTAATCTCTCTTACCACAACATTTCAAAAAAAAAATCTGTCCATTTTTCCCGGGTTCACAATAATAATGTGCCCAACAAAACCGGTTCACTTCAAACCGGCTTCCTTTGGTGACCTGATCAACGACTTTCTTTCTTCTTGCCAAGAAAACCCGCGGTCCGGTTCGGACGTCAAAAAGCAAGAGGGTGTAAGCAGGCAATTTAAAATGACAACCCAATATGAATCACGTTATTATAACGAATATAATGAGCGTAAAATTCGACGAATGTTATCAAACCGGTTATCTGCAAGGCGGTCTAGGTTGCGCAAGAAAACACACTTGGAAAATACTTCGACGGAACTAAACCGGTCAAAAGCTCTAAACCGGGAGTTAAAAAACCGGTTGAGTTTGTTCACGTATCAACTTTATATTGTAAGGAATGAAAATGAGCAGCTTTGTTGTGAGGCTATTTTGCTCAAGCAAAGACTGTATGATCTCTACCATTCTTTGGTCGGTATCAATTAAGGCCACTCTAGAGTCTAGCTATAACGGTCATTAAGAATTCAAAGTTATGACTAATATTATTTAGCGCCTAAAAGAATGTCCAAACTTTTTTGCACTTCTTTCTCATAATTCTATCTTTTTGGGTAACCTTTTGTCATTTCTTTCGCAAGCTTTTGTACATTACTATACCTAAACTCCGATTTTAGGAGTCTATATACTACTTCTATAATGAAAATTTGAGGGTTGCGTAGATTAGAAATGTTATTTTTAGGTGTACTAGAGCTAAGATTTAGTGATCAAAGTCATAAAGGTATTCGGTCATTAGACAAATGATGCATCAAATTCAGTTGGATATATATTTCTTCTACCGTTCTACCTATTAGTTTGATTTGGGTTGATTAAGGCTCCGTTTGGTTGGGTGTAAAACATTTTTAGTATAAAATGATTTTCATGGAAAACAATTTACAATGGAAAACACAATTCCAAAAGTAGTTTTCCGTTGTTTGGTTACATGTAAGAAAAATGATAAAAAGAAAGGAAAATGAAAGGGAAAGTAAGGATGTAGTGAGAGGAGTGTATAAGAGAGATAAGGAAAAGGAAGGAAAACAGTTTTCCCTTCATTTTTAAGGGAAAATGGTTTTCCATCACTGGGAGCGCAATTTTACTCTAGGGAAAATGGTTTTACACTCATTTGCAAACCAAACAATGTAAAATTGGAAATAGAGGAAAACAGTTTTCCAGGAAAATGTTTTACGCCCTACCAAACGGAGCCTAAAATGAATACTTCTATCTTGTTAGAGAAAGAATATATGAAGTAGCTAAGCCTTATTTATCCCCCTTCCTTAAGTAAAAGGGAAGAATATTATAGGAACTCTAGGTAAACATAAATTATTAGAATAGGTGGTCTAATTTTAACATAAAATTGGACAAACTCAAGCCTATGTTCTCTTAATAAGCCCATTTCATTTCATCACACTCTAACCCAACACGATCCGGCTAGATATCTCGCACTAACCTAGTCGTCCTTTCTCTTCTCTTTCCTTTGTTTACTTTCCAATCTCGAAAGTCTTACCGAATGGATAAATCTAGTCACTAAATGGATTAAATAATGTGATTATTGAATAGATTAAATTGGTCAATAAATAGATTAAATTAGTCACTGTATTAAGAAAAGTGGTTCGTGTTATTCTTAATATTGGGCTTGGACCGTTGACTAATTTTAACTTGAGAGTAGTCGGTCTCTTACAAAACCAACAACCAAGTGAATATACTGATTCTGCTTGACAATTACTTCTAGATGATACGTCTTCTGTTTTTCTATTGCATCGCTCGAGATTCATTTACCAATGCACAGTTTTGACCATTCATATATATTTAAGGAAAATTTAATGTGATAAATAATCTCAACTTTCACACGTCTTTTACAAATAATCTCAACTTTTGATTATTTTGAAATTATCCCAAGTTTGTGGGGGTGCCTTCTCAACCTAAACTACCAATTTTCCTCTATGTCATAGCCAAAATGGATTAGTGAAAGCAATAAAGATAATGATTTGGATTGATATTGAGAAGATCATCCCACTAAAAGTAGATAGGGATTATTCATGAATTATCCAAAGTTTTATTTTGAAAAGATGGGTACAATGAAAGTTGGGATTATTCTTATCAATTTTCTATTATTAGCAAATAGTTAAAAAAATTCATATCTTAGATATACACATTGAGATTAAGGCAACATTATCTCAATTACTAAAATAAGATTTTTTTTATATATTAGTCAATATAATTCAGTCAAAATTAGCTATCATATGAATAGTGTAAAAGTCAGAATGATGCAATAAAAGAATATAAAGGAAGTATTTAATATTGTTATCTGATGCAATAATAGAATAATATTGTATTAGCTAATGTGACACAAACTAATTACACTGACACATTTTATTGTTATTATGTTTCTCGAAAAAATGTTGAGACCATCTTAGTTACCGAGACGAGTGTCTGCCAAGTTTAGTTTACATGTATATGTTATCAGTTTATGCATAGTTATTATTATCACTTTATACATATTTGTTATACCACTTTATGCATATTTCATATCAATATATACATATTTCATATTGGTTTTTCAGATATACGTTTTTGTTATCAGTTTATGCATATTTCATATTGTTTTTTAGAAGCATATCTCATATCAGTTTGTAAGGTATGTATGAATAAATTAAATAATAAGTATGTATAAATTGATAACAAATAAACATGCATAAATTGATATTGGATATGTATAAACTTATAAATTAACAATTAATATATTTAAATTGATAGCAAATATACATAAAATGATAACAATTATGATGACAAGACGTAACAGCTATGCATTATAAACTCGTAACAACTATACATAAATTGATGATAATTACACATAAACTGAAATGGTAGAAACTTATCTCAATAATAAAGATGGTCTCAGTCAAGACATTTTATATTTATTATTTTTGTTAATAAGGTAGCTAGATATATTGTCATTCTATTGGAAATATGACATACAAATATTGAATAACTAAAACAATATAACACTAACTATTAAAAAAAACAATATAACACTAAAAGCTTGTCATTTTATTAAAATATTCAAATACGAAATTTCTGGAGTTGTGTATTTACAAATGAATTTTATCAACTTGATCAATTTGTACATATTTGTAAAACTGTATCAATAAAGTTGTGTACTTTGTTCATGTTATATATCTATTATGTCGATTCGTAGACATCAGATATTATAAGTTAGATGGGGACTACAAATCAAAGCCCATACTTGATGATCGTGATATCAAAACATTAAAGCTTGACATTACACTTTTCTCGTTGAAGACTAGACCATGTTCATGAATCATGATCGATAAAACAAGGAAAAAAGATTACATAAGCTCCATTCTTTGAAGGTAAGAAAAAAGATTTCATTATGTCAAGTCTACTTTTTAATTATTTAATAATGACACATGCATGCATATAATCCCCTATAGCAGATTTAACTTTTGGAGAGCAAAAAAATACTGTAGTCTGTAGGCCCACATATCGAATCAAAAATAACATATAATGTTTTGATTCGAATCAAAAAGAACATATAATGCTTTTATCGATCGATTTTATTAGTTATTATTACGCATGGGCAAAATTAAACATGCAAGCTGTTTTGACTCTTGACTTGAGCATTGGATAATTGATAGATATGTTGTTTTATGGGGAGCCACATGGTAATTAACAATTAGATCATAGATGGGGAGTCGATTGGCAATCTTACATTCTAACTGCAAGAATTTACCAAGTTAGTTAATATGTGTCGACATATTACCATAATAATTTGGCCACAATATAGTGAAAATTTTATCATGTTTTTTTAAAAAGAGAAACAAACTAGGCATGACTCCTGATATAGGACCAATCTACAGCATCCTTTCGTTATGGTTTTGTTTGGCAATCAGTGTTGGCGGTTAGTTTGCACTTACTTTGTTTGACTAGCTGGTAGTACTAATTATTTGTATTGGTGTTTGAGAGAATTATCTATTTACCAAACTTTTTTTTGTTTTTAGATTCGAAATAAAAAATGATCAAAATAGCTGGTTTGACTAAATTTAAGTTTGTTATACAACTTAGATCATATGAATTTTAAAGTCTTAAATTAATCATTGAAAACTGACAGTGATATTATGATATAGGCCTTTAGATTTCCTTATTGACAATGCCTTGAAGTTTATTATGCCTTTGTTTAAGGATTTTTTATGGGGAAGGACCAATTAAAATAGGGTTTTTGTGGGGAAACACCAATTAAATTTTTTTTTTGGAGGGAAGTACCAATTAAAATACTTCCGTTGGCAACTTAACACCATATTATGATTTTCAGGCCAAATTGTCAACTTTCCGACGTTGACAATTTCTTTCCCTCTAAAACCTCTTTTTTTTTGTCTTATTTCCCCCCTTCTTACTATTTAAAAGCCCTAATTTCCCCAATTTCCCCCAATTTTCCCCAATTTCCCTCATTTCATTGAAGCTAAAGCTCTCATCCTCAACCTCGGAGCGGGTAGTAGTACTAGTTAGAGAACTCGGAGTGGGTGCACTCGTCCAAGTTCATAGAGGAGAAACGGGTGAACCCAGATCGGAAATCAGGCTTGTTGTTGTTGTTGGTAAACAAAAATCTGGAACAATGTGAGTGAGTGAGTGAGGAGAGAGGAAGAGAGAGAGAGTTAATTAGTGAGAAGATGGAGAAGTGGGTAAGAAGGAAAAGAAGAAGACGACATGAAGATTTTACAAAGAGAGAGAAAAAAGATGGGATCTCGTGAAATAAAGAGGAGAAAACAAAGAATGTGAGTTGACAAAACAAAAAAAAACCGAGGTTTTGGGCGAAACCAATTGTTGACGCCGGAAAGTTGACAATTTGGCCTGAAAATCCTAATGTGGTGTTTAGTTGCCAACGAAAGTATTTTATTTGGTCCTTCCCTCCAAAAAAAAAATTAAGTGGTGTTTCCCCACAAAAACCCTATTTTAATTGGTCCTTCTCCACAAAAAGCCCTTTGTTTAATTACTTGCTTTTTACTTAATTATTAGCTAATTCACTTAGTAATACAAAATCTCTTTTGAAAAACACCAAAATACTCTTTCAATTTGGTCATCAAAACTTTTGATAAGAAATTGTGAACAAGAAACAACTTCCTCGTGAAGCTTCACGCTTACTCACCCTCACTTCATTTGGGGGTGATCTTGAGTTAAGTTTAATATTTGATAAGATGGGAAGTCCTACTCTACCTCCCAAATTCTCTAATCAACTAGCAATGGAATTATTTTTATAAAAAAAAACATGTTAAATTATAATAAAGTACATAAAACTATTGTTGTAATTACACACATACATACCCCCATCTGGGGGCCTACAACTAATGATTGTTTTTTTAGTAAAGTTTGCAACTTGATTAGCCCATGGACTAGACCTAGGTTGTGACAAATGGTCTTACCACTGGATCTGAAACCTAAATATTCCCCAAAGTTGAAAATTTTTATTTGGCAAATATGCCACAATAGCCTCCCAGTAAGGCATACACTTAAATATCAAAATATCATCCCTACTGATCTTTGCCCATGTTGTAACCTAGTTTGTGAATCTCTTGATCACCTCTTTCTGCACTATATATATATATATATATATATATATATATATATATATATATATATATATATATATATATATATATATATATATATATATATCCTTCAAGTTATGACATGTGGAACTCCCCTATTACAAAGAATTAGGTAGGCACAAATCCTTAGCTCCAAAAGGAGTCTACATCCTATGGAGCATATGGAAGGCATGTAATGCTACCATCATCTTTCGAGATGAAAAATCGACTACTGCCAGAATAATTTATAGAGCAATCCATCTCGCTTCTGAATGGATCTAGAATTATGATCTAGACACCCTCGACTTTATAGGTACCCATACAAATCATCACAATTCCTTACCTCGAACCCCAGGCACTCATGCCATTCTCGTCGCCTGGGAGCCCCCTCCTCCCAACTTCACTAAAATCACTTTGACGACTCCGTATGCAGCTCATCATCTGCAGCAGGGGTTATCCTCCGCAACAATGAAGGCATCATGAGCAAAGCTTGTTCGTACAACCTTGAAAACTGTAGCTCCTTCATCGTCGAAGCCAAAGCTAGCTCTCCATCTAGGGATTCAACTAGCTCTTTCCCAAAAGATGAAGAAAATTTGGATTGAAGGAGATAATCTTTTAGTCATCAACTGCCTACGGCTACAGGGGATCTGGCGAGCTCTATGGCAAATGGACTACATCGTTAAGGACAACTTATCCCTTCTCACCTCCTTTGAGAACGTCCGCTCCAGACACATCTACAGGGAAGCAAACAGAGCAACATATTGGTTTGCAAATATGGGACATCTGATTCCAGACCAGCTCGACATCGACATCTCCATCCACTCCTCCATATCCCCCATTCTTGTATCAGATACATAATTAGGTCTACCCCTCGCGAGGAGGGCCACCTAATGTTTTTCTCCTTACCTTTTTAAAAAACAATTTACACACATACATACTCGTATAAAGTAAAGAAAAAATTATAGAGCAGAAATAAGTTAATTAATCGATTTACAATCATATAGTAGAATGGAAACTAATGTAAAAAAGTCTAGGTGGTGGCGTAATTGAAAATTTTCTTTTTCTTTTATCCAAGAATTTGATTACCCCTAGTTATAAATTATTATCCTACTCCTTTTTTTTAACTCCAAATAACCATTATGATCTTGAAAAAAAATAGATAATCACTCAAAAGAACAATTATAAATGTGACTTTTAGTATGATTACTCGAAACATTTTCAAAATTTATATTTTACAATATCAATGAAGTAAATATGATATAATTCTAAAGTACACTTGTTTGAGATTAGAGATATCAATTGATTGCAAGTGAATTTGTTTGAAACATTAATCAAAAATCAAGATATTCTCCCTCCTTGGCTCCATCTCATAATAAAATTTCTAGATATATCATTAACTATTCATATGTAATATCGATAATTATCTAACAAGAAAAACGAGAAAATTATGAGACATGACTGAGACAACACAGTCGCTCTACCACCACTTAAATGACTTTTAATTAGCGAACGAGATGACATCAAAGGTCAAAGGTGGCGAGAGGAGAGGAATAGGCGATGACGGAAATTAGGGCTTGAGAGATTTGAGAGATAAGCTAGTGAAGTTGGGCAAGATATGGTTTAGCAAGGATCGAAGTAAATAGGGAAGGATATGCTAGATTTAATTTGAGCTTCAACTTGTCAAATTTAACGACGGAGATTTGGTGGAGTTGGAGAACTGGGGGGTTGGATTTCATCTCAAGTGGAACGCAAATAATATTGACGAGAGTTTGCCACGACTCGTGGTGGGTGTCGCGACTCGTGGTACTCGTCGTGTCTCGCAGTGGATTGCAGAGAGCATACTGCTACTCGCGGTTTTTGAGGTTTTCGAAAAAATAAATTTTATTTTTGGATTTATTTTGGAGCTTTTTCTTAACCCTCGTATAAATACTGTGTCGGCCGTTTTTCTTATTCATTCATTTGATATAACCCTAAAACACAAGCCTACCCTATTCTTTTAGCTACTGTATATTGATGTTAATTGAATATAAACCTTTGCATGTTGAAAAGCAAATGAATTTGGGTTCCTTTCTTACACTAGGAAATGGTTAAGTGTGTGTGGAATCTGTTTTTCGTAAAGAATTGTGTTTATTTGAATTTTGGATGGTATTGGTGTGGTTGGGCAGTAGGTTGGATGATGATTAAGATGTTAAATGTATCTTGAGAATGGTTGAGAAGAATCTCTTGTGATAGTGATGGAATTTTTACACTAAAGAAGTTATTAGAAGCCTTTTTACTATGTGATTTTTACAAGGAATGCTCTTCGAATTGTAGGAAGGATGTATTGAAATACTTGCAATGAAATCTTGATAATAAAATTCTATATTTCAATAGTGTATATTGATAAAAGTTGTTACCTCAATTCATATTGCATGAGATGCGGAGAAAAACAACTTAAAACGCGTTTTTGAGGAACGAATTACACTCGGTTTTTCTAAAATGTTTTCGAGGGATGAATCTTTTGCCATAATTCGAGATTTACAGTAGGTTGAGGATGAATTTACTTCCTCTAACCAAAGTTAATTTCAAATTAAGAATTAGTTAAAAGAAATCTTCTTTTACATATTCAAAACCTTCTTTTTACTTGCCTTAATTCAGATTTCACTGTAATAGTTGAGTGGCATTGTGTGTGTGATTTCCTAAGTTTATTTTGCATCATATTTATCATATAGCTACTGTCCTAAGTCCACCAATCCATCCTTACCAAACTACTTGGAAAAGGTTTACAACTTTATTTTGGGAACGGAACATTTACGAACTGTTTTAGTAAATTGTGTTGGTTATTAGTGAATTTGAATCCGTTTTGCGTAGCGAAGAGGAGTATGTGTAATATGTGTGAGGACATGTCCTATAAAAGCTTGCAAGCGAGTAAATAGTAGGAGCCTAGCTCCGAATTGTGTGGAGGTCTGCACTTTGGTGCACCTCAATGTGTAAACTCTTCTTCCTGCGTACTAATGTAACCAGTAAAACTTGTGTTCATATTTTTAACCGTTTGCCAAGGAATATGTTGAACACTTGATATTTGTAAACTTGTGATCAAGGCGCTTTGCCAAAATAATGATTTGCATATGAAATGTTGGAGAATGTCCACTCCTTATTTTCAGCCATCATAATTAGTTTTGGATTAATTTGCATACCAGCGTAAGCTGATTTTGTTCTATGAACCTGTCCTGGTGGGGGTAGACTCTTGTCAATTGACTCCATGGTAGTATCGTCATTCAACAAGGATGGTGTTGCCACGTGTAAACTTATCAATTTCCAGTAAGTAAAGCGGAAAGTCACCCATGGCTCGAACCGTGGTAAGGTTTTGATGATAGTATATGCTTGAATAGCCGGGCGGCTGTAGGGATTGTGATCCCCAACCCCATACAACTGATTGTAACTTTGTATTTCATTTAGTTTTGCTCTTGCAAACCCAAAAGGATCTTCTCCTTCATTCATATTCATATCCGGCTCCGCTTGGTACCTACGGGTACCATCCCGACTGACTGCCCATTAAACACTGCCCCTTCGAATGATTCTTGACCCACTACCGCTACCGTTACCACTGGAAGACATCTATTACACATATCCATATTACACATATTTAAATAACACATACAAATTTCACACACATGTACTTTGCCCTTATTTGGCATATTACTCTTCACAATCATAGCTTTTCCTAGCTTCCTTGAACATGATCAATCAAATACTTTAGAAACACTCACGTTTAAAGCAACCTGAACTACCTATATGATGATAAGTAATTTAAACCGTCATTATTGCTTTTTTTTAAAAAAAACTAAAAACTTTGGCTCTGATACCACCTTTAACAGCCCGCACTTCCAAGCTGCTAGCTAAACATACTTAAGATACGCAAATCCCAATTATCATTCATAAACCTCGAATTACATTAACTTGCAGCGGAAACATACTTTACAAAATTGATCCTGGACCTGTGGGTTATGGGCCCACAACACAACTTGAAACCAAATATCTCATTATAGAACACTTTACTCGATTCCCAAACAAATAATATTTTAATCTCAAATAAGCATTTAGCAACTTGAATCATTAATCTAATTACAAATTCTGAATCACTACTCTCATTTTAATCCATTCCGAGCTTCCAACCAAAACCTGCAAATTACAGAAGAAAATACAAAACAAACAAAAACTAAAATGAGCGAAAAACTCAGTAACTTTACTTCAGCCCGTCAAAACGGTTTTAGTTTGCAAACGTTTTTCATATCAGAAACAAACTTGGTAATTATTCGGAAAAGAATTCAACCTTTAAAATGTATCGCTGGCATAGCTCAATTACTTAACACAAATCGCTGGCAAGTACAGGCGGAAACTTAACATAATATAACATAACACAATATTCGACCTTTTCTGGTCTTAACTGAACTTATATCCGAATCATTCCATCCACCTATACCTTGCCCACTTTTCATCTCAGTTCATAAGCTAAGCCAGCTAAACAAATACGAAATCATTTTTACATTTTTATACTCAATCATATATCAAGAAATATAGTATTTCCGAACAATTCCATCAACTGAACAAAACATACTTTTATAATCATCCAATACCAATTCACAACTCAACTTATAAAGATGCATCTATAACCATGGCCATGACTATAACATATACGATATTGAAAACAAAATATGCACACGGGCATGTAAATACACTTTGCTGAACATAAAGGTTACCTTGAACGCTATATAATCCTCTATTAATAAATCTCATAGATTTGATCTCCAACTCCAGCTCGAACTCCACAATAATTCACCTCAACAACAATACCAATATATGTTTTGCGGCTGTTACATGTGGTATGTTGGCTGAAACTTTCCTTTGGTTAATAGATTAGAAAGGTTTTGGAGCTTACAATCTTAGTAAGCATGCAAATTAGATTTTAAAAGTTATGTTCCTTATAATTCAAATCCAATTCGTAATTTCTTGTATGCAACTCAATGTGGTAATTTTGAAAATTAGAGTAATTAGAGTTAGTGATTGTTGATGTCAGTTAGATTAGAGAGGTATGGAGATTAATTATGGAACAGAGGTGATGTGCGGGATCGACTAAGGTACACATTGTCCTCCCACCTTGTGAACTCAATTATGTTTCTATAATTGTAAGCCGCATGGATCTCATAAGTTGTCAAATATAAATTAGTTTTCAGACTTGAATTCGTTGTGGTTTTAAGAACCTAAATTCAATGTTGTTTGAAAATATGATTCCCATATCCATGTTTGTTTGACTTCTTGAGTATATGATTTCACGCCAAAATCAAGTGTTTCGGTTATATAAGGATCAACATTGACTTCCCAACTGTGGTTTGAGACATGTCTATAAGTTTTAACTATGAATTATAGTTTTATTCGAATGTTTTGAAATAATCAACTTATATTATATTAAGTCAATCTTGTCTTCGAATTCAAGTATATTTCAGTCTATAAGACTTAGTAGTATGAGTTATTGAGTGACTTGAGTTTTAAGTTATTATATAAAAGTTAGGGGTGTCCGATTGTGCACATTTAAGGAAGTGTTTTCGATATATATATATTCCTCAATGTTATTATAAGTGTGGGTTTTGAATTGAGTGATCTCGTACAACTATGCTATAGATGATCAGGTAAATTTTGTGGAATCCGATATAAGTCTCTAATGAGATACGATCTAATACGGTTTCAAGTTTATGGAGTTTTAATGTTATAGTTTACTTTCAGTTAATGAGATTTCAAGAATATTGTTTGGTTGAGAGGTCTCTGAAGTAAAGAGGTGTATAGAGATTTTGGAAAATGCAATTATGAACTATATGGAGGAGGATCATTAGAAGTAGTATTGTACAGTAAGTCGTATCGTGATTGTGTACTATTAAAGGGTGATTTATACCATTTAGGGTTTTTGAGTATGTTGTTATTATTAGGATAATTATGATAAACTCGAAGGAGTAATTTAGAAAGTCTGATATGATTGGCGAGCTATACTTTTGAATGATTGAGAACGTTATGGGACATGGCTATATCTCCACTAAAATTTGTATTTTTAAGCGTTTAGGGGATACGAAGAGTCTATTATACCCCAAGTTATTGGGAATTCGAGTAAATTGTGATTGACAAAAAGGTTATTGAGATGTAAGCTTCAAATTTGATATGCTTGGACTATATTTTCTTTAAAGTCTGTATTTGAAAGGGATTTAGCCAATGAATTTTATAAAAGGTTGATTTATACCAAGTTACTAGAAACTCGATTATATTATGCAAGCAATTTATTTGGGTATATTAAATACCCGAAAGCAATTCTGTTATGAGAATTTGAGACTTATGAATCTGAGTTTTCGAAAATATGAAATTATGGATTATGTATTTTGATTCTGTTTTGTGAGGGGAAGAAGCTGCTAAAGCAGTGACGAACAACATTCGTAGAGCGGGTATTGCTCATCATGTGTTAGAGCGGGTATTGCTCTGGAGCGGGTATTGCTCCGTTATGTGGGGTCATGACCTAAAAGTCTTGCAAGCAGTACACAATGGAAGAGGGAGACGTCCCTTGTAAAAGTTTAGAGTATTCGCCTGGAAGGCAACTCTATTCGTGTTCTCTTCCCCAGTATAATATGGTTTCTGAAAGAAGATAGATATGTATTTGAATGTGTAATTGTTTTTGTGGAAAGTTAAACTTGATCCGAAGTAATGTTTTTACTCACCAATTTTATTGAATTCATGTAACATATTTATTGGCAAATGGTTAAAAATATGAACACAAGTTTTACTGGTTACATTAGTACGCAGGAAGAAGAGTTTACACATTGAGGTGCACCAAAGTGCAGACCTCCACACAATTCGGAGCTAGGCTCCTACTATTTACTCGCTTGCAAGCTTTTATAGGACATGTCCTCACACATATTACACATACTCCTCTTCGCTACGCAAAACGGATTCAAATTCACTAATAACCAAATCATACTGATTGCAAAAAAAATCAGTTTGCAAACGATTTTACTAAGAGTGGTTGTTATGGTCTCTAGAGCAATGACTTTCATGATCCAAAAATTAGTTTATAATTTATGAAAAAGAGGTTTAATAAGAATATAGATTCTATTGTTGAGAAGTGTTAGTATTGTTGAGGGAATTAGAGTGAGCTTATAAGATTTAAGTAGATTAATGCCATTTGAAAAATAGTATTTGAATGAGATTGGTTGTTAATTTTATTATTGTTGTGGAGGTGATGTGTGGGAAAATTATTGTGGAGTTCAAGCTAGCAATTCGTGATGATGAATATTATGGGTTCGTTGGAGGCTATCTTCGGAGATTAATTATGGAACAGAGGTGATGTGCGGGATCGACTAAGGTACACATTGTCCTCCCACCTTGTGAACTCAATTATGTTTCTATATTTGTAAGCCGTATGGATCTCATAAGTTGTCAAATATAAATTAGTTTTCAGACTTGAATTCGTTGTGGTTTTAAGAACCTAAATTCAATGTTGTTTGAAAATATGATTCCCATATCCAAGTTTGTTTGACTTCTTGAGTATATGATTTCACGCCAAAATCAAGTGTTTCGGTTATATAAGGATCAGCATTGACTTCCCAACTGTGGTTTGAGACATGTCTATAAGTTTTGACTATGAAATATAGTTTTATTCGAATGTTTTGAAATAATCAACTTATGTTATATTAAGTCAATCTTGTCTTCGAATTCAAGTATATTTCAGTCTATAAGACTTAGTAGTATGAGTTATTGAGTGACTTGAGTTTTAAGTTATTATATAAAAGTTAGGGGTGTCCGATTGTGCACATTTAAGGAAGTGTTCTCGATATATATATTCCTCGATGTTATTATAAGTGTGGGTTTTGAATTGAGTGATCTCGTACAACTATGCTATAGATGATCAGCTAAATTTTGTGGAATCCGATATAAGTCTCTAATGAGATATGATCTAATACGGTTTCAAGTTTATGGAGTTTTAATGTTATAGTTTACTTTCAGTTAATGAGATTTCAAGAATATTGTTTGGTTGAGAGGTCTCTGAAGTAAAGAGGTGTATAGAGATTTTGGAAAATGCAATTATGAACTATATGGAGGAGGATCATTAGAAGTAGTATTGTACAGTAAGTCGTATCGTGATTGTGTACTATTAAAGGGTGATTTATACCATTTTGGGTTTTTGAGTATGTTGTTATTATTAGGATAATTATGATAAACTCGAAGGAGTAATTTAGTAAGTCTGATATGATTGGCGAGCTATACTTTTGAATGATTGAGAACGTTATGGGACATGGCTATATCTCCACTAAAATTTGTATTTTTAAGCGTTTAGGGGATACGAAGAGTCTATTATACCCCAAGTTATTGGGAATTCGAGTAAATTGTGATTGACAAAAAGGTTATTGAGATGTAAGCTTCAAATTTGATATGCTTGGACTAATTTTCTTTAAAGTCTGTATTTGAAAGGGATTTAGCCAATGAATTTTATAAAAGGTTGATTTATACCAAGTTACTAGAAACTCGATTATATTATGCAAGCAATTTATTTGGGTATATAAAATACCCGAAAGCAATTCTGTTATGAGAATTTGAAACTTATGAATCTGAGTTTTCGAAAATATGAAATTATGGATTATGTATTTTGATTCTGTTTTGTGAGGGGAAGAAGCTGCTAAAGCAGTGACGAACAACATTCATACAGCGGGTATTGCTCATCATGTGTTAGAGCGGGTATTGCTCTGGAGCGGGTATTGCTCCGTTATGTGGGGTCATGACCTAAAAGTCTTGCAAGCAGTACACAATGGAAGAGGGAGACGTCCCTTGTAAAATTTTAGAGTATTCGCCTGGAAGGCAACTCTATTCGTGTTCTCTTCCCCAGTATAATATGGTTTCTGAAAGAAAATAGATATGTATTTGAATGTGTAATTGTTTTTGTGGAAAGTTAAACTTGATCCGAAGTAATGTTTTTACTCACCAATTTTATTGAATTCATGTGAGAAATGTGGGAATGAATTACAAGGAAACTCGTACAGAATCCATGAATGGAATTAGCTATGTGCATGTAATTGGATTAGACGTTCTTTTTCTTGAAGTCCAGAAGTGGGAAATATTCTCATGTCATAGAATATGTCAGATAGAACTGATTTCGGGATATCGTGTTAGATTCTATGGTTTCTCTAATTGAAAGTATATACTACTTATTTTGTGAGATAGTCATTTTAGTATTTAAGACAAGTAACATTGGAAATTGTCTATACGTAATTGTTATATTATTTGCTCATTACGATTTCTCTATGGCCTGATTTCTAATATTTTGTAAGATAAACTTAAATCTGTAAATACGTTCAAAGCCACCAAAAGATTTTCTGGTTGGACAGTGTGTACTCAGTTTTGCTGATTTTGTTCTTGGAACCTGTCCTGGTGGGGACAGAGTTCATGTTAGTGATTTTTTTGCAGGAAATGATGAAGTTGGTTCAATTGCGGTTAACGGATCATAAGTGTTTTGAAAGAAAAATTTCGTTTGAGCCATGATGGTTATTATATAGTTTAAACGGTTTTTTCACCAAATACCCCTGACAAATAAATTTATTCACCAAATACCCCCACTTTTTTCAAAATTCACCAGATACCCCTGACCTTTAAAAAAATTCACCAGATACCCTTTTGTTGACGGACGTTAGTCCTCCGTTAGCTTTTATTTACAATTTTGCCCTAAGTCAACCTAATTAGCCCTAAGTCAACCTAATTAATCCTAACTAACCCTAACCCTCCTTCTCCCCTAACCCACCACCCCCCCCCCCCCAACCCCCAGCCCCCCACACCCCAACAACCCCCCCAACCCAGTCCCCCTCCCCCCTCCCCCCCTCCCCCTCCTCCTCCCCCTCCCACGCTCCCCCTCCCCCTCCCACGAAGCTCCCCACCCTTGGATAAACATGTAGTAAAAGAATCAACGCCGAAAAAAGAGAAAGAAAATGAAAAATAAGCAGACGAGAATGATGCAACACAACGAAGAGAATAGGAAGAAGCTGAAGGAGACGACTTCGAAGACGAGGAGTTTTTTGGCAACGTCGTTGCCGGCGTCGCAAGGGGTGCGATTCTCGAGGCTGCGTTGGCCGGGTGTGGTGAGAGAAAGGCCGACGAATACGGGGATCCGGGGTAGAACTGGGATCCGCAATTTGAGGAGAGAGAATATGTGGGTTAGTGTTAGATTTTGATAAAAAGTTAGAATTAGAGAAAGAGAGAGAGAAAGTTGCTTGCTTACCCTTCCATGGTGAAGTTTGAGTTTTGAGATGAAGTGTTGTTGAAAGGAAAGAGTATGTTGCTTACCAGGCCCTACTTCCACGGTCCTTGTAACATCAGCCGGCGAGATCGAATTTAGGCTACGTAGTTTAGGCGAGATCGAGATCGCGGGGGTGGGGGAGGGAAGGGTGGGGGCTGCGTGGGTTGTTTGGGGGGGGGGGGGTCGGGGGTTAGGATTTGACAGGGTGGGGGAGGGTGGGGGAATTCGGCAAGGGTGGGGGGGGAGCCGCGGAGGGTCGACGGGGGTGGGGAGCTGCGGGATGTCGGGGGTGGGGGAGGCGCGCGGCGGGGGAGGGGAGGGGAGGGGGGGTGGGGTTGGAGTTGTGGGGGGGGTGGGGGTGGTGGGGCTGGGGGTGAGGTGGGAGGGTGGTGGGCTTGGGGGTGGGTTTAGGGTTAGTTAGGGTTTTAGGGTTAGTTAGAGTTTTAGGGTTCTTAGGGTTTAATTAGGGTTTTTTGGTTAATTAGTTAATTAATTAACGGAGCACTAACGTCCGTTAGCCAAAAAGGGCATTTTTGGTATTTTTGAAATGTCAGGGGTATCTGGTGAATTTTTTTAAAGGTCAGGGGCATCTGGTGAATTTTGAAAAAAGTGGGGGTATTTGGTGAATAAATTTATTTGTCAAGGGTATTTGGTGAAAAAACCGTAGTTTACATAAAGGAGAAAATTATGCTAGTCTCTTATTGTGTTATTTCAGGTATTCGGTTTGATCATTTCATGTAATTGTATTTAAATTTTGGTTTGCTGTTGTGGGCTCATGACCCACAAGTCCAAGATGGTATGAAAGGTTATGTCTCCGCTGCAAGATGATGTAATTTGAGGTTTAGTAAATGTAAATTAAGATTTGTGTATATTAAGTGTGATTAGCTAGCAGCTCGGAAGTGCGGGCTGTTACAGGTGGTATCTCAGATTCCACACACACTTAACCATTTCCTAGTGTAAGAAAGGAACCCAAATTCATTTGCTTTTCAACATGCAAAGGTTTATATTCAATTAACATCAATATACAGTAGCTAATAGTCATCCAAACCAGAAATTCATCCTCAAATTCGTTCTCGAAAGTACTCCTAATAATTATCATAATACTTGTTCTCCAAAAAGGGATTGAATTTGCATACCTTAACTTGCAATTAGTGCAACTCGACTTCTCCTTCTCCTTAGGATGAGGTTCTGACTTCTTTGGAATCCTTAAATACATGTTTACATCCACAAGAAAAATCATAAGAAAATACCCAAAAAAAGTACCTCAATTTACCCAAAACATTCAACATACTTACTGTTTGCTTGGTTGGGGAAGATGACCTTATTTCTTGAGTTTCTCTGCTCCTAAAGCTTGTGTTTCTCCCTTCCCAATATGCACCTACATATATATAACCAAGATTAAGCCTTGCATGCAAAATTTAGGAAGGAAAAATAGGGAAAATCGAAGCTGGAAATCAGTCCCTGCATTACCGCAGGACTGGCGAGGAAGCAGGGGAGAGAGAAACGCAAGCTTTAGGAGCAGACAAAGTCAAGAAATAAGGTCATCTTCCCTAACCAAGCAAACAGTAAGTATGTTGAATGTTTTGGGTAAATTGAGGTACTTCCTTTGGGTATTTTCTTATGATTTTTCTTGTGGATGTAAACATGTATTTAAGGATTCCAAAGAAGTCAGAACCTCATCCTAAGGAGAAGGAGAAGTCGAGTTGCACTAATTGCAAGTTAAGGTATGCAAATTCAATCCCTTTTTGGAGAACAAGTATTATGATAATTATTAGGAGTACTTTCGAGAACGAATTTGAGGATGAATTTCTGGTTTGGATGACTATTAGCTACTGTATATTGATGTTAATTGAATATAAACCTTTGCATGTTGAAAAGCAAATGAATTTGGGTTCCTTTCTTACACTAGGAAATGGTTAAGTGTGTGTGGAATCTGTTTTTCGTAAAGAATTGTGTTTATTTGAATTTTGGATGGTATTGGTGTGGTTGGGCAGTAGGTTGGATGATGATTAAGATGTTAAATGTATCTTGTGAATGGTTGAGAAGAATCTCTTGTGATAGTGATGGAATTTTTACACTAAAGAAGTTATTAGAAGCCTTTTTACTATGTGATTTTTACAAGGAATGCTCTTTGAATTGTAGGAAGGATGTATTGAAATACTTGCAATGAAATCTTGATAATAAAATGCTATATTTCAATAGTGTATATTGATAAAAGTTGTTACCTCAATTCATATTACATGAGATGCGGAGAAAAACAACTTAAAACGCGTTTTTGAGGAACGGATTACACTCGATTTTTCTAAAATGTTTTCGAGGGATGAATCTTTTGCCAGAATTCGAGATTTACAGTAGGTTGAGGATGAATTTACTTCCTCTAACCAAAGTTAATTTCAAATTAAGAATTAGTTAAAAGAAATCTTCTTTTACATATTCAAAACCTTCTTTTTACTTGCCTTAATTCAGATTTCACTGTAATAGTTGAGTGGCATTGTGTGTGTGATTTCCTAAGTTTATTTTGCATCATATTTATCATATAGCTACTGTCCTAAGTCCACCAATCCATCCTTACCAAACTACTTGGAAAAGGTTTACAACTTTATTTTGGGAACGGGACATTTACGAACTGTTTTAGTAAATTGTGTTGGTTATTAGTGAATTTGAATCCGTTTTGCGTAGCGAAGAGGAGTATGTGTAATATGTGTGAGGACATGTCCTATAAAAGCTTGCAAGCGAGTAAATAGTAGGAGCCTAGCTCCGAATTGTGTGGAGGTCTGCACTTTGGTGCACCTCAATGTGTAAACTCTTCTTCCTGCGTACTAATGTAACCAGTAAAACTTGTGTTCATATTTTTAACCGTTTGCCAATGAATATGTTGAACACTTGATATTTGTAAACTTGTGATCAAGGCGCTTTGCCAAAATAATGATTTGCATATGAAATGTTGGAGAATGTCCACTCCTTATTTTCAGCCATCATAATTAGTTTTGGATTAATTTGCATACCAGCGTAAGCTGATTTTGTTCTATGAACCTGTCCTGGTGGGGGCAGACTCTTGTGCAGGATTTAGCAAGCTAAGGTAGGCAGATGGAAAGCTCTAGAGAAATGATATGTTAGCAATCATAGCGTACCAAAGCTTGAACATGATCATCTTTTGGAACTAAACTTTTCTTTTGGGAAGAATGTTTGAATGTTCATTGTGATATTACTATGGGCCTGTAATAACTAAATTCTATTTTTGTATAATGTATGTTTTCTTAACATCGCTCGTAGAGTCAACTCATTTATATTAATGGGTTGACCCCAAGCAGGTGACAACTTCCGTACCATTTTATTATGATTTGCTTCCGCTAATGCTATTAAGTACATCTTTAGTTGAATTTTAAGGAAGTTAAGTCGGTGGGGCATTACACCCGCCCCTCCCCAACCCCGCGACCCTCCACCCACTGCACACACACACACCCTCCCCAGCCCTTGCCCCCATCCCCAAGCCCCGCCAGCCCACCTTGCCAGCCCCCGCCACCATCCCAACCCCCGCCACCCTCCCCAACCCCCGCACACACTCCCCACTCGCACACACCCCACCCGCCGCCCCCAACTGCACCACACTTATCTTTAAGCCTTATTGTTTCCCAAATTCAATTACTAATGATTATTTATGCACAAAAAAATAATATGTAGTTTCACTCTACCTCAAATTGCCATATGCAACAAAATTTTGGAGTTAGATCAACGAAAATATAAAATATGACATGAATCGGACAAAATAGGACTAAAATCACATTTACGTTCCTGAAATTCGACCAACAACAAATGCAAGCCTATAAATCTACACAATAGTTACATTATACCTTATATAATCATGTTCAAAAAGAATTTGGGGTTAAATGACTCGAGAAGTAAAGATTGGACGCGAATCGGACAAAATAGGCCTAAAATCACATTTTCGTTCTCGAAATTCGACCAACAACAAATGCAAGCCTATAAATCTACACAATACTTACATCATAACTCATATAATCATGTTCAAAAATAATTTGGGGTTAACTGACTCGATAAGTACGAATTGGACGTGAAAAGGCGAAAATAGGCCTAAAATGACCTTTTCCTTCTCGAAATTCGACCAACAACAAATGCAAGCCCAAAAATATACACAATAGCTACATTATAACTCATATAATCATGTTCAAAAAGAATTTGTGGTTAAATGACTCAATAAGTAAAGATTGGACGTGAAAAGGCGAAAATTGGCCTAAAATTACCTTTTCGTTCCCGAAATTCGACCAACAACAAAGGCAAACCTATAAATCTACACAATAGTTGCATTATAACTCTTATAATCATGTTCAAAAAGAATTTGGGGCTAAATGACTCGATAAGTACGAATTGGACGTGAAAAGGCGAAAATAGGCCTAAAATGACCTTTTCGTTCCCGAAATTCGACCAACAACAAATGCAAGCCTAAAAATCTACACGATAGTTACATTATAACTCATATAATATTGTTCAAAAATAATTTGGGGTTATATGGCTCGATAAGTAAAGATTGGACGTGAAAAGGCGAAAATAGGCCTAAAATGACCTTTTCGTTCCCGAAATTCGACCAACAACAAATGCAAGCCAAAAAATCTACACAACAGTTACATTATAACTCATATAATCATGTTCAAACAGAATTTGGGGCTAAATGACTCGATAAGTACGAATTGGACGTGAAAAGGCGAAAATAGGCCTAAAATGACCTTTTCGTTCCCGAAATTCGACCAACAACAAATGCAAGCCTAAAAATCTACACAATAGTTACATTATAACTCATATAATATTGTTCAAAAATAATTTGGGGTTAAATGTTTCGATAAGTAAAGATTGGACGTGAAAAGGCGAAAATAGGCCAAAAATGACATTTTCGTTCCCGAAATTCGACCAACAACAAATGCAAGCCTAAAAATCTACACAATAGCTACTTTATAACTCATATAATCATGTTAAAAAAGAATTTGTGGTTAAATGACTCGATAAGTAAAGAATGGACGTGAAAAGGCGAGAATAGGCCTAAAATGACCTTTTCGTTCCCGAAATTCGACCAACAACAAAGGAAAACCTATAAATCTACACAATAGTTGCATTATAACTCATATAATCATGTTCAAAAAGAATTTGGGGCTAAATGACTCGATAAGTACGAATTGGACATGAAAAGGCGAAAATAGGCCTAAAATGACCTTTTCGTTCCCGAAATTCGACCAACAACAAATGCAAGCCTAAAAATCTACACAATAGTTACATTATAACTCATATAATATTGTTCAAAAAGAATTTGTGGTTAAATGACTCGATAAGTAAAGATTGGACGTGAAAAGGCGAAAATAGGCCTAAAATGATCTTTTCGTTCTCGAAATTCGACCAACAACAAAGGCAAACCTATAAATCTACACAATAGTTGCATTATAACTCATATAATCATGTTCAAAAAGAATTTGGGGCTAAATGTCTCGATAAGTACGAATTGGACGTGAAAAGGCGAAAATAGGCCTAAAATGACCTTTTCGTTCCCGAAATTCGACCAACAACAAATGCAAGCCTAAAAATCTACACAATAGTTACATCATAACTCATATAATATTGTTCAAAAATAATTTGGGGTTAAATGACTCGATAAGTAAAGATTGGACGTGAAAAGGCGAAAATAGGCCAAAAATGACATTTTCGTTCCCGAAATTCAACCAACAACAAATGCAAGCCTAAAAATCTACACAATAGCTACATTATAACTCATATAATCATGTTCAAAAAGAATTTGTGGTTAAATGACTCGATAAGTAAAGATTGGACGTAAAAAGGCGAAAATAGGCTTAAAATGACCTTTTCGTTCCCGAAATTCGACCAACAACAAAGGCAAACCTATAAATCTACACAATAGTTGCATTATAACTCATATATTCATGTTCAAAAAGAAATTGGGTCTAAATAACTCGATAAGTACGAATTGGACGTGAAAAGGCGAAAATAGGCCTAAATTGACCTTTTCGTTCCCGAAATTCGACCAACAACAAATGCAAGCCTAAAAATCAACACAATAGTTACATTATAACTCATATAATATTGTTCAAAAAGAATTTGTGGTTAAATGACTCGATAAGTAAAGATTGGACGTGAAAAGGCGAAAATAGGCCTAAAATGACATTTTCGTTCCCGAAATTCGACCAACAACAAAGGCAAACCTATAAATCTACACAATAGTTGCATTATAACTCATATAATCATGTTCAAAAAGAATTTGGGGCTAAATGACTCGATAAGTACGAATTGGACGTGAAAATGCGAAAATAGGCCTAAAATGACCTTTTCGTTCCCGAAATTCTACCAACAACAAATGCAAGCCTAAAAATCTACACAATAGTTACATTATAACTCATATAATATTGTTCCAAAAGAATTTGGGGTTAAATGACTCGATAAGTAAAGATTGGACGTGAAAAGGCGAAAATAGGCCAAAAATGACATTTTCGTTCCCGAAATTCGACCAACAACAAATGCAAGCCTAAAAATCTACACAACAGTTACATTATACCTCATATAATCATGTTCAAAAAGAATTTGGGGTTAAATGACTCGATAAGTACGAATTGGACGTGAAAAGGCGAAAATAGGCCTAAAATGACCTTTTCGTTCCCGAAATTCGACCAACAACAAATGCAAGCCTAAAAATCTACACAATAGTTACATTATAACTCATATAATCATGTTCAAAAATAATTTGGGGTTAAATGACTCGATAAGTACGAATTAGACGTGAAAAGGCTAAAATAGGCCTAAAATGACCTTTTCGTTTCCGAAATGCGACCAACAACAAATGCAAGCCTAAAAATCTACACTATAGTTACATTATAACTCATATAATATTGTTCAAAAATAATTTGGGGTTAAAGGACTCGATAAGTAAAGATTGGACGTGAAAAGGCGAAAATAGGCCTAAAATGACCTTTTTGTTCCCGAAATTCGACCAACAACAAATGCAAGCCTAAAATCTACACAATAGTTACATTATACCTTATATAATCATGTTAAAAAATAATTTGGGGTTAAATGACTCGAGAAGTAAAGATTGGACGCGAATCGGACAAAGTAGGCCAAAAATCACATTTACGTTCCCGAAATTCGACCAACAACAAATGCAAGCCTAAAAATCTACACAATAGTTACAAATGTGGAGAGTGAGGTCACATGGCAAGGGAATTCCCATCTGGTGGTGGGAACTGTTACAAATGTGGTCATTTCAGGTCACATGGCAAGGGAATGCTGGCCCATCAGGCGGTAGCGGCGGAGATAGCGGAAACTGTTACAAATGTGGAGAGCACCAGATGGGCATTCCATTGCCATGTGACCTCACTCTCCACATTTGCAACAGTTCCCCACCACCGCCACTACTGCCCCCCCCCCACTGCACTCCCCAATTGCCATGTAGGCCTAAAATGACCTTTTCGTTCCCGAAATTCAACCAACCACAAATGCAAGCCTAACAAATGAAACCTCCCCAGCCCTCCCCGACCCCTGCCAGCCCTCCCCCCACTGCACACACACCATACCCACCCCGTGCCGGCCCTCCCCCCCCCCCCTACCCACCCTCCCACAGCCCTCCCCCACCCGAAATTCAAAGCTAAAATGGTGAAAACCCCCCCCCCAAAATTCTTCACCAACCCACTAAAAACAACTAATAACAACTCAAAACAATACAAACCCCAAATTTACATCACAAAACACAAAAAAAAATAAAGCACAAGAATGGAATTTCAAGAAGTAGCCGAAGCTTACCAGAGAGACAAGAAGTACCCAAATCAGAAATGGTGTGGTGCCCTCGTCAGAAACAACTAATACTTTTATATGTTCCTTCCTGCAAAAACATATAAAAGTATCTCAACAAAAATTACAAAAGAAATTCAAAGAGCAAAAAATTAATCAAGAACAAACCTGGCCTATGGGTTTCGCGCAATGGAAGGAAAACTGAAGCCAGTTGAGGAGAACGCGCAATGGTGGTGGTGCGTGAGATAATGGTGTGGTGGTGGTGGCACTGCGTGGTGGTGGACAACCCTAAAACCCACTAAAATCAACCCACTCCAAGAGAAGAGAAGAAGACGTCAATGTGGTGGCGCAATGGTGGTGCTGGTGGCGCTGTGTGGTGGTGAAGGTGCGGTGCTCCGGCGTTAGGGCGTTAGGGTTAGCTGTGCGAGTGAGTGATGGAAGGGTTTTGTTTTCGTTCGAGTTAGAGTGAGAGCGAGGGAAATTCGTGTGCTGAGTGAGCGAGGAATGAGCGCGCTGAATATTATTTGGGAGCCAATTTTGTTTAGTGAAAGGTTGCGGTTAGCCCGAAAACGCAGCCCTTCGTAACCGCAACCATTCACTAAACGGGTCGCGGTTTACTTGAAAACTGCAGCCCTTCGTACTGTACGAAGGGCTGCGTTTTCGGGCTAACCGCAGCCCGTCACTAAAAGGGCTGCGCTTTACTTTAAAACCGCAGCCCTTCATACAAGAAGGGCCCTTCCGTTTTTCTCCCCTAGTGGGAGATAGACGTATATGAAGGAGAGAGAGAAAATGAAGGGATTTGGAGGAGCTCTTTTGAATGATACTGGCAAATGTTAATCATCGAACTCTTCTGGCAAATTTTTAACAGGTTTGCGGACTGTGGATTGCCGAAGGCACTCAATGGGAAAAGAGAGTCTTTGAGGAGGAGAGAGAGTGGTGATAATGCTTGAATAAGTCTTTGGACTTATCTTCTTCATCCTGCTATCTGTTGTAACAACTTGTGAGGATATTCCTTTGTATCTTTTATTTTCATTCTTATCTTCCTAATCTTTAGCATATTGTTGTAACTAAGTACAGTAGCCTAATCTATTTAATAGCCTGTAAACGTAAACATCAATACACAATTATTTTCCTTAACTTCATATCTTCACTACAAGTGGAGGGTGAATTTTTCAAATCTCAACATCTGTCCATTAATTGGGTTTTATCCAACAGTTCTGTGATGAGGATAAAGAAGATTCGTCCAGTTTTGTGGCACGATAATAAGTGCACTGGAAATAGCTTTAGTGATGAGTTGTGTTCAAGATGATGTATATGCCATCTTTATACTTTAGGAGGAAAAAAGGCTTTTTTGGTAAAAACTACCTTTGTTAATACAAGTTATTGAAATTACTACCTTTCTTAATTTTTATTGAATTTAACTACCTTTATTGTTTCCAAACTCATGGTATTGCTACCTTTTAACGAAATCCGTCAAGTTTCCCATCCAGTGGGGTCCACTTTATGTTTCCCATTTTGAATTTACCCCAACAGCTTGAACTCTTCACTGTTCACTCTTCTTCATGTTTACTGCTAATCAATCCTCTCACCCACCTCCATCTCCTTCCCTGCCATTTCCTTTTCTCTCTCCCCATTTCATTTTCTCTCTCTCCATTTCATTTTCTCTCTCTGTCTGAGTTGTCACTGCCATCTTCATCACCACATCTTTGAAGTAAAGAAAGGCGTGGGGGACCACAACAACATTTGACCTATCACTGCCAAAATAGGGTGTTTTCGCAATTGTCCAGATCTGGAAGGTAAGTTTAAGTGTATTTAACTGCAATTGTGGAATTGAATTAAAAAATTAGGGCTTTTTAGTGCATTACAAAATTGGGGATTAGTTAATTGGTAATTAACATTGGTAATTGCATTGCTTGGAATCTTCTGTCTTCTATCCTGCTTTATTTAGCATAAAGTTACTCCCTTTCCTGCTCCCTTTGCTGCTCCCTTTGACTGAATTTCCCCCTCCCCATATGAATAAAATTGGCACTTTATCCTTTCTCTCTTTGTCTTTACAGCATGGCATATTTTGATGCTCAGTATGTTGACATGAGATTACATGTAAGCCCCTTGTCAACTGTAAAAAAATTGAAAGGAAAAGAAACTGAGGAATTCGTTGGTGGGATGATTTTGTTGTGTAGCAAGATAAAAACTTATGACTTTAATCTGAAATTAATGAAGGAATATGTGGTGCAAGCTTATAAGTTTGAGGATGGCCCAATGCCAGAAACTTACTACCTGTGGTATCAAAATAAGGAAGGGAAGGTTAGGATAAACTCTGAAAATGTGGTTGATATTCTGAAAACAAGAGATAGGTTTGGGAATGTTGATGTATATGTAACTGATGATGGCCCTCCACCACCAAAAAGTAATGCAGAACTACCAGCCCTTAGGTCCAAATGCCCTGGGTTTCCTGAGATAATAAGAGATTATCATAGGAGTTTGAGAAGCTCTGAAAAGCCCAACACCTTGAGCCCAAAAAATCCAGCCCAATTAACCCAGGAAAGCCATAGTGGAGTGCCTAAACAGGAGATAAAAAAAGTGAAGTCTGAGTTTAAGAGCCCTAGATTCAAGCCTCCAAGACAGTCAAACAACAAGACAAAATCACAAAAACCTCATATCTTCCTTTCACAAACAGTCAGTCCTACTAGGAGGAGTCCTAGACTGATAGAGCATCCTGTGTTAATTGATTCCCCTCCCAAAGACTTGCCTAAAGCTCCACAAAAAACTGCATCTGATTCATTGACCCCTAAAAGAGTGAAGCATGTGGCTGAATCAGGGAAGGGATTGAAAGGAAAAGTGAAGGAGAAAGAGAAAGTCAAGGGAAAAGAACAGGTTAAAACCAAGAGAAAAAAGGGAGGTAAGGTAAGTACAAAGCTAGATCTGAGTGGCTCATCAAGCTCAGAGTGGAGTGATTTAGAAATTGAATAGGAGGTTGGGGATGAAGAGAAGGAGGGTGCAAATGAGGAAGAGCTTTTCAAGCAAACAAATGGTGGGGGACTGTTTGCTGCTGTAAAAGCTAGTCTCACTGAGGACCACCCTAAATCTGATCACCATGAGGAAGCAGAACCTGAAGCTAAGGCTACTGGTAAAAATAGTAGGCTACAGGAGGAGCTTGATCAGTCTGCTGAAGTGAACATAGAGGAAGAAATTGAGGGTGACTCTGATGAGCTCAGATCTTTATGTGGGTCAGATGAAGAGATAGATCAAGCTCCTATTTTCAATTCTGAGACAGATTTTAAAAAACAAATTTCACTTGTTAGGGGGCTGAAGTTTAATTCTAGGGAGGTTGCTAGGAAGGCACTTAGATGTCATGGTATTGAGAACAATTATGACTTTTACTTTCTTCACAATGGAAAGGAGAGGATAAGCATTTACTGCAAAAACAGGTGTGACTGTCCATGGGACAAAGGTCATGCTAAAAGGGTTGGATGTGGATGCAAATCTAAAGATAAGTGTCTCTTCAAGGTTCATATTAAAAAACTAAGGTTTGAGGATATGTGGCAGATCAAGTCATTGAGGTTAGACCACAAATGTGTGGGATGTAACCTGAATTCTAGGGTCACTGCTGAGTGGTTAGCTGACAAGTATGTTGAAGTGTGGAGGAGGGATCCAAACATGAGTTTGAAAAGGTATAAGTCATTGGTTTTTGAAGATATTGGGGTTGATGTGAAGTATTATAAACTGTGGGAGTCAAGGGCAAGGGCAAAGCTTGTTATTTATGGAGATGCAGCTGAACAATATGCAAAGGTGTGGGAGTATGGTCATGCTATACTCAAACATAATCCAGGAAGTTCTGTCAACATTGCTGTGGAAGGAATTGAAAGACCACCTCCTACATTCCAGAGGATGTACATATCTTTGAAAGCACTGAAAGAGGGGTTTAAGGCTGGATGTAGGCCAATTGTTGGGGTAGATGGGTGTCATTTGAAAGGGGCATATCCTGGGCAAATATTGGTTGCTGTGGGAAAGGATGGAAATAACAATATCTATCCTATATGTTGGGCAGTGGTGGAAGTGGAATGCACTGAAACTTGGATGTGGTTTTTTGAGCTGCTGCTGAGGGATTTGGGAAGCAATAATGGAGAGGGACTCACTATCATGAGTGACAGACAAAAGGTTAGTGGTTTAGTTAATCTACATGTTTTATTTTTTAATATCTTCTAACAACTTTTCTTTTATTGCTTGCAGGGTTTACTTGAAGCCCAAAAAGTCCTCTGTCCCAAAGCTGAGATCAGATTTTGTGCAAGACACATTTGGGCAAATTTCAAGTTGCAATTCAGTGGTCAATCATTCAAAGATCTCTTCTGGAATGCTGCTAGGGCCACTACCAAGGTATGAAATCTATTAAGTTCATTCAAAGATCCAAATGTACACAAGTTTATTTCACTTAATGTACAACTTCTATTTTAATTTATTTTAAATGTCTGCATGTTTTAATGTAATGCTGCAGTATAATTTTCAATGTCAAATGGAATCTATTAAGTTCTTGGATGAAGATGCTCATAAGTATCTCAATGACATCCCTACAGAACGTTGGTCTAGGCATGCTTTTTCCACTGCTTCAAAGTCCACCATGTTATTGAATAACATGTGTGAGACATTTAATGCAGTGTTGAAAGAGGCTAGAGATAAGCCTATTCTAACATGTATGGAGTGGATAAGGAGGTACATGATGAAGAGGTGTTTTGAAAAGTGGGAGATGACTAACAAGGAAAATGGGAGATTCATGCTTTATGTTAAGAAGGTGTTTGATAGATTTGAAGTTCAGGCTAGGTATGTTGAGGTGTTAAACTCCAGGATTGATGTGTATGAGGTCCATTACAGAGGAGATCAGTTTGTTGTAAACTTAATTAAAAGGACTTGCACCTGTTTCTCTTGGGAGTTGTGTGGGATCCCATGTGTGCATGCATTTGCTTGCATAAGGAAGAGGAGGGCCAATCCAGAAGATTATGTGGATATTGCATACACTAGGGATAAGTGCCTACTTGCATATGGGCAGTCCATTGAACCAATGCCTGGGGTCAAGCACTGGGAGAAGGTAAACTTGCCACAACCACTTCCACCTGGAACAAGGAGAATGCCAGGCAGACCTAGCTTGAAGAAGAGAAAGAAAGAAGCTGGTGAGGATGGACAACCTTCTATGTTTGTTCCAAGGAAGAAGAAGGCCAACAAATGTTCAAAATGTGGTCAGTTAGGGCACAACATGAGAAGGTGCAACTCCACAGCAGCTGCACCAGTGGCTGAAAAGGGCACTGGAGGAAGGCCTCCAAGCAACTCCAAATGGGTGAATCATCAAAGAGACAAAAAGGCTTCCAAAGCAAGAAATAAGGTCAGTTTGTTTTCACCTCATAAATTTCAGGCTTAATGTATATGTTTTAACTTTAAATGTCCTTTTATGTGCAGTACCAACACCCACCTTCCACAACTGGTAGCCAAGCCACATCTTCAAACTCTACTGCCCAGACCCCTATTTCAATGATGCCAACTCCTGGACTATATCAACAACACAGTGGTGCAAGCACAACCACACAACAACCAAGTGGTGCAACTCAGCAAAGTCAGAAGACTAGGTTGTCCAAGTTGCCTCTAAGGCACCCTTTGTAATAGTTTAGTGATGTTTGAACAGGGGAATCAAACTTGCACTTTGTTTTGATGTAATAAACATAATATTTAAGGCTATGCATTTATGTTTTTGTGTTGAACAAACAAGTTCTTTGTATTTGGCACAACAGACAATGTTTACACATTGAATTGGAATGCAAAGATATTGTTCAAACATCTTTTTCATTGATAGATAGTTGGTTACATACAGTCACAAGTTCATTAGAACTTTTGGAGTGCAATTACAACAAAATCATACATCCATCATTCTTAAGCAACCTAATACTAACTAACTTTAGATTAACATAGCCACTAAACCTATCAAACACATAACTACCATCAATACAACCAAAGTGGGCATCATGTTCCTTTTCTTCTTCTTGTTGTCCTCCTTCATTACATGCTTCAGTTCTGAGCTTAAAGCCTTGCACTTCACCCTAAGTGAGTCATTCTCTGCTAGGAGGCATCTTCTTTGCCCACAAACATCTGCCAATTCAGTCTTCAAGTTACCAACTTCAAGGGTGAGTAACTTTTTGTCCAGGACAAGTTGGTTTATCACCTCCTTTTGCCATTGCAGTTGTTCCTTATCATACCACTCAAAATAATTGCAGCCACGCCATTCAGTTCCAGGCTCATAAAACTTACATGTAAGGAATCTCCTTCTAGGATTATCAGTGGTCCAAGCCTTCTTAATGGCTGCTGGAACACCACAATTGCATTTTGGTTTGGCTTTTGATCAAAAGAGTGAGAGGAGGAAGACATTTCAACCTACACATTGCAATTGCAAAATACTTAATTAGCGAACCCTAATTTACCCAAAAATTTCGAATTTCCCCAAAAATTTCAATTTTCCCCAAATTACAAACCCTAATTTGCGTGATTAGAGAACTTACCTTCACTTTGTGGCAGTAGTATTGATGAAGCAAGCAAAATCCCCTGATCAATTAATTGCAACAACAACACACAACTTTAATTGATAAACCCTAAGGCTATTATGGGAAATTTTGATGAATTTGGGTAATGAAGCAAAATGTGGTTGTTATACAGGTTATAAAGAGCCAAAAATCGCGTGGGAAAGGATGAAAATTTGAGAGGGAAACATAAAGTGGGCCCCACTGGATGGGAAACTTGACGGATTTCGTCAAAAGGTAGCAATACCATGAGTTTGGAAACAATAAAGGTAGTTAAATTCAATAAAAATTAAGAAAGGTAGAAATTTCAATAACTTGTATTAACAAAGGTAGTTTTTACCAAAAAATCCAGGAAAAAATAATAAAATTTGCAATATTCTGGTGTCGTATCATCCTAATAGAAGTATAGAACAATAGAAAAATGAAACTTCAAACTAGGAACTTGAAAGTATGTTAATTTATTCTCCACTTTTCTCAAGCAGTTTTTCGACCAAAATGTATATATATTCTTGCAATTGAGACCAATGTGAATAGATGAATATAATGTCGTATGTGAGTTTTGAATTTTAAGTATTGTTGCAGAGAGCGAAGAATAAGATGTAGGAATTTAGATGCTTAATGCGGAAAACGAGTATCACATACTCAAACATCTAACACCAAGATCTTTGCATAAATTAACATGAATCTATAAAGAGTATAGAATATACCTCTTGATGCGTGAATTCCACTTCCACCCCGAGCCTTCTAGTGGAGATCCTTTAGAACGTCAAACGTCGTTCCTCTAGTATTGGTCCACGAACAACCCTTGGATCACCACGTATGCTAGTACGGAAGAGAGAAAAACTCCTTTGCTTTTGAGGTGTGTGAGAACCGAATGGGGAAAGAGAGAAGAGCAAGGAAAATCATATTTTCCTCTCTAAAATAATGTAAATCTCCTAACACCTTTGTAACCCCCATATATTATATAAGGTGGTTACAAAGAGGTGTTTCATGAGGCTTTATTTTGCCTCATAATGTCATACATTATGAGCCTAATAAACTCATGAGTTACAACTATTCCTACCCATCATAAAACCGCCCAACCCATATCACAAATGGACTTGGGTAATATCCAAGGGTTGTCATATTGTGTGACCTCATAGGACCCAATATATATTAGTAGTTGGCCTAATTATACTAGTCCAACAAACCGCAATTAGCTTCTAGCAAAACGTTGCGGTCACCTAATATTATTGAATATATTATCTCCATAATTTGTCCATATACATTTAGTTTGTTACACTTGATCGAGGACAAAATCCTTCAATCTCCCACTTGTCTAAGAACAAGTGTGTAACCTTCAAACTCCTTAAGTCGCTTAATGTCTAACTTGATGACATGGTAACATCGTATGTAAACCATACCAATATTCAAGTTCTTTCTTGAAATCCGAGTTCCAACTGTCGAAACAAATGATTAACTCCTTAATTCATTTGAGAACGGCCATGCATTTTCAGTTCTCGCTCTTCAAGAGGCCAAGACACCAATCCTAACTCTTAGGAGGACTTTATCCAGTCTTGTATAACCAAAACTCCCACTCAATTCGTAGCAGTTCCGATCACTGCCTTTATAGCCTCCTTTTACGGCACGACGTTTTGCAGTGTCAAAAACATACTAATCCTTAAGGAATCCACTAAATATATTAATGAGATTCTCATAAACTTTTAAGAGAACTCCCACTAGGTCTGCCCAACGTGTATCAACTATACACGCCTATGCAAATGACTAGACATCTATATGTCCCCATAGCCCATGAAACTGCGCTATCAATCAACTTGCAATCTAGTCCATGAAACATAAGCATTTACGTTTAATTTTAATGATTCGAACTAGGGACCAAGGTATATTATAACTCCTGTTCACTGGATAGGGTTTCATTTGTCAAACCACATATTTGACAATCCTATCAAACGTTATAAAATACTTTGAACGTTTTATTTAATACTAAACCAAAATTAAATAAGAACATAACCTTTTATTGATAAACATAACCAAACATATCACAAGAGTAACGACAACTGTGAACTAATTAAAAGCAAATAGTTACAATCAAAACCACTCTCTTATATGCTTAAGCCCTATAGCCCTAGTATGACTCTCATGCTTAGGTTGAGGCAATGGTTTAGTCAAAGGATCAGCGACATTGCTATCCGTATGAACTTTGCTAACTATTATATCTTTTCTCTCAACGATTTCTCGAATGAGATGAAACTTCTTAAGTACATGTTTACACCTTTGATGTGATCTTGGTTCCTTAGACTGAGCTATGGCACCATTGTTATCACAATGTAAAACAATACCATCTCCAACACTAGGCACTACTCCTAGCTCCAGAATGAACTTCTTCATCCAAACGGCTTCCCTTTGCCGCATCCGCCGCAAAGAATGTACTCGGCCTTCCGTTGTAGAATCAGTGACAGTGCTTTGCTTTGAACTTTTCCAGCTCACTGCCCCTCCATTTAGACAAAAGATGAAACCAGATTGGGATCGAAAAGCATCTTTGTCAGTTTGGAAGCTCGCATATGTGTAACCCTCAACAATTAACTTACTTTCACCTCCATACACTAAGAAATTATCCTTAGTCCTTCTTAAGTACTTTAGGATATTCTTAGCTGCACTCCAGTGTGCGTCACCTGGATTTGATTGGAATCTGCTACACATGCTCAAGGCATATGAAACATCTGGGCGAGTACAAATCATGGAGTACATAATGGACCATATAGCTGATGCATAAGGAACATTACTCATTCGCTTAATCTCATCAGGTCCAGAAGGACACTGAGTCTTGCTAAGCGAAACACCATGTTGCATGGGTAGAAAACCTCTCTTAGAATTTTCCATATTGAACTTAGTAACGATCTTATCTATATAAGTTTGTTGGCTAAGTCCACTCATCCTCTTAGACCTATCCCTATAGATCTTGATCCCCAAAATGTACTCAGCGTTTCCAAGGTCTTTCATAGAAAAACAACTCTTCAACCATTCATTGACTGACTCAAGCATGGAAATGTCGTTTCCTATGAGAAGTATGTCATCTACATACAAGACCAAGAAGACTATGTTACTCCCACTTTCCTTCTTGTAAACACAAGACTCTTCTCCATTTTTGAGAAAACCAAACTGTTTGATTGCCTCATCAAAACGAAGATTCCAACTCCGAGATGCTTGCTTCAATCCATAAATGGATTTTTGAAGCTTACATACCCTCCTAGGATATTCTGGATCCACAAAACCTTTCGGTTGTGTCATATACACATCCTCTTTCAAGAACCCATTCAAGAAAGCGGTTTTGACATCCATTTGCCAAATCACATAATCATAAAAGGCAGCAATCGCTAGGAGTATCCGAATGGATTTAAGCATTGCTACTGGTGAAAAGGTTTCGTGATAGTCTATACCATGAACTTGCTTGAACCCTTTTGCAACCAACCTTGCTTTGTAAACCTGAATGTTACTATCCTTGTCTGTTTTCACTTTGAAAACCCATTTGCAACCAATAGGTGTAACCCCATCGGGCAAATCCATGAAGTCCCATACTTGATTTTCAGACATAGATGCCATTTCGGACCTCATGGCTTCAAGCCATTTTTCGGAGTCTTCACTCATCAAAGCTTGCTTGTAAGTAGTAGGTTCCTCAAATTCTAAGATCATTATCTCAGAACTTTCGGTTAACAAGAAATCAACAAACTTTTTGTTTGGTATTCTTGATCTACTAGTCCTACGAGGGGCTGCAACAGGAGAAATTTTCTTCTCAACAATTTGAGAATTTTCGCACGAATTAGATTCGAGTGGGACAGTAGGAGGTTCGTGTACAGGATGCACGTCCTCCAACACTTGGTCAGTTATGGGAGAAGATTCTTCCAAAGGAGGAACTACTTCAAGCTCCACAACTGGCACTTGTGCTTCTGACTCTAACATAGGTTGAACTATGTCCATTTGTTGCTTTTCTCGAACCTCTTCGAGAAATATATTACTCCCACTTGCCTTTTTGGAAATAAAATCTTTTTCCAAAAAGACACCACGACGAGCAACAAACACTTTGCCCTCAGTTCGATGGTAGAAGTAATAGCCCTTGGTCTCTTTGGGATAACCCACAAAGAAACACTTATCTGATTTAGGGACGAGTTTATCTGAAAGTAAACGTTTTACATAAACCTCACAACCCCAAATACGTAGAAAAGATAAACTTGGAACTTTTCCACTCCACATCTCATATGGTGTCTTTTCTACTACCTTTGATGGAGTTCGATTAAGTGTGAAAGTAGCGTTTGAGAGCATATCCCCGGTAAGGAGATGGAAAGATCAGCAAAACTCATCATAGACCGAACCATATCAAGTAGAGTTCCGTTCCTCCTTTCGGATACACCATTCAACTGAGGTGTTCCAGGCGGAGTGAGTTGTGAAAGAATTCCACAACTCTTCAAGTGATCACTAAACTCTTGGCTCAAATATTAACCACCACGATCGGATCGTAGTGCTTTAATTGTTTTACCAAGCTGGTTTTGGACTTCATTTTGGAATTCTTTGAACTTTTCAAATGATTCCGACTTATGCTTCATTAAATAGACATATCCATATCTACTTAAATCGTCCGTAAAAGTAATAAAGTACCCAAACCCTCCCCTAGCTTTTGTGATCATTGGTCCACACACATCAGTATGTATTAGGCCCAATAGATCACTGGCCCTTTCACCCTTTCCAGTAAAAGGTGACTTTGTCATTTTACCCATTAAACATGATTCACACACATCAAATGGCTCAAAGTCAAAGGATGTTAGAAGTCCATCTTTATGTAACTTCTGAATGTGTTTCGCGTTTATATGTCCTAAACGACAATGCCATAAGTAAGTAGGATTAGTATCGCTTGATCTATGTTTTTTGCTGTCTATGTTAAGGACATCTTTGTCTAAGTCTAGGAAATATAGACCATTAGACCTTTTAGCAGTGGCATAAAACATTGAATTCAAATAAACAGAGAAACAACCTTTCTCAATTGTAAATGAAAACCCTTCATTATCCAAAACAGGAATAGAAATAATGTTTTTGGTAATAGCAGGAACATAATAACAGTTATTAAGCTCTAATATTAAACCAGAAGGCAAAGGTAGACTATAAGTCCCAACTACAACGGCCGCAACCCTTGCACCATTTCCAACGCGCGGTTCTACCTCCCCTTTAGCCAAGGTTCTACTCCTTCTTAGTCCCTGCACATTCGAAGTAATGTGAGAAACACAACCGATATCAAATACCCAAGAAGTAGATGTTGCTAAATTATTGTCAATGACATAGATACCTGAAGAAGAAGCCCCGGACTTCTTATCCTTCGTATACTTCGGGCGCTTACGCCTCCAATGACCAATTTGATCACAATGGAAGCACTTGGCATTTGCGGCCACCTTTGGCTTTGCCTTTGCCTGTGGCTTATCAGCAGTCTTAGTGGCAACTTGCTTGCCCTTGTATTGCTTTTTCTTGCCAGCCCATTCCTTCTTAAAACCCTTTCCCTTTTGAACCATAAGAACTTCCTTCTTAGGTGCAACAGAGATGTTTTGCTCGGCAGTCATGAGCATCCCATGTAACTCAACAAGGGTTTTCGACACCCCATTCATATTGAAGTTCAACCTAAACTGGTTGAACCCTTCATGAAGTGAGTGTAGTATGATGTCAGTAGCCAACTCTTGGCTATAAGGAAAGCCCAACCTCTCCATTGCCTCGAAATAACCAATCATTTCAAAGACATGAGTGGCGACCGGCTTGCCTTCGACTAACGCACACTCAGGAATAGCCTTGTGAGTTTCATACCTCTCTATCCGAGCTTGTTCTTTGAAACATGGTTTTCACTGTCGGATAATACCGTAGGCATCCAAGCATGCAAACCTCTTTTGAAGGCTTGGTTCCATAGCCGCGAGCATAAGGCAAGTAACACATTCGACCTTTCGCAATGGCCTTATGGGCCGCCTTTTCGGCTTCAGTAGAGGTGGTTGTTAAAACCGGGATCGGGGTTTCAAGAACATCCTCTCGACCTTCGGATCTAAGAACAATTCTTAGATTCCTTTCCCAATCAAGGAAGTTTTTCCCGTTCAACTTATCCTCAAGGATTGAACGTAAGTTAAAGGGTGAATTATTGTTGTTACCAGACATGATATCTACATAGAAGATGCAAAAGTAATAAGTATGTTTATCATAATAGCTTTAAAAAAAATTTAAACACTTTAAAATAAAAGCTATGCACTTGACCAATTTTTAATGTGTCCCATTTTTGAATAAATCAAGTGATTCTAAGATCCAATCAAAACATGATTTATAAGTGGACTTTGGCCTCAACTTAAAACCAAGTTTAAAAGGTAAGTAAACTCCTTTACTAATTACAACAATTTGTAATTCTTAGTTGATGCGTGATTGCTAAGGTGATGAAAGCTCCCAGGTAAGGAAGTTACCCACAACGTTGGGGAAAGCCTTCCTAATCCTAGACAGAACTTGTCACCCAAACACAAAAACTCAACCCTTTGCTTCAAAATCCAAAACCGTTTTGATGATTTTGTTGGGCCAAACCAAACTGAACATGCAAGTTTCGGAAATTTACTCTACTTAGCCCAAGATTGGAAGTAACACTCTGCTTTGGCATAACCTATTACTAACGATCAAAGTTTTAGTAGATGTTTATTTGGAATAGCAACTACCCAATATTAGCTTTAGGGACCTAAGTAAATTATTATGTGATTTAATTACTAGTGAACTCATTGCAAAAATAAATCACATGCATAATAAAACTTAGAAAGCATTCAAAAGCAATATTTAAATGCATAAAATAAAATTGTGATCCTAGTATGGCCCCTAACCCTAAAAACTACTCTTTAAGGCCTCCATTCTTGAATCATCATGGATCTCCATCCTTGTGCTTCATGGGATAAGATTGAATCACCATTCTTCTTATTACAACTCGAATAAATATTTTGGAATTTCAAACTAAAAATTACAAAAATACCAACGATGCGTAGATCGTATTAATATTACAAAAATACATTAACGATACGCAGATCGTATTTTCTATCCAAGTTTGGCCATACTAGTCACCGCATGCATTCATAATATCATATATATAAAAGATGCATTTTAATCAACTATTAAAATTAATTATTATGCTTTAACAACTTTAAAACATAATAACAACACCTAGATTTAATCTCATATTAAATCAAATGGTTAGTACCTTAAGACAAATTTTAATCAAATTAGAATTTATCTCCCAAGGGCTTTAAGATATTAATCTAACAAATTTAATCAACTATTAAATTTAAAGAAAAATACATAAGCACTCTAAGGCACCACATATATTTTAATCATATTAAAACATAAAAACATAGCATGATATTTAATCACAAATACTAGCATGAAAGAATTAATCAACTTATTAAAACTAACATCCTAACATAAAATTAAATACCATAAAATGAAACTCCCATCATAATTTTAATTCATTTAAGCATTAGCATTGGATACCATGCATAATAACTTCTTAATATGCATTAAGGGATAAACGGATTAAATGTTTTTATCCGTTGAAGGAGAAAACGAGCCGTTGAGGCAGACCACCGCTCGCGACTCGCGAGCTAGGTCGCGACTCGCGATGGTCGTCGCAGCTCGCGAGAAGCGTTCTGCTTCCGTGTTTCTGATCTCAATTCAAGTAATTTTAATCGAAATACGTATGATTTTCTTTATACATTAAAACACTTTTATGCATAACTAAATCAGACTTGGCCTCAAATTCAAGAATTCATGCCATGAAATTATACATAATCAAATTAAGCATAAAAACCTCAAAGCATGCAATTCATGAATCATACATATATACATCATATTCTAATTAACAACTTAATTAAAACATGAAACAATATAACAATTATATATTTATATACATGTATCGAAAATGTATAAACAACTTTTATACTCCCACTAGATTAAAATCCAATTTTAATCATGCAAACAATATCCTCATGTTAATACCCTCTCCTAAACGAATTAAAATAAAGGAAAACATGCATCAACATGATCATATTAATCTATGCAATAGGCTAACTGATACCACTGTAGGAATTTAGATGCTTAATGCGGAAAACGAGTATCACATACTCAAACATCTAACACCAAGATCTTTGCATAAATTAACATGAATCTATAAAGAGTATAGAATATACCTCTTGATGCGTGAATTCCACTTCCACCCCAAGCCTTCTAGTGGAGATCCTTTAGAACGTCAAACGTCGTTCCTCTAGTATTGGTCCATGAACAACCCTTGGATCACCATGTATGCTAGTACGGAAGAGAGAAAAACTCCCTTGCTTTTGAGGTGTGTGAGAACCGAATGGGGAAAGAGAGAAGAGCAAGGAAAATCAGATTTTCCTCTCTAAAATAATGTAAATCTCCTAACACCTTTGTAACCCCCATATATTATATAAGGTGGTTACAAAGAGGTGTTTCATGAGGCTTTATTTTGCCTCATAATGTCATACATTATGAGCCTAATAAACTCATGAGTTACAACTCTTCCTACCCATCATAAAACCGCCCAACCCATATCACAAATGGACTTGGGCAATATCCAAGGGTTGTCATATTGTGTGACCTCATAGGACCCAATATATATTAGTAGTTGGCCTAATTATACTAGCCCAACAAACCGCAATTAGCTTCTAGCAAAACGTTGCGGTCACCTAATATTATTGAATATATTATCTCCATAATTTGTCCATATACATTTAGTTTGTTACACTTGATCGAGGACAAAATCCTTCATAAGAGAATGCCAAGGTCCGCAACCAAGAGCATTTTGAGAGGTAGATTCACTAAGGGTATGTTCTCTTCGGCATAAAACAACTGAACTGAACTAAATTATAACTTATTAATAGTAATGATAATAATTTAGGAACTGAATTGAACTGAACTGAAAATAAGGTGGGGAGAACATGCCCTAAATATAAAACAGAGAAAAAAAAACACCCAAATATAGATTATGGTGATGAATGGAAACTAACGAAAAACCCAGTTCATAATTTGTCAGAGAATGTGAAGAAAAATGAAGAGAAAATAAAAATTTTTGAATCTATGCTTGATAAACGATGAGGAAGAAGAATGAAGATGAGATGAGAAGAGAATAATCAAATATTATGGCGGGGGTTAAAAGTTGGTAGAAGGGTGGGTATAAGTTTATCCAATAAATAATTCTTTCTATTACTCATCATCATCAGAGGTTAGCCGTGTCATGTCATTTAATGCATTGAAGGGTACCTTTTTTTTTGTTAGTAGTGACTTAATAAACATTGTTTAGGTAAACAACCTATGTAGTTGAACATCGTTTAGGTACATAACTTATGTAGTTATAGCTAAAAATGTCATAATCTATACAATAATTTTTTTTCCTCATGAAAAAATGATAAGAAATCAACCATGATTGATAGATGTTTAAATGGGAGTTAGCGGATATGCAATATACTATTTCTATGAAAATATATTCCCAATCTTTAGTTATATATTCTTAATTTAACCTCCCAACAATCACTGTGTTACTCTAAATACTTTATATATAGTTCGTGTACAACATATAATTAATAGCTCGACAAAGCTGATATTAGTATACTCCCTAAAATAATAGGGGGTTGTATATTATTAGCAATCTAGGAAATAATAGAGGGTCGTATAATTTAATGCGGATTACCCTGATTTCTCATCTAATACGGATTAGCAAAGTACATGTTTATAATTTCATAAAAGCATATGTAACTTTAATAAGAGAAAACTATGGGAGGCTTGCTAGAGGAGATAATACAAATTCTTAACGTCTAAGCCAAATATGTAAGAGATGATTTATTTCCTAGAAGAAGATGCAATTAAAGACATTTGTGACATTCTTTTGTGTGAAAGGTATAACATATAAAATACTTTTTGGATAAGAGCATTATATTTTTTTATAATGGTTAAGGCATACTTTTATCTTTGTATTAATTAGAATTTCAATCGGGTCTTTATGAATTTATCTTGCTACTATTGAATATATATAGATAAATTGGTATTATGAGGCATGTAAAAAATGCCTAAATGGAGTTTGAAGAGAAGGTGAAGTTCTGAAATGTAAGAAGAAGAACGTTCTCATTTTCACGGTTATACCGAACAAAAAATTTCCAATCAAATGCATTGAAAAGCATGCTATACACATAATAATTATAGAGTTTAAGGTATTCTAAATATGTACTCCCACTGCATCTTTTTATCTTTGTTGTTTTGACTGTGCGTGTTTGCCAATACATTTCTTTGTCCTTAAATATCTTTTATTACATATGAGTAAAAATTCTAATGATTGAGACGAATCAAATAATACCTACATGACTGTATTTTTCTTATCACAAAGTCTTATAATAGACCGTCTCACATTAGTGTTAACATGAGACCAATGATGTCATGCTGACATCACGCGGGTGCATCATACCAGCAGTGGTATTAGTTAAGCGCTTGAATCTATCAGTTATGTTAACCTTAAATTGCTTCTGGATGAATTAGTTAAGCGCTGAATCATATTAGTTAAGCGTTGAATTATATTAGTTAAGCGCTTTGACCTATTAGTTATGCTAGTAAAACCATCTTATTTCCCCCTCAATTTATATTTTCTCTCTCCTCTGCCAACTCTAATTTCTTTCTCCTATGTGTTATGTCCCTCTCTTCTACCAACTCGTGTTTCTCTCTCCTCTACCCCTTTCTCTCTCCTCTACGTACACTGCCATTTCCCTCTCCTCCACCCAACTTCCATTTCTTTCTGAAGCTACATCTCTTTCTTTTTCTTTCTTTTCTTTTTTGAACATATGAAACTTTCAACTATATAACGTCTTTTTCCGCGACTTCTTCAATCTTGATGATGAGATTTTCTCAAAGCTCTTTGTTTCCCTCCAATGGGTCTAAACTCTAATAAATCTCTTATTATGAGTTACAACTTTTAGGTAGAAAGTTACATTTTTTTTTCAGGTCAGTAGTTATGGTTTTCTAGTGATTAGTTATCGTTTCCAGGTAAATAGTTAAGCAACTGGGTAAATAGTTATATTTGTAAGGTCAATAGTTATGGTTTTTAGTTATATATTTATACTCCCTCCGTCCCATAATATAGTGTTTACTTCTTTTTTCACGGGAATTAAGGATAATGGAGGGAGTAGTATGATTCTCCAAAAAATATATTTAATGAGGTACTTTTTTGGTACTTTTGTCTTGAAACTACCTCTTTAATTTTGTTCCTATAAAATATAATCAAAAAGCAATAAATGTTCCTTGGAATGGTGTAAAGTAATAAATAGAGGCACATATTTTAAAAGAAAAGTAGGGGTATTTTGAAAATTTTGTGTGAAAATTGAGGATAATTGAGTCCAAATAAATTGATAAAAATAAAATAGGTACAATATTTTGGGACACCCAACAAGGAATGTAAGCACTATATTATGGGACGGAGGGAGTAGGTTATTAGTCATAGCTTTCATGTTATTAGTTATAGTTATGATTTCGGATAAATTGTTATATTTGTAAGGTTAATAGTTATAGTTTTTAGTTATTAGTAATTGTTTACACGTTATTAGTTATAGTTTTCATATTATTAGTTATAGTTATGGTTCTAGACAAATGGCAATATTTGTAAGGTTAATAGTTATGGTTTTTAGTTATTAGTAAAATGCGTTATAATCTGGTTTCTATGATATAACTAATATATTTCAACGCTTAACTAATATAATTCAACGCTTAACTAATATACTTTGCCGCTTAACTAATTCATCCAGAATCAATTTAAGGTTAGCATAACTAATATGTCCAACCGCTTAACTAATTCCGTTGCTGGTTTGATGCACGCGCGTATGTCAGCATGACAACATTGGTCTCACGTTAACACTAACATGAGACCGTCTCTTCAAAAACGGACTCTTTTCTTATATATTGATAATCATTTAGAAAATTCTCTCTAATTATGAATATTGTCAAATTTTCAAGTAAGAAGGATAAAACGATACAGGTTAAATACTACACAAATTACAGGGAATAAAAATTGAAATTAGGCTCCTATATCATCAAGACTCATATTTAATTCACTAGAAATGTAAAAACTTACATATTAATATATTGCACTCCTAAGTCCTAATGAAAGATATATTGACTTTAATATATAAATTTGTTGTAAGTTGAATATTTTTATAAAAACGAACTAGCTGATCTCCCCCCTCCCCCCAACCCAAAAAAAAGATTGAATTTCATAATATAAATTAAAACATGCAATATATTCCCCTCAAAAAAAAACATGCAATATATGAATACAACTAAATGAAAAAACTAATCCATCTCCTGGATCTTGTATGTTTTTGTTTAAAGAGTTTTGAGGGCTTCCTCCTTCCTAGGTGTGTTTCAACACTATAAAAGTTTTCTTCTTTCGAGAAGAAATACCTTGGTCTGAGTATTAGAGGCTCTCTAACTCTTAAAATTTAATAAAAATGGATTGCAAATTATCAAAAAAAAATGAAAAAACTAATCCGAATTACAATTGTGGGAGACTAAATCCTGATATAATGAAACAAGAAAAATATATTATAGTATAATACCATAGCAGAATAATTTTTGAAAACATGTAATTAGTGATTCTGTTGAGCGACGAGTCATAAATATTTTAAATTAAATACAAGGTTATAAAACTGGAAATGAAAGGCATCATCAATCCATCAGCTTCAGAGACACCCCACACACGGTTCTAGACAGAAACAATAAATTTGAACAAAATGCAAATGAGAGTGAATAAAAGAGAAGCTTACATCATATATGCTAAGAGGTTGTGGAGTTAAAACGACTGGAAAAACTTATCCCAATACGTTTAAGCTGTTTAAATAATTTTCTATTCAATGCATCAATTTATTCTAAAGCTATTTCTCTTTTGATGCCTATAAATATTCGTTTAAAAATATATATATTACTAGTTTTGAAGCCCGTGTGTTGCACGGGTTGTTTTTTATATTTTTTTTGCTAATTTTTTGTTAACATTCTTGATTTTGTGTTGCTATGAAATGAGATTTTTCAACACCATTTTATTTACATACTTTCTCCATTCTTTTTCTATGGCAATAATCACCACTTTGGGTAGTTTCATCTATTGGGACCACACCACTTTTCGTAAAATAAGCAACTATATTTGACAATATTGTCTTTACTTTATGTTAATGAAACCATCATTAATTACTCAAATTACCTCATAAAGTTGCGTTTTACTTTATTAAGGATTTACTTATCCCTTGCTTTTGTTAATTAAAGGGGTACCTCTATGCTAAACTACCCATTTTTTTCATTTTCTTAAATACCATGTTAAACCCCATTGTTGCAGTAGAAAAATAGCGAAGAAATAATTTGTCATTATATTCTAATTTTTAAATTTGTTATTGCGATATATAAATTATATAATTTTTAATATTCAACTGAATATTGTAGCCAAGTCTATTATTAAATGGTATCCCTATAATTGGTATGACTAACAATAGCTAACACAATTTTAACATGAAGAATACCCAAATGATACTTAACGAAAGTAGGGTACTTAATTAATAGATGCATGAAAGAAAGAATAGAGTAAAATATGAGTGTCAGTCACAACTTTAACTTTTAATGGCACATAAACACTATAAAAAAAAGAAGACCATAATGATGGTATTATGAATAAAATTAATTAAATATAAAACTAATCTCTACTAATAATCAAAAATACTATTTAAGAGAAAAAAATACCTCTTCATCCATCATGATCATATCAAACTTTCTCGTTTTTTATGATCCGTGACCTCAAATAGTCTAGAAACGCGGATCTTGATTTCCTAATTAGTTTTAGTAAAATTAAGTTCATGAAGAAAATAATAAGATCTGACATATAGATATATGGAAAAGACAAACATAAATAATAGAGTTAGTCTTGCGTGGACCTGGTCCACAATAATATTATTGTGGACCAAAACCACTTATTTAACATAGTGACCCTTTAGTTCCATATAGTAACCTTTTCAAATTTTAAGTTACACTATACAGTTACTATCTACCATAGTGACTGTATTTTTTAATATAGTAACTCTTTCTCACATTAGTTTATCATGATGAAATTTTCACTTTGTGACATAGTAACTTTTTTTTTCATAGTCAAACTTCATAATTTATATCTATTCATCTTTTATATATTTTTTTAATATAGTGATCCTTTTTTTCATAAATCACATGAATTAGCATTAGGTCCACACTAACTTAGTGTGGACCAAGTCCATATAAGTTTTTTACTAAATAATATAGGAATAAAATAATTAGACAATTACATAATATCTCTGTAATGTTGTTGACAAACTTTCATTTTATTCTTCATGTAATGCCACCATGGTATGCTACAGGTTCAAAGTTATAGATATGTATTTTTTATCTTTATATAACTCGATTTTTAAAAGTATGATTTTGAAAGATATAATTGCTATTATCACATATGATACGCTATTTATTTTTATAGCTATTTTTATATGTATTTAAAATAAATAATATGTTATTGTTCATCTAAATAAATAATTTTTCTTAAGTTGTAAAACTATATTGTATATGGAACTAATTTCAAACCATATTTCGAGAACTCTCCAATGGTAAAAAAAAAAGTATAATATTGCGAATTTATAGCAAAAGTTATATTCAATTTACATATTATAATAATTTAGGTTGTTTATCTAAAAACAGTCTGTAATCTTCACTTATTCAAAACACCTTATATGTATTTATATATATGTTGGACACTATTTTTTGGAAAAAAAAATTAAAAAGAATGAGATGCCATGCTTACATGGAGCTCTCTATAATATCCTGATTTCTAAGGTTATTTTTTAAAATCAAACTCTAATTTTTTCATCATCTAAAATTCTAATATATGTAACTTTATAGCCATAGATTTTAGTTTTTGTTGTAATAATAAAGTTTCCTTAATAATTTTTTTTTCAATACTAAATTGTTTTGGTTCATTTGAGTAAAGTTGAGGTTTTGAAAGATAATAAATTTAATCATGTAAATCAGACCTATGATAAATGCTATAATCACATATAGTACATTGTACTTATAACTATTATTTTATCTATCTAAAAGAAATACTAAATAATGCGTTACCATTCATCTAATTAAATATATTTTCATGAGTTATAAAACTATATCGTAAATGGATCTTATTTTGAAGCATATTTCAAGCACTCTTCAATGGTAAACAATTATAATGTTTTGAATTAGGTAGCAAAAGTTATATTCAATTTACATAATATAATAATTTAGGTTGTTTATTGAAAACGAAACTCTAATTACTCCCTATCCAAAACTCCCTTTATGTATTTAAATATATGTAGAACTCTATTTTTATAAAAGATAAAAATAAAATTTGATGACGTGACAATCCTACGTGGCGCGCTCTATGGCCTTGAAATCTTGAGGAACTCCCTATGCTCCCGAAAAGTTCCTCCTTTATTTATATATACTAGTTTTGAAGCCCGTGCGTTGCACGGGTTGTTGTTTATATTTTTTTTGCTAATTTTTTGTTAACATTTTTGATTTTGTGTTGCTATGAAATTAGATTTTTCAACACCATTTTATTTACATACTTTCTCCGTTCTTTTTCTATTGCAATAATCATTGGGTAGTTTCATCTATTAGGACCACTCCACTTTTCGTAAAAAAGCAACTATATTTGACAATATTGCCATTTTATGCTAATAAAACCATAATTAATTACTCAAATTACCTCATAAAGTTGCGTTTACTTTATTAAGGATTTACTTGTCCGATCCCCTTTTGTTAATTAAAGGGTTACCTCTATGCTAAACTACCCATTTTTTCATTTCCTTAAAAACCATGCTAAACCCCATTGTTGCAGTAGAAAAATAACGAAGAAAGTATTTGTTATTATACTCTAATTTCTAAATTTGTTACTGCGATATATAAATTATATATTTTTTAATATTCAACTGAATATTGTAGCCAAGTCTATTATCAAAAGGTATCACTATAATTGGTATGACTAACAATAGCTAACACAATTTTAACATGAAAAATACCCAAATGATACTTGACGAAAGTAGAGGGTGCTTATTTAATAGATGCAGGACAAAAGAGAAAAACATGAGTGTCAATCACAACTTTAACTTTTAATGGCACATAAACACTATAAAATATGACCATAATGATGGTATCATGAATAAAATTAATTAAATATAAAACTAATCTCTATTAATAATTGAAAATACAAATTAAGAGAAAAAAATACCTCTTCATCCATCATGATCATAACAAACTTTCTCCTTTTTTATGATCCGTGACCTCAAATAGTCAAGTAACGCGGACCTTGATTTCCTAATTAGTTTTAGTAGAATTAAGTTTATGAAGAAAATAATAAGATCTGACATATAGATATATGGAAAAGACAAACATAAATTATTATGTATACGATAAATATTATAGGATTAAAATAATTAGACAATTACATAATATCTTTGCAATGTTGTTGACAAACTTTCATTTGATTCTTCATGTAATGCCACCATGGTATGCTACAGGTTCAAAATTATTGATTTATATTTTTTATCTTTATATAACTCGATTTTTAAAAGTATGATTATGAAAGATATAATGGCTATTATCACACATAATACGCTATTTTTATAGCTATTTTTATATGTATTTAAAAATAAATAATAAATAATATCATATTGTTCATCTAAATAAATAAATTTTCATCAGTTTTAAAACTATATTGTATATGGAACTTATTTCGAAGCATATTTCGAGCACTCTTCAATGGTAAAAAAAAGTATAATATTGCGAATTTATAGCAAAAGTTATATTCAATTTACATATTATAATAATTTAGCTTGTTTATCTAAAATCAGACTGTAATCTTCACTTATCCAAAACACCTTATATGTATTTATATATATATGTTGGACAGTATTTTTTAAAAAAAAAAAATTAAAAAGAATGAGATGTCATATGGAGCTCTCTATAATATTCAGATTTCTAAGGTTATTTATTAAAATCAAACTCTAATTTTTTCATCATCCAAAATTCTAATATATATGTAACTTTATCGCCATAGATTTTAGTTTTTGTTGTAAAAATAAAGTTTCGTTAATAAATTTTGTTTCAATACTAAATTGTTTTGGTTCATTTGAGTAAAGTTGAGGTTTTGAAAGATAATATATTTAATCTTGTAAATCATACCTATTAGGTAGCAAAAGTTATATTCAATTTACATAATATAATAATTTAGGTTGTTTATTTAAAACGAAACTCTAATTACTCCCTATCCAAAACTCCTTTTATGTATTTAAATATATTTAGAACTCTATTTTCTAAAATATTTAAAATAAAAATTAGTGACATGGCAATCCTACGTGGCACTCTCTATTTCATAAGTTGTAGAACTATATTGTAAATGGATCTTATTTCGGAGCATATTCCGAGCACTATCCAATTATACAAAAATTATAATATTCCAAATTACGTAACAAAAGTTATACACAATTTACATAATATAATAATTTAGGTTGTTCATTCAAAACCAAACTCTAATTTTTTGCTTATCCAAAACTCCTTATATGTATTTAAATATATGTAGAACTCTATTTTTATAAAAGATAAAAATAAAATTTGATGACGTGACAATCCTATGTGGCGCGTTCTATGGCCTCAAAATCTTGAGGAGCTCCCTATGCTCCCGAAAAGTTCCTCCTTTATATATATATATTGATTATTGCGTGAAAGGTGAAGTATAATATAAAGAACATAAAAAAATTGTAGCATCGTATGCTATAAAGAGCATTAGCAATTTAATGGATGAAATTTGCCCCTTAGTACGCTTATTATACTCTAAAGAACATAAAAGTTCCTTCAATGTTGAAGGAATTGTACAATAAAATAACAAAAAAGATAGAACAACTTTTATTTATCTAATCCGCCTAAGCGTAAAACATCACCCACTTTAAATTTCCATTCAGTCTTGCTCACAAAAACACATTATGTTAGTGTCAACATATTGCTCAATTTTAAAACCATTAAAATAGTAGTCGCTTTTAACTTTCAACCTATTTTCAGCAGTGAACATGAATAAAAAAAAAAACAAAACCAATTATTATTTTTATAAGAACCCTTTTGCATCATAAATCAATAACACTTATTGATAGTAAGTAAAAGATTTGATCTGTGATCATATATTCTTGGAAAGCTTAAGATTGAATGTATAAATTAAATTATGTTTTTTATTTATTTCGCCCTGTAAAGAAGATAAGAGAACTTGGATATTTTCAATATTTTCAATTGAAAGGGAGTAGCTAATGAGCTTTCACGTTTCTATAATGCATATGTTTATGTTTTCACTTTTTTATATATAGTATAGACTAGCCTACCAATGTACTTGCTATTTCTAACTCAGGTATATTCATCATTACACGAGGGGGTATGTTCATTTTTTTGCCTCTATTTTCATAACTTTTATTACTATTTGGTAATTAAAGGGACATAAAATATATTAAACGAATGGATGAATGGGTGATGAATTGGACGTAGCACCATCCAAATTTAATCCAATGTGTCACCAGCTCCATCTATCACTAAAGTTTCATCTATTTACTATGGATCCATTTTTGAAATTTGGGTGAAACAGATAATCATATATCAAAAATAGATTTCCCGTGCAATTTGCATGGGTCTAGAAGTTAGGAAAGTATTTAGATCTCAATGAGAAGAAAATGGGCAAATATTAGGTTAAATAAAGTTAGCAGATATTTTAGAATATTTCCCTTCTGCAATTATGGTAGATTAAAGAATAAAGTAAATTAGGTAACTCTTTAGATGTCAATGAATATATGTTAGGATTATAGCATAATCAAGATCAATTTCATCATTAATGGTCATAATCACCTAGAACTAATATATAACCAAGATAACCAGGTTTATTCCATCACACGAAATTTTCAAATGTATACAAATCGGTTGATTATTTTATCGAAGCATTTATAAATCCTATTAATCAGATTATATATGTTCAAATAGTAGCGGGTCTAAACTTGACGTGCTAAATTTCAATTATATAGACCATGGTATTTATATTGGGACTATATAATATCTATAATACTCCATTTGTCTTAAAGGTAGGCGATATGTTATAATGGGAGATATTCTAATTTAATTAATTAATAGATATGATAGAAGATAGCGAGTCATATTTATTAGAACGAGAGAGTGAGACCTTAAGTTTTTAGTAGTGGTAAGAAGTTGATTTATCATACTCACAATAAATATTCAATAACTAGAGAACATAATGAATACGTAATGAAAATTCACATAATGCAAGATAATGAAAAACACGATGAAAAGTCAAAAATTACTTTAAATAGAAGGATCCTTCACACCATAAAAGTTTAATTAGTATTATTATGAGACAAAAGAAAATGAAAAGTGTTAGGATTGCTCCAAAACAAAGGACGTATTATAAAATTAATATACATTAATTTTCAATTTACAAGACTACAAAACAAGTAAATATAACGAAAATAATATTATGAGACTTTTGTGACAAGTCATTGAATTCTCATTTTTGTGCAATCATTCTCTTAAAATTATACAATATGCCAGAATTATATTATAGATAACGCCTGTCATAATTCCTGGTACACATAGTAGTGGCCTGGTGGATGGTGGCCAGTGGGTGGTCTGATGCAGTGTAGCGGTGGTGCAAGACAACAAGAGAGAGGGGTTGAGCAGGACTGTGGAAAAGGGGATCAAAGTGGTTCATGATTAAGTGCCAGTAGTGGTGCGAATTGTGATTTTGGATGAACCTCGAAATGAAGCAGACAAAGTGAAATCTTCTTCAGCCTACTTTTTCTATAAAAAGTTGGTCAGATGTTTTACTATGACATTATCTACATGAGTCAATGAATGCAGGAGTCATAAGTCGGATTTAAAATATTTTCATAATATATGATATGATGATAAAAACTTTAAATCACGAGCTAATGTTTGAACCTTGATTTGATGAGAAACATCCTAAAATCTTAAAGTTATAAAAAAAAGATTCCCATGCGTTTTGATGTGTTTTTTTTTGTTTTATTTACGTATTTATAAATTTATATATCACGATTATAAGATTTGTAAACTTTAAAATGCTGTAACAAATAATTTTTATATATAATGAATATAATTTTACATTTTATATTCTCTGAACTTTAAACGCGTGGATTTTAATAATTATGGAATTAATAAAGTTGGAATAAAAACAACTAAGTACTTAATAAACAATCAATTCCCGTGCATAATGCATATTGCACGGGTCCAAATCATATGTACATAAACCTCCCGTGTATTTTTGCACGGGTTAATATCCGACAAGTTTGGACTGATCTAGATTATACTTTGGACTTTTCCCAGTCCGCTCACACGCCCTAGCTTGGGTTTCCTAAAGAAGAAGGCAATAAATTAATGGAAATATGCGTTTATTGCTCAAAACAATTATAATCTATATTATATTAAAGCGTTAAACATAATGTGTGTGATTAGAGGGTTTATTTTATATAAATAAAAATTAGAAGAAGATAAAACTACTATTGCTATGAACTATTAAATACTGAATTTTTCTAAATAATGAATTTATATAAAATGCATCAATATACAAGAATATTGAATAAATAGTTATAATCATAATCTTCATAATATAAATAGTCATATATATATATAATAGATAATTATAAGTTTAATATTAGTTACTTTATATTATTTTCAAATATAAATTAACTATAGTAGATAGTACTATATAGTATGAAACTTCATCCTTCAGTTATAGTGACATTATCATTTATTGTCATATAAATTAACGGATTTTTTTATACTAAAAAAATTAGGAATTGACCTAATCCGGAGGCCACCGTAAAACATCCTTTTGGATGATGAGAGAAATTTGCAAGGCTTACAAATTTAACAAGAAATTTGCAAGGATTACTATAGAACAAAGATACAGTTAAAATTAATATACTTTATTTTCAACGTAAAAACATACAAGACTGCAAAATAAATATTTAATAAAAAGCAAACAAATAGTGTTGAATTTATTCATTAGATTTTTCAGTGACAACGTTAAACATTAGGATATAGTTATAAAATATTAAGGTATAAAAAGCAACATGTTTGGTGCTTTCTAACAAATTAAATAGAAGTAATGAAAAATAAAAAATAATAATTAAAATCTACAACTGGAGAACATGATGTATAAAAAAGCTAGGAAAAATCACATAATGCAAGATGACTAGAAACCTGATGAAAAGTAAAAAGTTGCTTTCAATAGAAGGGTCTTTCCCACAATAAAAGTGTAAATAGTATTATGAGACCAAAAAAACGAAAAGGGATATTAAAAATTAATTTACATTAATTTTCAATGTAACATACAATGATACAAGACTATAAAACAAATATATATAATGAAAATAATATGATGAGACTTTTGTGACAGGTCACTGCAAATTCTTATTTTTATCACTCCCTTGAATTGTACGTACAATATGCCAAAATTTTCTATATAGATAACGTTTGCCAAAATTCTCCCTTCATGCAGTGGTGGCTTGGTGGGTGGTGGCAAGTGGGTGGCCTGGTGTAGTGCTGGGTGGTGCAAGACAACAAGAGAGAGGAGTGAGTGGGACTGCGGAAAGTGGGAGCGAAAATGGTTGTATGATTGAGTGTCAGTAGTTGTGCGAATTGCGATTTTATCAGAGCTTCTAAGTGAAGTAATGGGTAGAGTGAAGACTTTTTCACTCAATTTTTTTGTTTTTACAAAAATGGTTGGTCGCGTGTTAGTTGCACCACAATATTAATTACTCCCTCCGTCACATAATACTCTTGACACTTATCAAGGCACGTAGTTTTAGGCGATAAGTTTATTGAAAAGTAGATGTGATAGGAGTTATTAGTTAGTAAAAGTAGTATTATTTTATTTTAAGGAGGGAGAATGTGGGACATGGTTAGAGTTGGTAGGTAGTAGGAGTGATATTATTTTATTTGGAGGAGAGAGAGTGTGGGCCAATGGTTAAAAGGTAGAAGGATTAAAATAATAGTGGGTCATATCCAAAAATAGAAGTGTAAAGAGTATTCTGGGACAGATAAAAAAGAAAAGTGTAAAGAGTATTTTTAGAACGGAGGGATTATTAACTACATCAATCACTAAACGCACATGCTATAAATCAGTTTTAAAATACTCTTAATAATAATTATGAAAACTTTAAATCACAAGCTAATATTCACACCATGATTTTAGGTGAGACATTCTAAAATATTAAATTTATAAAACAAAAAAATGTCCATGCATTTTGAATGGGTCAAGAAAATATATTTAAACTGCGACTGAAAGAATATAGGAAGGAAAGGATTCGAGAACATAGAGTCATAAAGAGAGAATACAGATAGTCAGATACAAATGTTTGAAAGCTGATTATATTATTTATTTTTTCATTAATTACAGGTTGCAATAACTATCCTAAAACATCAAATGAAAGATAACTATTATCTTCCTTAGTCTTTATAATCATTTAGATATTCATAAATATCGCGATCTTGGATAACAAATCCAATGGAGGAAATCGACATGCAAAGCCTCGACGTCTTGGAATATATGCATGAGTTATTTTTTGTTGTTCTAATATCTTAACACTAAATTAAATTTATTAAAATCCAAAATATACACTAAACTTAAAGACATAATGATAGAAATTACAACTTTATTTAATCAAACTTAATCTTACTCATGTTTCTCTATCCATATTTTTAATATAAATTATACGTCTTTAATTTTTTTTCTGAACTAAACTACATATAATTGTGTCAGTATGAAAATTACTGTCTTAGTGCCCTCTTGATCTCAATTTCATAATGTATGATATAAATGAAATATATTGTCTTTTTAATAAGTTGAGTATCATTTTTTTGTACTGAAAAAAGAAAACGTAAATTCGCTTTGATTATATTAAATTATATTTAGTACATAGGCTTCATCATAGTATCACTACTTTTTATGTCTTTAATATTACATCAAATATTTATAGATTTTTACACCATGATTTTAGAAAAAGTATCATCAAATTTTAAATTTATAAAAGAAAATATTTTCGTGCAATTTGGATGGGCTTAAAATTTAAATTTTTTTATATACTTTGTTATGCTTACCATCCCATTTAAAGGCTTTTAAATTTTAGCATTTTATTTAGTTATAATATAGTAGATACCTTTGAATGATGAACTGAAAGAAGTTTGAAAAAACGGGGACAATACAATACAAAGGATAAAAAAATTAATAATAAGACATCGTAGAGCTTATAGTTACTTTAACCTTTTTTAGATGCTTAAGACAAATATTAGCAAATTAAGAGTAACGTAGAATAACTGAATATAATGCACTATCCTATGTCAATGTAAATTAGTGATTATATTTTTAATTAATTTATGTGCAATAAATATTACCAAGCTTTGTGATTACCTCGATATCCCCTTTTCAGATTTCATAAGCAAAATTTATCAACGACAACAACTCTGTACTTATATAACCAATCATAAAACAATAGGTATAGACTATGTATTCACGTGTGGAAAGATATAAGTATTTTATACTAATAAACCTTGATAATTTGTCCTATGTGTCATCTATAGGTTTGCTCTCTATTTTAACACTGGCATGCAAAGAGTATCTATTTATGATGATATGATTGAGGGCAAATTATCTATGAAAAAACAATTATTACCCGATTTTGTATAATAGTATCATAATCTTTTACAATCTGCCATAAAATGAACATGCATGTTATTACTGTAAACTTTACAATTACCAAAAATATGAATTCAAATTATTATGAATATATCCGAAATTAGTTTATTTCATCATTGTTAAATTATTATATATTATTATAAATAATGTTGATTTTGTGATTATTATAAACATGCATGTTGATTTTTTTTTTTTTTTCAAAAAATCAAAATTTCTGAAAAAAACATATTAGTCAACATGCAAATTATAAATCAATTTAATTGCATTTATAGTAGTTTTTTGAAAAAAAATATCCTATAATTATTGGTTAAAACCAAAATTACTTGAGTGCGTATAAATTAGTATAAGTAAACCTTCACTTCTTGCTACAACATTTAAACAACAAATTATTTCGATTAATCAACATGAATGTTGTTGTATCTACATTAGTATATATGCATGCATTTTTAGATAAGTAGTAACCAAAATTAGTATATTTTTTTTAATGAACAACAATAATAATCTATAAACGATTATAAAAAATAAAGAAATTGATGTTTTTACTTATCTGGATTTGTTGTCCTCCTTGGAAGTTTTCCGAAAAAAGTTTGTCAATTATATCTCACCTAAAACAGTATAAGATCTTCAACTCTAGATAGAAGCTTAAAGGATGTTATGCAATGCATGAATCCAGCAAATCAACTTATCCCATTTGGTGGAAAGGTTGTCGTGTTCGCTGGTGATTTAAGACATATATTGTCTGTCTTTCCCAAAGGAACCGGACAAGATGTTGAGTTCTCAAAGAATCAACAGGTTTTTACTTATGGAATTTTTGTCGCGTTCTAAAATTAATGCAAAATATGCGCCTAAGAACAGGTTTCGGTAACTCGAATGTGGATGAAATCAGGGAGTTCTCAGAGTGGATTTTGAACATCGGAGATGGCAAAGTTGGTGAACCGAATTATGGTGACGTCGATGTAGAAATTCCTCATCAGACATTGATACATGGAGGAGATGACCCTATTTCTGCAATAGTCAAGAGTACATATCCCGACCTAGAGAATCACATATGGGAAGCAAAATATTTTCAGGAAGGAGCTATTCTTGCTCCAACTAATGAAATTGCCGACATGGTTAATGAGCATGTATTGCCTTGCTTGCCAGGTGAAGAAAAAACGTATCTAAGTTCAAATGTAATTTCCGTTGAGGAATGAAATTTTGGAGTTCATGAGATGTATTCTAATGAATTTCTAAATACGATCAAGTGTGGGACATTAGATTAAAGGTAGGGGCACCGGTGATGCTCCTAAGGAATATTGACCAGACTTCTGGGCTACGTAATGGTACCAGGTTAGTCATCAAGCATCTTGGCAATCACATTATTGAGGATGTTGTTGTATCCGGCAGTAATTTGGGGCACAAAGTTTTCATTCCCAGAATGACACTTACACCATCAGATGCAACAAAGTTCCCGATCAAATTCCAGAGAAAACAAGTTTCCATTGGTTGTATGTTTTGCAATGACGATAAATAGCCAAGGACAATCTCTTGCTCACGTAGGATCATATCTCCCTCGGCGCATTCAACCACGGACAATTCTATGTTCTTTGTATCAAGAGTTACAAGCAAAAAGGGTTTGAAAATTGTGATATGTGATAAAGAGCGTGGTAACTCAAATGTTACCACAAATGTAGTGTATAAGGAAGTAGTTCAGAATGTGTAATAAGTATTATGAAAACTTCTAAATTATGTGCTTAGTTTTTCTTTCAATGTGTGCATATAGTCACTCACAGTTGTTTTATTGTCTAATTTGTTGCATATTATATGAGAATTGCGTCTTTATAATTATATGTGACTTTTCTACGATGTACGTCACATTCACACTATTTAAACTTTTTAAAAATAAACTCTAACAATTAACCTCCCGTGCATTCTTGCACGGGTTTTAAACTAGTTTTAGATTATACTTTATAAGATTAAAGTCACGGGATCAAACTTGATACAGTATAATACAGTGCCACGTGGCACGGTTGTTTGTTATGTTTATTCAAGGACCGATCACACAAGGGTATTCATGTACTTTCAGGATATATTCAAATTAACAACCTGTGAGGACTTGAGAGCCCGCCCATGGAAGCCTTAGCCACCCCACAAAATCTTCAAATTCAAATAATCAGTTGAACACTCTAAAACAATTGAACACAAATAGAGAAAGTGTGGGACTCGAAAAATGGAGAAGATCTGTGTAGCAGTGAGAGTGAGACCTCCAGTGAGCCTTGCCCTTGAATCTAACAATGGAACTTTCTGGAATGTTGATGATAAGCGCATTTCTCTTCACAAGTCTACTGGCACCCCTTTTTCTGGCGTCGTCTTCTCCTTTGGTTTGTACATTTTCTCTATATCTTAAATTTTTATTTACTGCTACTATGTTTTCTAATTCTTCTTGATTTTTACTTCTTTTACAGATCATGTGTTTGATCAATCTTGCCCGAATTCTAGGGTTTATGAGCTTCTTACTAAGGATATTATCTATGCTGCCGTTGAAGGCTTTAATGGTAAGATTTTAGTTTTTCTTCTTCTTGTTTTTTATACAACTGCAGTTATTTTGCATGGTCGGAATTGGGTGTTTTTGTTGCAAGTTAGAGATTCGAGTCGAAGTGCTTGTTTGGTTGACACTAGATTCAAATGCACGCAATGCGTGCTTCAAGTTATAAAAAGATTACATATTGATACTAAATTATAATTTTTTTTACAAAAAATAAAAGCGCATTTGGGGTATTTCGGTGGGACGCCAAACTTCTTAAGAAATGATTTATATAATAAAGATAGAAAAACACGGAAAGTGGGAAACAGTGTTTTTGTTTGATTGCATAAACATTGGAAGTGCCTACAAAATGAAGGAATTGACTTACTTATTTAGTTGATTATTGAACTTATTTAGTTTATTATTGGATGTGCTTTGAAAAGTTTCCTCTTGGGGTGAATTATGTTGTGAAGAGATAGTAGTTGTTTTTTGATAAGTTGTATGTTTTGTGGGGTTTCGTAGGCACGGTGTTTGCATATGGGCAGACTAGTAGTGGAAAGACATTCACTATGAATGGTTCGGAAAATGATCCGGGAATTATTCACCGGGCTGTCAAAGATGTGTTCGACATGATTAGCAAGGTGCACTTTCTGGTCCTTTGCCTTAGTTAATAGTTATTTCTCACTATTGCTTAGTACAATGAAAATTGAGTTTATAATCACTAGCATTCTGTTGTTTTCAGGATAATGAGAGGGATTTCCTGATTCGTGTTTCATACATGGAAATTTATAATGAAGAAATTAATGACCTTTTAGCAGTTAATAGCCAGAAGCTGCCCATCCATGAAAGTTTGGAGGTAAGCTTAGTGAATTCAGTGATTTTTTTTGCTGTTCAAAGAGTACAAAATTGACCAATGGTGATATTCTTGCAGCGTGGCGTTTTTGTTGCTGGTCTTAGAGAGGAATTTGTGAGCAATGCTGAGCAAGTACATAAGCTTCTTGAAGCTGGAGAAGGTTGGTCTAACATTTGTCGCCAAATACTTAATACCTTTCAGCTGATTTTGTCAATAGCAAAGAAAATTCTCATGCTTGCTTTTGAATTTGATGGTGCAGTCAATAGACACTTTGGTGAAACAAATATGAATGTACGAAGTAGCAGGTCACACACAATCTTTAGAATGGTAGCTTTCAATGCTGTAATCTATATCATGCTTCAATATTAAATTACGGGTCCCTATAACCGTGCTTGGTTTCGTTTATAGGTCATAGAAAGCAAGAACAAGGAGATGGATGGTTCAAGTTCAGATGCTATCCGTGTTTCTGTTTTGGTTTGTATATTTGTTCCTTTTGATTGTTGAAAAATCTGGATTACTTGCATTAATCAACCATCTCTGTATTGAGGGTGTTAATATCCTTCATCCCTTTCAACAAATACTAGAATTTGGTGGACCTGGCGGGATCTGAGAGAATTGCTAAAACTGGAGCTGATGGAGTTAGATTAAAGGAAGGGAAACACATTAACAAAAGCTTGATGGTTTTGGGTAATGTGATCAACAAACTCAGTGAAGGAGCCAAGCAGAGGTTTTGTAACTTACTCAAAGTCATTTGTTCTTACTGGTTAATCTAATAACCATTCATTTACATCAATTTATTGGTTCTGCAGGGCACACATTCCATATCGTGACAGTAAGCTGACCCGCATACTTCAATCTTCACTTGGTGGCAATGCCAAAACTTCAATTATCTGCACAGTGGCACCTGAGGAGGTCTGCTGATTTTTGATTGACCAATTCCAATATACTTCCTCCGTTTTTTTACTTGCAACGTATCCCACTTTTGGCAATTCTATATTACTTGTAAAATGTTCTCTCTTTCTCTCTCCTAGCACATGGGGTTCTCTTTTTATCTCTCTCCTCTCCTTAGTCCTTGTGCAAAACCAAACATTGCAAGTAAAAAAAATGGAGGAAGTATAAGATTATTTGTTTGTGTTGTTTGACTCTGATGCCTCTCCAAAATGGTTTAGGTTCATGTGGAAGAAACTAGAGGAACTCTTCAGTTTGCTAACAGAGCCAAATGTGTAACAAACTGTGCTCAAGTGAATGAGGTTTGTTACAATCTTGTTTGGCTTTTTGTCAATTGATACTACTAAGGAATATATTTGGTTTCACTCATTATTTATAGATATGTTGGTTTCTCTATAACTAACAAATGGTTGAACTTGCTGATAGAACTACATGTTTGTGAGACACATGTGAATCTTTAATCTTCTCATTTGGTAATTTAGCGCCTTATTCTCAACCAATTGTTTCTTTTCCTGAAAGACGTGGACAATTTTCAGGTGTAGAAGTCCTGGATAACATTTCAACTCTTTTCTGACAGTAGAAGAAATGAAAGCATTTCTCTTGCTACTCTGTAGGGAATGTTTCAATACATATAGCAAAAACCTGTGCTGGCAGATTATGAGCTCTATCAACCAATTATTTATAGAACTCTTACTGTTCTAAATGTTATTCGTCTCTAGCATTTTTGTTTAGATAAAATCTTATAACTGTACTTGTACTAACTGACATGTTGTGAAAAAAAATCCATTTTTTACTTGGTTTGTTAATGTTTGATGGTTGTCTCTGTCTGAAGTTTGCCCCATTTCTTTTTTTATGGTATGTTTTGTTCTAGAAACATTCTTGTGGGATGAAAACACAGGATCTATTATTGAGCAGTTCATGTATTAGTTTGATGGTGGCCAGCTGACCCCTGATTGCTGTTTTAGATCCTGACAGATGCGGCCTTGCTGAAGCGGCAAAAGCTAGAGATAGAAGAATTACGTCAAAAACTTCAGGTGAGGTTTCGTTTGTCATGTTTTACTGAAGTAGCTCAGAAAAGTATACTTAAAGAAAACCTTCTGTTTAGGGATCTCGGGCTGAGGTATTGGAGCAAGAAATCTTGAAGTTGCGGAATGACTTGCTTAAGGTGCAAAGCGTCTTTTTTTAGCATGCGCATGTTGGAGTCCCTTGTTAAGCACTTTAAGCTTTGCTTGTTCAATAATGTTGAGACATTCTTGGTATTATTCTTTCATTAGTATGAACTAGAGCATGAAAAACTTGCCATGGAGCTTGAAGAGGAGAGAACATTGCACAGACAAAGAGATCAGCACATCAAAGAACAACAAGTTAAAATTGACAACCTCAGTAATATTGTTCACTTTTCAGACAGTGATCAAAAGAGCCATACTCAGGTGTGCTTTGAGAAACTAGAGTTGTCAGTCCATCTTCATATACATGGTCCATGGTAATCGTTGTCGTAGTCTTCTGAAAAATTTCTTTCTAATTGTAGAAACAAGGTTTCTCAGGGAAAGCAATGGGGGAGAGGAGCAATGACAGCCATCATATATGGCTGGAAGAAGCTTTTAGCACCCCTAGCTTCAAAGCAGCTCCAAATTCTTTTGTGGCTAGAAGATCAAATTATGCACCAATATCCGATTCTGATTCTAGCCCTGCGCCTGATGCATTCAACAATGTAGCTGATGAAGATGCGTGGATGAAGTTGAATAAGGGATTTGTTGCTGACCTTGATTCACTTCATATAACTCCCGCGATTAAAGTTCGAAGCCTGTCATCTGATGGTGTTAGTCCTGTAAGACTCATTCTTGAAGCATATATGAGTTATAATCTTGATTATGAGCAATCTAATTATTGCCTAATGTCATATCCCAATAAGTCCAAAAACGATGCGACATAAATTAACTATATGTACGATGAACATTTGAGGTAATAGGAGACTCTAAATAATTGTAAAGTTATAACATGAAAGTTTTAAGATGCCATAATATTTGAAGATCAACAATTATTTGTTTCATATCATTTTTCTCTGTTTTCATTAGTTGCAAACTTTGACTTTTTCACTATTTATATACTAACTTTGACCAATTTTTTTGATAGACTATGTTCTTCTTAAATTATCTTTGCTTAACTTATTTTTGCTGAACTTAACTTATTTTGATGAACTTAATGTATTGTTTGCTTAATAGACCGTACATTTGTTGAACATAACTTATCTATGACTTAACTTATTTTTAGTTTTGCCGAACTTATTAAAGTCAAAGTGTTGCGTCTAATAAACGAAGAAGGTAGTATATTTAACTCTATCACAGAACTTAGTTGGAAACTTTTGCGCATATTAAAGGTAGTCCTTCCAGTAAACCAGACCCTATCACAGAAGGGCATTGGAATTGAGTTGGGGTCGATGAAATCTTTTGTATAATTACTTACAATAAGTTGCTTTATAAGATGTATGTGATCTAGAGATTGTTGCTTTATAAGATGTGTAACAGATTCAAGGTCATCTTCAACAGGGTTTCTTACAAGATCGGTATGAGCACGATATTCAAAACCTCAAGAGGCAAATGGATCTTACCATTAAAGAAAGAGATGAAATTGAGGTTTGTTTGTTATCGTTTCCATTCTTCAAATTCATGTTTGAGTAGCTACACTATTTGATAGTATGAATGTCTT
>CANSZD010001483.1:0-141297 GCA_947648045.1 Beta corolliflora
ATGCACCTGTGATTAAAGACGAGCATCCGTCTCTTAATGTATTATGAACTGATATGTGTGGTTTCTTTTCTGTCAATATGAGAGAGAAGAACAAAAAAGAGTGTCGTATGAACTGAATAAATGTCCATAGCACCTGCAGATCTGGTGTATATCTAGATGTGTTGGTGTTTTATGGTTTATGTGTTTGTCTATGTAATTTTACTTCCACTGATTTCTGTATTTGAGAAATGAGAAAAAAAAATTCAGGTGCAAATATTACTGTGTATGATTTCGTTCTGAATTATGTTGATCATGGTTCTGTGAAACTTCTCCAATTACATTTCAATATATATATATTACTATAATCAAAGCATGTTAGCAGACAATAACTATCGTCAAAACTCAAAGTATATGTATATGGTCATTCAAAATTACATACTTACAATAATGAAGTTGATGATGCCAATGCACTGTACTAATTCAACGACTTGGAGAGTTTTAGAGATGGGATGTAACAAGAGAGTTGAATTTGTCAATAGCCTCAGTTTTTTCTAAAGACTTGTTGACTAAATCCAAATCTCTATGTATTATTATTAGACAGTAGACTCGTATATTTTGGCTTCCTGGTTATGCTTTGGCGCTAGAACTATTAGCATATTCAATTTCATGCTGACACAATTGATCATCTTTTTAACCAATGTAATTTTTCCATAAAAGTTTGGGACCTGCAAGAAACGCACACATTGCTTAATTACCATCTTAATGAGCCCTCTCTTCTAAATGCTTTTCACTCTTTTAAATCTCAAAAAAATGTTATATCAAAATTCATTTTCTTAATTTGGTTCATTTGGAAGGAAAGGAATGATATTATTTTTAACAACGCTTCCTTTAATAATCATCGCATCCTCCACAAAGCTATGTTTCTTCATCAAGAATGGGCATTACGAACAACGCTGGATTCTTGTTACTTCGCAAGTACTCCCTTCTATTCCACATCTCATCCACCTTCCACCGTACAACATCATTCCATCCCCGTTGCTTGGGTTCCTCCTCCTCCATCTTCCTATAAACTCAACTTCGATGGTTCTGTTTCTCGCACTTCAGCTGCAGTCGGGGTAGTAATCCGCAATCACCTCGGCGAACTCATTCACACCACGACTTATAATATTGGGTTAGCTCTGGTTTATGTGGCGGAGGCCACAACACTTCACAAGGGTATTATTCTAGCTTTACAGCATGGCATTCATGATATTCATTATTCACATTAAAGGAGATAGTTTGCTAGTAATCAACGCGGTAAAAAATCTATGGAAAGCTCCATGGCAAATTCAAGTTATAATAGAAGATACCAAACTTCTGCTACAACAATTCCGATCCTTTCATTTTCAACATATCTACAGAGAAGCAAACAAAGCAGCTGATTGGATAGCAAATGTAGGGTATTTAGTTCATTCAAGTTTTAATGTTATACTTTGTTCTACTTGACCTCTTCATTCCATCCTTGTAAATGACTTTTTAGGAATACCACTCGCGTGCAGGATCTCCTAAAAACTTATTCATCTTACCATAATAAAAAAATAAAAAATATTATGCTTTTGACTTTTGATGATACTCCCTCCCTTTTTTAAGTTGACCTTCACTTTATGCATGTTTGCCAATATAATACTCAAAACTTTTTTTTAGAAAGAACTCTAAATCTTATCCGTTCTAATTATTACTAAGCAAAAATTATAAAAAAATTAATAGTTTGAAAATATACATTGAGACATGCTCCCTCTGGTTTTTTTATCTTTCTCATTTGGAATCTTGACACTATTCATACTTAGATAGAATCTTCTCAATTTTTCTCTATTTATAAGAAAAAATATAGTCATGTGGGGACTTGCTTGATTTGTCTCAATTAGTACTTTACTAATATTCAATCATTATAATATTTACTAATATATAATGAAAGATATTTAAGTTCAAATAGGTGCATTCTGAGACGTGCACAAGAAAATGAGAATGATAAAAAACAGAGGGAGTATCTAACAAGATTTTACATGATTTTTTTTTAGTTAATAGTTAGGTACTAAACTTTAGCAAAGTTGCAGATTAGGTACCATAGTTATAAAAGTAGTAGTTTAGGTACTTTAGCCACACTTTCGTCAAGTTTGCCTTTAACTTCAATTAAATTTAAAAAAAAATACTTTTGGCATTAGTGGCGGAGCCAGAATTTTAAATTTGGGGGTGCACCATTATAGACACATAAAATCGAATTTCGGTCAAAAATCAATTGCATGCGTGTATCGGCGTATAGTGGCTTATTTTATGGTTTTACATGCCATCTCATCTCCTACTAGTTAGGCCTGAACATCCTATAACCTTTATACATAAAAAAAGTATTAATGGTAAAAAGAACATGCATTGTTTAGAAATCGTGAAAAACCAAACATTAAAAAGTAATGTTCGATGAAGATGATTACTATTACAATTTTGAATTTCTCCTATATCTTCATACCAAACATAAAGGAGAGAGGGGGGACTGTGGAATGTGCAAGGTGTGCGCGGAGTGCAGAAGAAGTGCGCGGAGCGCAGTTAAGGTGCGCCGAGCACAATTGACTGCGTGGAGCGCAATAGAGTGCGTCGAGCGCATTTGACTTTCTACTATTTTTCCCTGGCTCCGCCACTGTTTGGCAGGACAACTATTCTTTTCAAATGACTTCTTTAATCTCATGCACAAGTACTGTTATTTTCAAATGACTATCTATCGTATGTTTAGCTTTCACCTTAATTAAAATTTTGGCTGTATTTGCTAGATCAGTAACAAAAAATGGATAAAGTCTAAGCTACAGGTGCTTTTTAACAATAATTTTACAAATGTGTATCAAATTGAGTTATTGTCATTTCTTTGTTGTTGAAAGGTTTCTAGTTTGGCTTCAACCAAAAATAAATAAATAAAGGTTTTAGTTTGGTGATTGTCCCGTAAAAGTAGGATATGATTTTCTTAGTAATGGATGAAGGCTAATTGGCTCAAGTTAATCTATTACACTACTACATCTATCACAAAATGTGATGTTTGAGGATTATTTTATAAGGTATAAAATCCTATGTCACACACTAGTAAATAAAATAATCCGGGGGATTGTCGGGGCCAACAACTAGTTATCTTCTAAAAATCAATGGATGCCTATGTATTTGGTAGATAAATAGATGTCGTACATTCAATTCCCATACATGATACTAATTTCATGACATATCAATTATAACTAAATATTACTCAACATAATTTTTTGATTAAGTTTCTTTGATAAAATGAACCAATAAGATATTGTGACGGTTTTATTTTAGTGATCTTAAGTAATAACATAGTTCGTTGTTATTTCTCCTTAAAGTTGAGTATTGACAGGTTTATATCTATGTCGATTTACAATAATTAGGGGGGAAATATATAATATGGAGGCTCTCTAAAATAAAATAAAAAAACCAATCGTAGAGGTTGTAAATTTGTAATTTTTGAAATGTTGTAAATTAATTAAAGAATTGTGACTTTCGCAAATTCTTGTATAAGACCGCCTGCCATTTAATTAACTGTCAGACGGAGCCTTATAGGTCTATTTATACTTAAGCCCAACATCATCCACCACCATGCTCCACATCGCTCCACACACACATGTCCCTTGCTTCTCTCATAGTTATGATTTTGGGGTTAAAAGTCACAATTTTTAGGTTAATAGTCAAGGTTCTTTGATAGTTATTGTTTTGGGGTAAAAGTTGCAAAATTTGGGTTAATAGTTAAGATTATCGGATAGTTATTATTTTGGGGTAAAAGTTAGGGCTTTCGGGTTAATATTTAAAGTTCTCTTAAGTCATGTCAGCCGTCTGACAATGATTATTATCAGACTGTTTGACGAGAGATTTACCCTTTATCTCCCAATGGGTGAAAAACCTCTAACAGAACTTTTTTTTTAGGGCAGAGGAAATGCTTGGTGATAATCAATATTGACAATGATACACAAAAAAGAACAAAATAGAATTTTTATGCAATGATATATACAAAAAAATGTTAATTTGTAATAGTATATGCGGCGCTGATTTTAGAAAGCTTCTGAACATTCTTCAAACTTATAAAAATTCTTAATTTTGATCAGCACAACTCAATAAGTGTCAAAGTACGCAGAATCTAGAGTTTAGCTTTAGATTTGGAATTGCTCCATTAGAGAGAGTTTAGAGAGAGAAGAGAGATTTAGATTGTATTATTAGCGAATGAATGTTTACATCAAGAGAGCTATACATATAGCTTCTGTAGTTCTATCACAGGTTTACAACTAGCTAAGTAATGTAACAAACAAAAGTAAAAATAACTAACTAGCTGACGTGGAAGAAGTTAGTTACAACTTACAAGAAGGTGAATATGCAATTAGGCTTGAAATCTTGTGAATAGCCATTTAGCTTGAAACATCTTTCAGTGGAATGACTTAGGAATCTTACAATGATCACAGAAGTACAAAATAACTTCCCTAATTTCCAGAACAATATCACTTTGTGTTTTTCATTAGATTGATAATAAAGATGTTTGTGTGAGGCGTTCGACTGGAAAGACTGAGAAGAATTGTAAGGTTTAGGAAACTTGTTGTGAGATTGATCATAAGAATTCCTTCTGTCAGCAATAAAAGCATGAGAATTATTAGAAGAACGAAACTCATTAGTAATGGTTTCGTTTCGCTCTTCTTCAATAAGAAGTCTGTTAGCATGATTAACAACAACTTCTAGCTGCATCATCAACCATACCATAGTGCTCATTCAATTTTATCAAAAATCGAATGAGTATTTGATTCTCTCTAGCTGTTAGCAGCTTCTTGTTAAGGTTACGTTACCACTACAACCATTACAAGTACAGATTCTAAATCATTTTCAGTTTTGTGAAACATTATGTTATATATTCTGTGCCTTGTGAAACATCATATAATTGTTGCTCAATGAAGAACAATTGTGGACCAGAAGATTGTCCATATCTTTCTTCAAGATTGCGCCAGATTTCTTTGGGAGTAGAGAAGTATAGAACACTATGAGCAATAGTAGGAACTAAATTCTAAAGCACTAAGCAACCAGCTTATAACAAGATCATTGCATCTTTTCCAAGCATGATAAGTAGGTACATTTGCAGCAGGCATTTCTAGAGTGTATGCCATCAACAAAACCGAGTTTGGTTTTTAGCAAATAATCCTGTAACCCTAGCTCTTTTGCAATCGTTGTATCAAATTACCATCAATTGTCGCGGTATAAAATTTCTAAGACCACCCGGAACTCATGAGAGCTTACGAGCTTGGGGTAAGCTTGTGAATTGTGATGAGACCTACCTGTGTGGTAGGAATATAACACATTTTAAGACTACCATGAGGATGAACATAGTAATGACTAGAAAGATCTTGTCCAGGATCTTGATTAATCGGATTAATTGTAGGATTCTCCATTATCGCATCAGACAAAAAATTTTGTAAGAGAAATTGAAGCAGATGAATGAATAAGATCGAAATCTAGACGAAAATTAATCTTAAGAATTCAATGAGATCAAGAACAGTGATAAAACAAGAATTTCATCAAAATAAGATGAAAAACTGGATGAATTGCAAGAATTTGTAACAGAACTAAAAAATTATGAATGAAATTAGCAAATTCCAGCAGAACTTTTGTGACACAATCAACGAGTTTGAATCAAACAATAATACGAGTATCGTATAGCAATATAAAGGCAATTTCTTGAGCTAAGAATTTGCAGAAAATAATGAGAGAAAATCCCAGATTTGAACTTACAAAGCAACCTCTGGAAAGGAACAAAACAATGCGAAATTCAGCTTCGAAGTCATTTTTATTTTCGCAGCTCTCATACATGTCAAAGTATGCATAATTTAGAGTTTAGCTCTAGATTTGGAATTACTTCATTAGAGAGAGTTTAGGGAGAGAAAAGAAAGATTTAGATTTACAAATTTTATCATACACCTGGGTGTACCGTGACTCCGTGAGCATGGTATAGCAATACAGCTAATTTTTTTTCTTGTTCTCATTGCTCGTTTAAAATACTCTAAATGACCAAAGTATGCATAATTTAGAGTGTAGCTCTAGATTTGGAATTGCTTCATTAGAGAGAGTTTGGAGAGAGAAGAGAAAGATTTAGATTTACAAATTTTATCATATACCTGGGTGTACGATGAGCATAGTACATTCAAGGCTATTTTTTTTTCTCATTGCTCATTTAAAATAATTTAAATGAGCAAAATGTACTAAAAAAGAGAGTTCTAAATGAGCAAATGAGTAAAAATTAATCTTAGATGTACCACCAGGTGTATGATGAATGAACTCATATGTTCAATACAGTATATGACAAAAGGTAAACCAATACAAATCAATTTTGACTTTTTGTTAGAAAAGACCTATTAAAATGGATATTTTGTTGGGAAAGACCTAATAAATTATTTTTTGTTGAAAAAGACTATTAGAATCTTCCTTTGTTCTTTTAAGACCACTTCAATATTTTTGGCCAAAAAGCGATTTTAGACATTGACTTTTTCTTCCCCTCCTTTCTCATTAAATGGGACCAACCTCTATATTTTTCTATCCCAATCCCTTAAGATGGGATTATGGGAAGCAAGAGGAAAGGGTTTGGTAGGGTTAAGGGATTAGGGACACAAAAATAGGTTGGTCCCATTTAATGAGAAAGGGAGGGTAAGAAAAGTCAATGTCGGAAATTGGCTTTTGGCCTAATATGTTGAAGTGGTAAGTAACAAAGAAAGGTATTATAATAGGCTTTTTTCAACAAAAAAAAGTTTTTATTGAGTCTTTTCCCAATAAAATGACTATTTTAATAGTGCCTTTTCCAACAAAAAGTTCCAATACAAATCAATGCTGGTGAGTAAAAATTAGTTTTGATTAGTAACTAATTTCAATCTTGTAGAATCAAATAGAACCACCTACTAGATGGAATTATCCGCCTTCTGAGAGCGAAAAGAAGATGATATCCTAGATATTTAACTAATTAGTTTTCATATTTTATGTATATTCTGAATCATATGATAAATCAAGACAATAAGATGAACTAGAATGAATTTTGAGATTGAACTATGGGTGAGCATAATGGGTTAGGTATTCAAACTGATATTGGTATCGGATCGGGTACCAAATAACACTAATTAGCAATATATATTTTCAAATCCGATAAGTTCGGGTATCTCAATTTGTCAGTTTTCCCATTCAGTTTCCGCACCATCCAATAATAAGAAAAGGAGCTAGAAATTTTATTATGACTCGTCAAAAAAAAAAAAAAAAACCTACCAACTTTACCCATGAATTCAATTACCAATTATAATACTATTTGTTCATAATTCAAAGTAATTACTAAAATATTAGGATAATGACTATAATTAGGTTAGTTATTGGATACTTATTCGGATGATGTTTCAAACTAATAATTGCATTTGTACTAGAAATCCAAAATATCGCCAGATTGAGTACTTGGACCTTGAATTTCAGTTTGGGTATCCAATTTTTCGAATTTTTTAGGCATTTGGATAGTTTTTTTTTGTTCAATGCTAGTTCTGACCATAAGCTAGATTTTTTTAGTTAAAAGCAAGAAGATAGGAGTAATACATATGACATCATTGCTTTAATTTGTTTTGTCATATAAGTAGAAGCGATGGTATATGATGCGATAAGTTCAATATGGTATATTGAAATCTAACATATGTTAAATATAATACTACCTCCGGTTTTTATTATTTGCAACGATTTGACATAAAGTAGAGAGAGAAGATGTCTAATCGTTGCAAATAATAGAAACCAGAGGTAGTATTATGATTGTAAGGTGGAGTGAAAAGACTGTAGTAAAGAGTCTACATTAAAGGCATAACTCAACGAAGATGAACAAAGATGCAATTTCTTTTTGGTGTTATGCATGCAAAGATGCACATATGAATGTTTGAATTAAATGTTTGAATTAAATGTTTTGTGTAGCCTAAACACTAAAGATTGCAGGGTCTATGGATGACTATGATCAGATTAGTGCTTCAGTCGTCACTTAATGCTCGCAGCAGAGAACACAGTGAGCCACCCTACGCCTTGATCTAGGTGCATGCTATACTGCTATACTATATACAGTATATCTTCCTAATCTTTATATATCTTCTGGTATTCCTACGCCTTAGCAGGAATGAAGTATCTAACCTTCAACTTCTGTCTGGATTATCAGAGACAATTGGTGTATGAATTTGGAGTAATGTCTACATTTAATTTGTTATAGGGTGCAGAGAACTTTAGGGGTGCCCTAAGTTTTGTGGAAGTTATAACGAAAGATGTTCTTATACAGTTACTCCTATATGTGAGCGTCATAGTGGTCACACCATAATTGATACTCCCTCCAGGTTCCGAAAGATATTCCCACTTTGATTTTTTTTACTATTCACAAATTTCATTTTGAGCATCGTTTGTGATTTATACGTAAGGAAGAATATCGTGTGGGATCTTAGATTAATATTCATTGTATTTTATAAATATATACTTTTTATAAACCTTAAAAATGTATAATTTTTTTTTTTGAAAGTTTGTAGAGTTTTTCATTAATTTAGCCTCAAGGCTTACTTACAAAGTCTTCATACATTTCACCCACTCAGAGCGTGAGAGGAACCTCAAAGGAACGAAATAACAATAGCTACATCAAATCATAATCAGCCATGGAAATTCAATACAGATGAAATGTTAGTCTATGATCATAGCCAAGCCACGAAGTCATCGTGACGAGAGAGGCCCTGCTTAGCTAAATGGTCAGCAACCATATTCGACTCTCGCCCTTTATATACCAGGGAAATTCCAGCACCTGAGCCGAGGAGACCTCGGATGAAATTTGTATGAAAGCTGAGATTCCATGGACCCTTATTCTCACCTGAACACCAAGAGACTGCGTTTGCCGAGTCCGATTCCACTACAAGTCCATTGCATCCCACATAACGTGATGAAATAAAGATCTTAAGGGCCCTATGAATAGCTAGGACCTCGGCATGGTTAATCTCCATATATGGTATAGGGCTAGAGAATAAACATTTGAAATGCCCCTCATGGTCACGTAGAACACCACCAATTGTTGTTTTAGTGTTCGTTATGCTTAGCGAAGCATCAACGTTCCACTTGAGAGAATTGAGAGGAGGAGGGATCCAACTTGAGATGGTTGGAGATGGTAGCAAATGAGGCTTGCCAATTCGGGGAGGAGACCATAACAAGCATTGAGGGTTTCTTATAATGTCGTTGGATGAGTATGGGAACGGGTCGCCCCAACCAATTATCCACCAACTCAATCTCAAGAGGACAAGATTTTGAATTTGTTCAAGATTACTCACAACTTGATTAAAGCATCTCACATTTCTCTCCTTCCAAATCGACCAAACTATGATGAAAAAAACTGCACACCATACTTTCTTGATGAAGGATCCACGAAGTGGCGGAGTCCACTGCTCAAAGGCCAGTCGAATGTTGTGGGGGAAGGCCCATTCTAGGTCCCAAAGCTGCAGCCACCATGCCCATAGTTGTTGGGAGAAAGGGCAGTGTAAGAAGAGGTGATTGACGTCCTCTTGGGATTGTGAGCAAAGAACACAATACGATTCGGAAGCGGGAATTATTCCAATACTTGCGAGCTTGGCCTTGGAATTTATTTTTTCAAGTAAAACTAGCCACGTGAATATTTCAATCCGGTGAGGAACCAACCCTTTCCTCAGACTTTTGAAACAGCCCGGTTGAGGAGTAGCATTAGATTTGGCAAGCTCCAGTGACACTGACTTAACCGTGAAGGCACCAGATTTGTTTGGGGCCCAAATGAGAGTATCGATATCATAAGGGGAGATAGAGACATGCTGAAGCGAGCGAAGAAGGAACTGCAACTCTTGTTCATCATGGGGTCGAAGGCCTCTAGTCCAAACAAAACTCCATTTCCAGTCCAAACCATCCCAAAACCCAAATTGACATACCATGGCATTTGGAGAAGAGCTTATTCTAAATAGCCTCGGGCGAGAGAATTTGAGAGGGGAGTCACCTAACCATAAATCGTGCCAAAACCAGGTTTGCACTCCATTGCCAATTTTCTTCCTCACCATGGATGAGATGAATTCGTTGCCACGGGGTTGCTTTAGTATAAACGAGACTATGGATTTCCAAGGGCCTCCCATGGTGGGTGCTTTAAAATCTCGTGCAGTATGGTGGGCGTCATATTCATACTTTGCTTGGATGGTATTGCGCCAAAGAGAATCCGGCTCCGTGAGATACCTCCACAACCATTTAAACAACAAGCCCATGTTTCGATGTTGGATATTCCCAACTCCCAACCCCCCTAACAGTTTAGGGTTTTCAATCTTAAAAATGTATAATTAGAGATATTAGTGGTCAAAGTTTTGCATTGACATGCGTGAAAAAGTTTGGAGGATTTTTTCGAATTGGAGGGAGAACTTGGTAGTGTGATGTATAATATAATGATTAATGTAAACGGTGTTATCTATACTAATATATTAAAAGGTGCTCCTAAACAAGGAATTTTGCCACGTGGCGCTCTCCCTTAGAGTGTTTGCTTCATGTGTTCCATATACAATTAAAAATTAGAAAATACATGGTATAGGATTTGATCCCATGACTTCAAGCTTATATTAAACTCTTAACACTGAACCAAGTAATGATTGGTGTTATAATTTTGAAATAAAACATTAATAAATGAAAATTATAATTACCCGAGGCATAGCCCGGGCCTAAAAACTAGTTGATAATGCAAATGCGGAATTAACTGACATTCCATGTATGTTAAATAACACGAATTTGAATGATTGTTATTCCGCATTTGAACATAAATAACAATCATTCAAATTCGTGTTATCAAAGATATGAGATCTACGGTGGAATAACATTCCATGTTAAATAACACGAATTTGAATGATTGTTATTTATGAACCTATCAAAGCTTATAATGGACCTCTTATTTATTTTACAAATTTTCTAAGAGTAATCTAAACTTTTAAACAATGTTGATTTTGTAAAAACTGATTTATATATTATTGGACTGCAAATAGTTCGTATTATCAAGGTTGGTTTTTTAAAAATTATTCTCGAATTCATGCAATTTAAAAGCTAAGGCCCTGGTCTTTTGGACTTATTTTCAGTTCAGTTCAGCCCAGTTCAGTCCAAAAGAACATGACATAAGTTCTTACCCATTGCGATGTGGGGTTTTCAATAATTCAATCCTTTTAGTAATGTATAGTTTAAATATAATTAATACTAGTACCACTAACTACTCTATATAGGGTAGGATAGGTGCCCAGAAGTTATCTAGACAATGTATAGTGAGGGTGGCTAGCTCATTCACTGCACTCGGAAATTAGCCCGTCCCCGCATCCCCACCCGCCACCCTTCATTTATTGTTTCTTCTTTCATTTTTTGTTTTTCAAATCGCTTTTATAGACAATTTTTTAATCCAAAAAAAAAAATCATGAATATCTTGTAAAAGGTGCATTTTCTTCAATTTGAAAAAGTTTTAGCACTGATCGTGATTCGTGTATAATCGAGGGTGACCATATCTAGTTCAATATAGGTATACGATGAAATCAAACCGATCAAGTCCAATTAAACGTGATAAACTCTACTAAGACAATTTCAAATAAATGAAACACATAAGTTTAAAGATACTCCCTCCAATTGAAATTTGTATTCACATTACACTATATTAATTAGGATATTGATAGACATCGTAACATTATGATAAAATTTTCTAATATGCTTAACAGCAAATAAATGACTTAATTAAATGTCATTATTAGTTATTAAAAAAAGTAATAAAAGTTACGAATATACAAAAAGTTAACCAAAAGGCGTTACAAATTAGTGGTCTAACTGTGTCAAATCGATGGTCTAACAAGAGATGCAACTAAAATTGACTAATCCTGAGAAATCAATGGTAGGTGGTAACAACTAATTAAAGCAGCTAGCATCCGTACATGAATCTTTGTGAAACTATACCTAAAGTGTAGATGAAGTATATATATTTTCTTTTGCTACTTCCTTATCTGTACTTTTCATTATTTCACGCAAAAAAAAATCATTAACCTCTTAAAAAAGAATACATAAACACAAAGGTAAAAAGGTGAAAAAAAGGAACAATCAGCAGAAATTCCACAAGAATATATATAAATAGTACTATCAAGTGGAAGTTATGATAACACAAAACACATTTACATATTACACATCTCAATTCTCAGAGAGAGGAGTGTGAGAGAAGAGAGAGAAATTAAAAGAGGAGAGAGAGAGAATGGAGGGATGGTGGGCGGCTATGGGGTTGATGATGTTATTGCTGCTGCTACTACGCTTATTAGTTGGACGGTCGAGATTTTATGTTAAGAAGATGATGCAAAACTATAGTAATAATATGAAAGATCATGAAAATATTAAGAAGAAAAGCTCAAGTAGGGTTCCTAAAGGAAGTTCAGGTTGGCCTTTTATTGGTGAAACTCTTGAATTTATCGCCTCTTCTTACACTTCTAAGCCAGTCACTTTCATGCATAAACGCAAGGCCATGTAAGCTTCTTGTCTCTCTCTATGTTTCTCTCATATAGTCATATATCCTTCATATCTTTGGTAGTTATTATGAAAGATCCTTTTAAATTAATACTTATTCTGTTCCGAATTAGTATAAAATTGTGTTTTTACAAACATAAAAGTATTAGTACTCTATCCATCTCATTTTAATCTTCGTAGATGGAATATTCACGGTCTCCCATGCACATATTCATTCTAGTAACTTTGTCGGGAATTATTAGAAGAAAGATTGTTTTTTCGACTTGATTAGCCTTGATCCAAGTTAAGATTAGTAGTTTAATCTTTCCTGCCATTTTAATCTTACGAGAAGCAGTATTCACGATCTTTATTATTGACCATTGACCTTTTTAAAAGATAATTTAAAAACTAAACATTGGGGGTGAAAGTAACAAAATCCTATGTTTTTGCTTATGTACTAGAGATGATTTAGGATCAGAAGTTTATAATTTTGAAAAATACGAGTGATGATTCATGATAAAAAGTTATTGATTTTGACTTCAAAAAAGGCAAACAGGTTAGTTAGAATAAGATGAGACTGTTTTTACTTCGTTTTTGTAAGATTGGCTTATTTTGGTTAAGTATATGGCCTAGTGTAGTTTTTTCACATGGCCAACAACAACAAACTACCAATTGGAAATATGAAATGATGGTGGATCTCACCAAAGACAAGGTTTGTGTAGAAGAGATGTGTGTAGGTCTTGTCAAGGTGGTCTCCCCGTCAATTTCTAGGTACTGATTCAGGGAAAATCATCTGATAATTATTGAGTGAGATGTTTTGTCATATATTTATGATCACACACTTATACATGAGATGATAAGTCAAATGATTAATCCCAATAACTAAAATGATAAATCAATTACTTAACTAAAAGTGTTGCTAATGACTGTTAGGAATTTTATTTGATCCAAGAGATTATAAATTATATTGGAAATTCTACCTGTTTAAACACATGTTAAGCACAGAAGAAGCAATCAAGAGTTACTCCGCTTTATCACCCGCAGACACCTTTAATCCATGATTCTTTCGCACCAACATCAACGCACCTAATAATTAAACTGTTAAAAAAAAGTGGTCATGACACGAGATATGAAAAAGAAAGCATATCATGCATGATATTTTCTTGTTCCATAAGATAAGAGCCGTGTAGATCATCATCTAGTATTTCAATAGTAAATAGTAATGTGATCATATCTGTATATATAAACGAGGCATCTAGGCATTTTAGGTAGGTGATCAAAAGATATTATAGGAGTTTGTGTTTCCTAAGGATTTTCTTCTCAAACTACATGTGATTTTATTATTTCTTCTTCCTTGAAAGATGTTTACATTAATATAATATAGGTAAAATAAAAGAGGACAAATATAGATAAGATCGTTTATTAATAATTTATTCCAACAATCAAGAGATGTGTAAAATCTGCAATGAATAAGGTTCAAGTTTGCTTTCAGGTAAATTTTAAATTATGCTCAAAATATATTATTATTAAAGTTAAAAATATATTATAATCACAGATGAAATGTGATAAATATATCAAATCGAGCTGACTTTAGATAATTTGGGTTCGGTTCGGGTCAAGTCAAATTATCTAATTGAGTACTCAGAGATTGCTAGCTCGGTGTCTCTCACAGATATGAAAAAGTTGTTAAGAATATAGAGGCGAGCGAGGAGTACACACTATAAATTGAGATCTTATGAAAGACGATGATGGAGTTAGTACACACTATAGATAGAGATATTATCTGAACAACAAGAACTAGAGCTAAGAGTTGCTTTCTTAAAATACTATAGCCGATACTTAAATTTTGTTGAGGGGACTTAATTCTCTAAACTTACTTTTGGTTTCATTAATTTATTTCGTTTATATAATGAATTAACCTAATGTTTGACCATCCTGTTAGGTAATCTGCAGATATATATATATATATGAATTGAAAAGGAGGCTTTAGTTAGTAGATCAGGGGGAACATGTTATTAAATCATTAAAGTAGCATGCTAGTGAAGAACTAGGACGCACACACACTTCAATTAATTTCAACAAGATACCTCACTAGTAGGTTTTAGTGTCTGGCATGTGTCTTGTGAGATTAGAGAAAAAGGAAGCAACAACACAGATTGACAACAAGAGGATGTTGGAGGAGAAAATAATATTTTATATTCCATTGGCCATAGCAAGTTTGGAAGGTCTTATTGGCTTTGGCTCAAGGACTTTTTATAGAGGCAATAATTAGTTGCTCCTAATTCCTTAATTATTTGTCACTTTAACCAATGTATTTATATAAGTATCTTTTATCCCTGCAAAATTTAAAAGTATAATATAGTCATATGATATTGTTGGTTATTATTAGAATACTAATGCTAATTAGGCTCCATTCTTTTGGACTGAGAGAATCTGAGCTGAACGTAATTGAACTGAACTGCAAATATAATATACTTCGATTACGTTTAGACATTTAAAGCCGTCTAGAAAACAATTAAAAGGGGTTTTCATGAAACACAACTTTTGACCTTTATTCTCGTTTATAATTTTTAAAACCTCTAAAAGCTACTTGAAAAGTGATTATTGTTTAATTGCAAGAATTGTTCCCATCCAAAAAAAAAGTATGGTTTCCTGTAGAACAAAGGAAGAAGTAGTCTGGTAATTTCGATTTTGAGTGGCTCCCACAACCTCCTCTTAGGCTCTTCTTAATAGTTAATATTAGAGAACATGTACTTCAAATAACCATTATCATTTAATTAGTTGGTAATTAATACTACCAAGTATGAGCAGTGTGCAGTACTAAGTGATGGTGTATCTATTTGCATATGAAATATAACTTTTTCTTTCCTTTTCACCGGCGAGGAAGGAAATAAATGGAGTCTGGAAACTAGGGCAAAAATTATCATCTCAATTGCAGCCACTCTACGAAAGTAGCATGTAGGTATAGAGTATAGCAGCAGTCATGCAGCAATGCAACTAGTTTGTAGTTTTGTAGTAAATTATCAATGTAGCTAATTTACTGAGTAACTTGTTTGTACCATACCATTAATGCATCAACATTTAACAGTGCAAACTTTGTCGATAAAGTTAGAAACTAGTTATTGATTATTGCATATGGCATGCATGTTTTATTGAAGATACTCCCTCATGTTGTAGATAAAAGTAGTTTTATAAAATAGGATAGAAATAATGTCTAGTTAGAAATCATATGAAAGGAATTTTTCCTTGATTGAATATTTTTTTTTTATGAAAACAATACGTTATGGCTTAAGGGATTAGTCTGAACAAAAGTTGAAAAAATAGCATAAATATATATAGTAAAACAACACTTCTTTAAATAATTAGAACAAAACGGAAATTGATACATCTACATAACTGGAGACCATGAAAAAAATTCAAATTATTGAATGTTTTTATTATGAATGTCTATCTTTAGTTAGTATCCTACTCCCGCTAGAACAAAATTAATCTTCGACCGATGAGTAATATTTGTATTTTCAGGTAAAATTGTATATATTCGGATTTTTGTTTAAGGTAAGATGAAGGGGTTTCATTTCAAGGGGGGTCGGATAAGGGATTCCTCAAATAAGTCACATAAGGTTTGATCCCTAGATCCAATGATACGAGGTGGGAAGTGATGTCACTACTCCACCACCTCAACCTCGTATACATACGGATCGGAGATTATATGGTTTGGGACTTCGGGTTAATAAATTACTACTCTATATAGCAGCACTTTGAAAGGAATAGAGATAAGTTATATAAATGGACTGTTTATTTCAACTTGTAGATAACTTTCTTTTTCCTGTTTACGAAATGAAATATATATGTTGACAAGGAGACACAAATTACACAAATGTCTGAATAACAGTAGTCAATCTGGAAGAAACCTTTTTGTCCCTTTTCTTCCATCAATGTAGCAGTTTTAATTTATTTATTTATTTGTAGTACATAGCATTTGTAGTAGGAATATTATTTTCATATGGTGGTTGATTGACTACTCAGTGCTTCGAATAATTTGAGGCAAAGCAAAGAATAAGACAAAACAAAACACAACATAACAAAACATAAAAACAAAAAAAGCACAGTTTACTAAAAATGATTAAAAAGAAGAGAGAAGAGAATGATGAGTAGGAGAAGAGAGTTATTAACAAATTAATTATTGAGAGTGGATAAAAGGATCTATACTTGAAGAGAGGGTTGGTAAAATAGATATTTAATGTTGTATACAAAACACTTCTAAGAAACCATGTAAGTATATTAATTGAGAATGGTAGTCCTGCAAACTCTTCGAAATTAATCTAACTTTTTATAGAGCTAGATATATAATTAAGGAAAGAAAGATAAATCACTATCCGCTAGCTAGAGGTGGCAAACGGTATATGTTTGATTCAAGCTAAGTCATACTTGAATAGATAATTAAGGAAAGAAAGATTAATCATTATTCGCTAGCTGAGTATTCATAGACTTCATTTGTGCCTTGTGTTAAAAGTTTCAAAGTTAGGAGGCTCAAGAGTTAGGAAAAATCATTATTTGTCTCACATTAAAAGAATATACAGGCGTTCCACTTTTTTTTTTAAGGTACAAATAGAAATTAGATCATCCTTCTCTTAAGGAAGTAACCTAGCTAACGGATATGGCCGTTTGTTTATTAGTGGAGGTTACTTGTGTTGGAAATATGAGTTAGATTAATGTATTCATGAAGAACAAATATATAAACTATACTGATACACAATATAGAGAAGAAACTTATCTGCAGATAATAATCAACTGAACTTGATTTAATTCCACAAGAACAACGTTGCGCCGTGGTATGGAGGCCACCGCCTTAGAAACGATTTCGCCATCTCCCAGGTGCGGATTCCCGATGACGTTCGTCCCCCAAAGGTTCACACAACGATCCCCGACTCCGTGCACCCGGATCAAGGATTGAAATTTCTCAAGAACTGCTCAAATCTCGAACATGACTCATTCATGACCTATCATACTCATTGAGTATGTCTTTGCCGGACCATAGTTGCTACTTTGGGTAGGGGTGTTCACCGGTCCAGGACCGGACCGGACCGAACCGAGCCGGGACCGGTGGACCGGGAATCTGGGAAAAAAATTGGACTGGACCGGACCGGAAAAATTCCGGTCCGGTCCGGTCCGGACCTGAATTTTTCCGGTCCGGTCCGGTCTTGGACATGTTGGACCGGAATCTTTTTTTTTTTTTTAAAAATATATTTTATTTGATTTAAAAATATTTATAAATTAGATATATTAAAATTTTAATAATATAAATAACAATATTTCTAAAGTTTATAAATAGTAGTTTTAAATTTCTAACTTTTTACTACCTTTTTAACTTTTTAAACATATAAATTTTTTTTTTTTACTAAAAAATCAGAAATTCCGGTCCGCCGGTCCGGACCGGAATTTTCCGGGTTTGGACCGGACCGGACCGGAAACCCGGAATCGGGATTTTCTTCGGACCGAGGACCGGACCGGAATCTTCGGTCGGTCCGGTCCGGTCCAAATTCCGGTCCGGTCCGGTCCAGATTCCGGTCCGACCCTGGTCTTTGAACAGCCCTAACTTTGGGTGTGTTGGTCTTCAATTGACTTTGAAGTTGTAAACTCGAAAAGCTATAGGCAAGGTACATGATTCTGAGGTTCATTAATATTTTGATATTGACCTATGTAGTTATCTCACCTGTGGCTAAGTTTGCCTAGGCCAGTGGCTGAGTTTGCATTGGGATCGTGTTATTTGATTGCGTATCAATTTGAGTCGTAAAGTGCATACTTGAATGGCATCTTAGAGAAGGAAGAGTCATTAGATCTTCCGGGATTTGGAGTTGACCTGTAAGGTTTCCTTGGTGAGAAGACTTAAATGGTCTGTAGGTGGTTTATGGTTTATACCACTTGTATAATTAGTTCTGTGTGATGAACTAAGTGTTGTATCTTGGTTTTTCAAGATGGTACTTGTTTGAGTGATATTGATCGATTTGACCTATCATTCACAGCACTTCAATCTTAACCACTAGGTCAAGACACCCTTTATCTCAATCTTGTTAAGAGAACATGGTTTGTAACAGGTTAAACTAGAAGGTTAAATAGTTAGCATGAACTATTACGTTCTGTATGCATGTTTATGAACTGTCTCTAGAAAGTGATTTTCTAAATGATTATGATTATATGTTTATAAGTGCATATGTTGGCATATTGTTCTTGACTGGTTACTTTGTTGAGGAGATGCAAAGTAAGATGTGTTGCAGAGTCAACCATAAGAATAAGTTCATTGAGTTGAACTGATAGAAGTCGACTGATGAGGAAATCCTTGGTAAGTTGCCGGTTGTGGGGGTAATGAAATACTCACTTATTTACATTGTGATGTTTCAGATTCTTATGCACATTGTCATGTGAAGGCAATGGAGGCACATATGGACAGGAGCATGCACAGGTTGGTGTTGTGTTCACTGAGAGGACCTGATGGATGTTTTTGAGGTCCCGTGTTGGGACTAGCCATGCTCATGTGGGGTCACATAACCATAACCAGTTTGGTGGCTCAGCTAGTTCAAACTTAATGGATGTGTGAGAATTCATTACCAGACTTGGTGATTTGAATAGTGAGCTTAGCTTGATGGTATAGTGACAGGACAATCCATTACCTTTGTGGTGGCTTAATTTGTTTGAGCTTGATGGATTGATGAATCTATAACCTTTGGGTGGTTCAACTGGCAATTGAACTTGGTAGATTCATAGATATTAGGTTGGACAGTGATTGTTCTTAATGTGTCTATAGTTTTAAGACGGGACTTATAAACACACCGTGGCATACAATGTGATGTTGTATGTGGCATACAATGAGATATTGTATGTGAGGTTGAGCTTGATCGCTCTTAATGTTTCCATATCCCAACAGGCTTGGGTGGTCCTTGGAATGGACTTGATGGTTACACCGTTGTGATGCCTTGTGCATGATCTCACATGGTCGGTATCATAGTCCTGTAAAAGGGATGGTCTACTTAGTTCAAACCTAATGGATGGTGAGAGTCTATGGCCTTTATGGTGGTTTGACAAGTGGAGCTGATGGTACTCGGCAGAACCCGCAGAGGTTGTGTTGGAGTCCATGGTCTTTATGGCTGATTCAATTTAATTGAACGTAATGGACTTGATGTTTCTATGGCTTTCGTGGCTGATTCAAATTTATTTGAACGTAATAGAACATCAGATTTGAGTGTGAAGGGATGGCCTCCTTCTGTCGAATGTCGTACTTGTAGGCATTCTAGAGCGCTCACTGGAATCCCAGGGTGATGGCCAGGATTGTTGAACTGTGTGTATGTTCACAATCATTTGAAAGACATGTGACTTGTCTTAAAAGGAATATGAATTGTATGATCAACAGTGTTGTATGTTGTTCAAGAGGTAATTCATGGATAACGCGGAGTTTCTCAAGCTCTGAGGGTAATATATGTGTTATCGGGTCCCTTCTCTCTCCTGCAAGTTCAATCCAGTGGACACTTGTAGGTGAGGGGACACCCCATCTCACTAACATGCTAGTTCAATCCTTGGACACTAGTTTGTAAGCATCCTTGGCGAAGGATTGTGGCCGTGAGCCTGCCGCGACTCGCGGTGGAGACCGCGACTCGCGCCGTGCTTGCCGCGACTCGCGGTGGAGGCCGCGACTCGCGGTAGCCGCGTCTTGTGGATTCTGCTTTGTTTCGCGATAGTTTACCGCAAGCTTACCGCGACTCGCGGTATGTTCCGCGACTCGTGGTTTCCGAGATATCCGAAATATTTTATTTTCTTCTTATTTCCGGATTTGTTTCGGAGCTGTTTTATAACCCTTATATAAATACCATTCTTGGTCGGTTTTCCTCCCTCGATATTGTTTTTATTAACCTAAACACATGGCCAACCCCTTTCTTCGAGATTTGAGCAGTTCTTGAGAAATTCCAATCCTTGATCCGGGTGCACGGAGTCGGGGATCGTTGTGTGAACCTTGGGGGACGAACGTCATCAGGAATCCGCACCGGAGATGGCGAAATTCGTTTCTAAGGCAGTGGCCTCCATACCACGGCGCAACGTTGTTCTTGTGGAATTAAATCAAGTTCAGTTGATTATTATCTGCAGATAAGTTTCTTCTCTATATTGTGTATTAGTATAGTTTATATATTTGTTCTTCATAATACATTAATCTAACTCATATTTCCAACAACTTGTTTGGCGAAGTGTTAAATGTTAAGTGAAAACTGGAGGCTAATAAATTTTATGAATGGAAAAAAAAAAAACCTCATCACTACAGTCTACAGTAAATAGACTCAAGAAACTGGAGCCTCCTATGTGAATCTGAACATAAATGGATTGTGCAGGCAGTAAAAAGCTTGGTTCATAGACTTCAGTTTCCCAATGTAATATGACTCCCATATCCTGTGTCATAGGCTCATAATTTCATCACTTTTCACCTTTTATAGGGCCAATAATTCATTTTATTTACCTGATCTCCCTATTTCCTCCTGTCCCCTCCTTTTGTATATATTGATACTGTGGGCATATTTGCATGCGTTTTGTTGTAGTATATGTAGGACTTTAGGATCATTAAAACTGGTTGGTTGAATTATTATTTACGGTTTGTCATATACTCTAGATTGACTAAGGTAAAACCCATGGGAAAATGTACAGGAGTCCATGCAATCATGCATGCATGACACAGGCAGAATAATTCTAATTATGAATAATGTTTCTTCATACTGTATAATAATTTCATATATGCGTCGATATAGTTTAAAGCCAACTATGGGTTGCATTATATATCAAAATGAATCCAATTGACTTTAATTAATTAACTTGTTTAAGGTGTTTCCATTCTTTTATTTTATTTTCATTTCGCTCTTTTGCCCTCTTCCCTGCTCATTCAACTAAGAACTAAACATATCCTAATTTGACATTTTAAATCGATCATTTCTAGTCACCATATCAATCTCAAAAGGCACCCGAAACAGTTGAGATTATCATAGAATGACTCATAATTTGAGTTAATATGAAGAGACAGACCATAATTGTTTATAATTCCCATGAGTTTTTCCAATAAACAAGACGTATTGGGGTATATTGGTCATTTGGTCAATTGGATTTCTCTAAACAAAAAGGAGGTTGTTTTTGGGATGAAAAGGGGTAAGCTCATCTTAATCTTTGTGCATGGTTAGACCTTTCTAGTTTTTAGCATATCGAATGAACCAACATAAAGGTCTCGATGTCCAGTAAGTGAGTCGAGGGTTCTCACCCTTCTAATTTGAAGCGTCTTCTCATTTAATTATTTTTGTGTTACTTGTATATATTGGAGCTTTTTTAATTTCTTTTCTGATCTCGCTCCTACATGTCTAATTAGGTACGGAAAGGTTTTCAGAACACATTTATTAGGAAAACCGGTAATAGTGTCAACTGATCCAGAAATAAACAAAGTGGTGTTACAAAACCATGGAAATATTTTCATTCCATCTTATCCAAAATCTATAACTGAATTATTTGGTGAATCCTCCATTCTGAGAATGAATGGAGCTCTCCATAAGAGAGTACACGCGTCGATCGGAAGATTTTTGAAATCACCAGAATTAAAAGCCGAAATTACAAGAGACATTGAGAATTCTGTCAAATTATCCTTGAAGAATTGGAAGCATAATGACCTTGTTTACATACAAGATCAAACTAATCAGGTGGTTCTCTAATTAAGATATACTACTATAGTCTATATATATGTTTCTTAAGTTACATGATCAAGAAGATTGTCTTGAGCAAAATATTCTAATTAAGTCAATTATATACTCTTTGTTGTGGTGACTGGTGAGTTTATTTCAGCTTACATTTGAGATATTGGTGAAAGTGTTAATGAGCTTGGGTCCTGGTGAAGAAATGGAGTTGTTCAAGAAAGAGTACAAAGAATTTATCAAAGGGTTGATTTGTTTACCAATCAAGCTCCCTGGAACACAACTTTATAAATCTCTAAAGGTAGACAATAAACAATATTTCGTTTTTAGAGTAGTTGTACCTAAAAGAAAATGGCACGCATACCCTAGAAAATGGCACGCATATTTAGAGTAGTATAAATGTATGTTGAAAATATTAAACAAAGCACATGTAAAGAGAAAATCTTTCTGAAAAGAAAATGATACAATTAATTCAAAACACCCAAAAAGAATATGGTACAACTATTAAAAAATGTTGGTAGTATCTGATAAAGTGGACCACTTATTATTTACATGGTTTTAATTTATCTGAACATACTTCATGATACTATCTAGTATTATTAGAACTTACTGTATAACTTATTGAAACTATATTAAAGTCATTTTCAATAATTTGAACTTAATTTTCTGAAATAGATTAGAAGAACACTACCTTAATGAAAAGTACTTTTAGATTTAGTTCATCATTTTGATCCACTAAACTGTAGGTTGTATAAAATTAAGAACTTATAATAATCCAGCCTTGCCTGAAAACAAATATGAATAAAATAAAATAGATGTGCTCTCACTTGGTCACATACGAAATCATACTTCTTCCATTTTTTAATAGTTACAAAATTTTGACTTTTACGTTCGTCAATATACAACTTTGACCATTAATATTTCTAATAATCTATTTTTAAAAATTATAAAACATTGAATTTTTTTAGATATATATTGAGACAAATCCAACATATTACATGCTAGAGTTTGTATTATGAATTATTAGTCATTCTGAGCAAAATAAGTTCATAAACATGTAAAAGCTAAAACATTGCAACTATTAAAAACTAGTACATTTTACCAACCAAAATATTGTTATTCAATTGATTACGTACATCATTGATTCATTTCATATAATTGCAAAAAGAAATTTTGGACCGAGCATTTATAATTATAGACATAAAATAGATGGATGAAATTATAGTTTGAAAGACTATTGTATAAGCCTAGGAGTAGAAATGCCAATAGGGTTATAGCCTTCTAGGGTTGGTTCCAATCTACTTGCTCCCTCTACAATTAGCTAGCTATGACATTTTGGATATATCCATTATTGTGGACAATTTTAGTTAATGAAAAGAAAAAAAGGGAGTTTGAGCTTTAATTTTGTTAAACATTCTTTTATGCACAACTTTATGAGACAAAAGGATTTTGAGCTCAGTATATCTTTTGATACTGTGCGAATCATCCCAGATGTTGTCTACATTGCATTTGATTAATTAAGTTGATACTGAATCTAAATGGAGAATCAATATACAAAAGCATTAAAGCAATTTTCGGTGGATTTCAGAAAAATAATACTCCCTCCGTCCCATAATATAGTGCTCACATTCCATTTTGGGCGTCCCATAATGTTGTGCCTATTTCTTTTTAATTAATTTATTTGGACTAAAATATCCTTGATTTCTACTCAAACTTCTCAAAATACCCCTACATTTCCTTAAAAATTTGTGCCCCTATTTATTGTTTTACACCATTTTAAGGAACATTTAATGTTTTTTGATATTTTTTTAAAGGAAAAATACAATAAATAACTAGTTCCAAGATAAAAGTACTAAAAAAGCACTTCATTAATTATTATTTTTGGAACATCCTACTACTCCTTCCATTTACCTTAATTCCCGTGAAAAATGAGAAGTAAGCACTATATTATGGGACGGAGGGAGTAACTTTTAAGGGACGAAAGAATTCAATATTACTATTTACTACCTCCGTTTCTTTTTTATAGTTACACTTACACTTTTCACGTATGCTGATGCACTAGCTACTTTGAGCCTTTGTATCTCTAATTTTGTATTTGTAAAAAATATAAAAAGTCGATATTCTAAAAGTACATATTGAGACAAATCAAACAAGATCCCACATGACTATATTTTCTCTTAACTATAAATCACAAATGATGGTCAAAGGGAAATTTGTGAATAGTGTCAAAAGTGAAAGTGTAACTATTAAAAAGGAACGGAGGTAGTATGTTTCTTTTTTAATCTGCATGGTTTAACTTTTAAATATGACAACGTAATAATTTGACCATTAAAATCTTTAAATAGGTATAAAAAGTTGTATTTGTAAATATACATATTAAGACGAATCTAATGCTTTTCATTACGTATAAATCATCAGTGATCGTCAAAGTGAAGTGTGCGAATAATATAAAAGTACCAAATGTATAGATCAAATAAAAATGAACAAAGTAGATCATTACGTATAAATAGCATCATGTATATCAGGACTATTTTATAGAAGTAACATTTTGGAGTTGATGCTTGCTGCAGGCCAAGGAGAGGTTGCAAAAGATGATAAGAAGGATCATAGAAGAGAGGCTAACATACAAAACACAAGATACGAGCAACGTAGCAGCAAGCAACACCAGCAACGATGCAATTGACGTATTGTTACGTGACATTGATGACAGAAGCGAGGCTGATCAATGTCAGCCATTGGATTTCATCGCCGGAAATATAATCGAGATGATGGTCCCTGGAGAGGACTCGGTTCCGATGGTGATGACCCTAGCTGTCAAATACCTTAGTGACAACCCTGTCGCTTTAAAGCAACTTATGGTAAGTGTTTCATTATGTTAAACCCTATGTACATGTGTGCACAAGTGAGTTGTCCATATCGAGGAAAGAGTAGAGAATTTAACCAATTTATAAGGCTTGAGGAGCTAGCTACTCCAATTATCGATTGGTTTTGGGATGGAACCTCCATAGGCTTTGTAAGTAATCCAAGTACAAACTTTCATCCACCTTATTGGGCGGCCCATGCCCGATTTTAGTTAATTTTAAATGAACTAAGCACATTACGCTAATAATGTTCCCTCTTAACTCATATGCTCTAAGCATGATATTTTGAGCTCTTTCTATGTGAGAGAGGATAAAATATTTCTCATAACACAAAGGAATTTGCATTCTTATGAGTTATAACTCTATGTCTTTGAGTTTAGTTTGTTTAAGTTAAGGGGTAAGGTGGGATACGGGGGGCCATGGTAGGCCAAAATAATAAGTTACGAAAACATAAATTTTCTAAAACTATAAAAGACATAGCACAAGGGTGAAAACCCAAAAGAGTGCGTTAGGATATACCTTATATATAAGTATCTTCAAACCTGATAATCTATTATATTTTACTTTCTTCGTACGTTTATCACTTTATCTGGAACTGAAGAAGGTTAAACTCATTAGGATAGTTTTTCCACCTACAAAAACCAAGTCTTAGATTTGGCGAAATTTGACCTAATCCAAAACCGACTCAACAAAATTGAGTTTTGAAGCATTATCATTTGGAGGGCATTTATAGACCATACAGTAACGGTAAACATGCATTAAATGGTATGTAATGAGCCGTCGTGATCACGTTTTGATTTTGCATATTGCATATTGCATATTGCATGGGCAGTGAACCCCATCCGTCCACGTCTAAAAGCCACAAAGAAGGAAGCCTCTCCTTCCCCTATTTTGACTTTTGATGGAAAAGCCATTTGAATTTCCCTTTTTGTTCAAAGACACGGGGATATATATTTATATGACCTACTACTTTATTCTTCCTTTCCTATGATACAAAAAAACCCCAGCTACTTATATTAAAAAATTTAAAATAATTAGGACAATTACTTCCCTTTGATGCGGGTCCTCCAGCTTCCAATAACGTGATATTGTGATAAGCTTAGCACCTAATAAAACTGATGATAGATGATAATTTTTTGGCTACTTTGTAGTAGTTATCAAATAGTACAAAACTCTATCCTCAAGTGATAAATACTACCCCTATCGCTTGATAAATAATGAGGGTGACGGATAGCTCAGTTGATTAGGGTTTCTTTTTTGATTCTAGGTGGCCTCTCTAAACACCAAAAAATAGCTTGATAAATAATAAGCTTATTAGCTTAGCACCAATTTAATGAATACAAGCTATTAAACTGATGATAGATGATAATCTTTTTGCTACTCTATAGTATTTATCAAATAGTACAAACTCTGTCCTCAAGTGATAAATAATACTCCCTCCGTCCCATAATATAGTGCTTACCTTCCTTTTTGGGTGTCCCAAAATGTTGTGCTTGTTTTCTTTTTTATTAATTTGCTTGGACTAAATTATCCTTAATATTTACACAAATTTTCCAAAATTTCCCTACTTTTTTTTTTCAAAATATGTTCCCCTATTTATTGTTTTTACACCATTCCAGAAAACATTCATTACTTTTTGATTTTTTTTTAAAAGGAAAAATTAAATAAAGAGCTAGTTGCAAGACAAAAGTACCAAATAAACACTTTCTTAATTTTTTTTTTGAGAAATTCTACTACTCCTTCTATTTTCCTTAATTTTTGTGAAAAATAAGAAGTGAGCACTATATTATGAGACGGAGGGAATACCTTATAGTTTGATAAATAATAAGCTTATTAGCTTAGCATCAATTTAATGAATACAAGCTATAAAACTCTCGAACATTAACCTTGTTCCAATACTACCTTATAGGAGTACTAATGATTAGAGAAAAACAAATATAATCTGACTAAAATACCCTTAGATTATTTAACTTGATCAGGCTTCGAGGAAAATAAAGAAGTACTACTAGTCTACTATAAATGATGTAGTCATGCAAAAAAGTCTTGTCAGCTCTAATGTGGTACCGACCCTATCATGTACTATAAGAATTTTTGAGAGAGCGTGCGAGCTGTTATTTATGAGGGATATTAAAGTAATTTGCTGTGAAAAATTGGTATTGAATGTGGTTTTCTTGGTACTCATATTCGTATCTATTAGGGGAATTAGGCCATGTTTTTTTGACTTAATTTCAGTTCAGTTTAATTCGGTTAGTTTTTACCCACGATTTCGGTCAGGTTAAGTTCTTTTGCCTAAAGAAGCTGGGTCCAAAAGAGCAGTATGATATGTCATAGTCAATGTAACAACTTTTATTGCTATATATGACGTGTTGAGCAATTATATAATTTACAAATTTACACAGTCTACTACAAGTGAAAAGTTATGTTTGGTAAAGGTAAAGTTATTATATACTTCCTTTGTTTTTTTGGGTGCAATCCCTCTGTTTTCATATATGCTATTTTAATTTTTGCTCTATCTATATCACCTACTTCAATAGTATTTCTTTGTTAATTTAGAAAACAAATATTATTATGTAAGATAATTAAAGAACGAATAGAATATATTTACGGATATGCCTCTATGTAGTGCACTGTGCATCTACCAAAATTATGTGAGCCGAACCATGACAGGAACGTGGCCAAAGGCCCATCTCAATCTACGGCGGTTTTTAATTTCATGAAAAGTAGGCCCACTAGGAGAATGTGTTTCCGTTTAAAAAAAATTGTTTTATGCTCTCAGCTCTATTGCTCCAGTCTCCACTTTCTCTATTTTAGTTATGGGAAGTATTGTTGTTAATTGGAAAGTATTTCTTTCATTTTCAAGTATTTGTCACTTTTTTTTTTTTTTTTTGATGTGGAGTATTTGTCACTTTTTTTTTCTTTTTTGATGTGGAGTATTTGTCACTTAAGCTTTCTATACAATTCTTAGAACTTTGTCATATAATCTTTTTTTTTTTTGGTGTAAACAGTCGCTAAACACTAAAGAGAGCCACAATGGCAAATGATTTAGACGAGATTTGATCTTAGGTCTTCAGTATCACCTTCTAAGATTTCGACCAACTAAGATAGTTGACATCCACTGAATTTTGTTATATATAACAAAATGCCTTATTGAGGGTAGTCTCTAGAAAATGTGTTATTTTACTACTTGCTTTTGTAATCTAACACTAACTTAAGCATGCCCTGGGTAAAAGACTAGTTTTATATTATTTCAATAATCAAAATAATTTCTGTTGTTTGTTGTCGTTGTGCTAGGATGAGAACCTGGATTTGAAGAGGCAGAAGGCGAATTCCGGCAATTTTTATGCTTGGACCGACTACATGTCTTTAACATTCACCCAAAACGTAAGTTAATTTTTGAGTTATTTGGTCGCCATCCTTTTCTACAAGATTTTTACTATCTTTATGCTCTATTAGGTTATTAGTGAAACACTAAGAATGGCGAATATCATAAATGCGATTTGGAGACAAGCTACTAAAGATGTAGAAATTAAAGGTGAGTATTGGTCAACTCATTTGACAAGTCTATGGACGTTTATTATACTCCCTCCGTCCCATAATATAGTTCTTACATTCCTTTTTGAGTGTCCCAAAAAGTTGTGCCTATTTTATTTTTATCAATTTATTTGGAGTAAATTATCCTCAATCTTTACACAAATTCTCCAAAATACATTACTTTTTTCTTTTTAAAATGTGTGCCTCTATTTATTACTTTACACCATTCAAGGAGCATTTATTGTTTTTTTTTTTTAAAGGAAAACAAAACCAAGGGAGTAGTTTCAAGACAAAAGATCTTTATTAATTTTTTTTTTTTTTTGAGATCCTACTACTCCCTCCACTCTCCTTAATTAAAGTGCAAAAAGAAAAGCACTATATTATGGGACGGAGGGAGTATATTTTACGTGCATGTTTGGCAAAAGTAGTATTAGTTGTTTTGATAATTACTTCTGTTTTGTTTGTACTTGTAAAGTTTCACACTTTAAATGGTTGCATATTACTTACAACATTGACAATTTTGATAATATATTCTCTCTTTATTTCTCCTTGCTCATGGGGGTCTTTCTTTTATCGCTTTATATCTTTGTGTCATACTTCAATGTTGCAACTATAAAACGGAGAAAATATTATTTATTTATGGTCAAAATAGTTTTTGAAATAAAAACTGTTCAGTATAACTAGATGTTGAATTTGAGAAAATTTGTACTTATTTACATATTCTCCTTTATTCTAAAACATTTTTAAAAAAACTTTTTCGAAAACACAATCTTAAGTATTAGAGCATGGCCACTCATGTCCCAAAAAAACATGTCATCCCTCTCTCTCATCTTACAAAAGTTTGTCATGCCTTATGATCCATTTTGACAAATGCACCCCACTCATGACCCAAAAAAAAAAGAACATCATCTTTCTCTCTCCTACTTTTTACAATACTCCATCCCGTTTTCTCTCTCCTACATCAATACATTATTTATGCCTTTTGATATTTATAATATCATACAAGATTATAAATAAATTGATTTCAAAAAAAAATTATAAATAAATTATTTTGTATATTTACGATCCTAAATAAATTCATTTAGTAGTAATTGATTTTGATTAAAAAAATTCTTCAAGAATAAAAGCTTCCAAAAATAATTATTCATGTCTGTATAATATAGAAAGAAAATAATTACTTTCAGAAGTGTGTCAAAATATAGTAAAATGGAAGTCTATTTATAGATCTCAAAAAGATAGGACCATTGGTGAAACTTTTATTTTTTTTTTATTTGTATTTTTTAAGTTATTCAGATTACAAAATTTAAATAACAAAAAATAACATTTCTGACGCACTGCCACATGCCTATAAATGGTTGGCTTGGGTAATAGGATGACCAACCATGGTATGGGTCATAGGATGACCAACCATGGATTGAGTCATAGCATGACCCAAATACAAACATGAAAAAACCATGAATGCAACCCATATTTTTTTTGCAAGGTTTATGACTCAATTTTATGCCCAAAAAAACCATAAGTGGGCATGCTCTTAAAGCTACTATGTAGGTTTAGTTTCTCTTAGCATATGATATAATGTCTAATGTACGTGGACTACTTTGTATATTTGCAGGTTATTTGATACCAAAAGGATGGTGTGTACTTGCATCCTTAACTTCAATTCACATGGATGAACAAAATTATGAGAACCCATATCATTTTGATCCTTGGAGATGGGAGGTTAGAATGTCATCTCATTTATTTTAATCAATCATTGCTTGCCAATAATCATTACGTACTAACCAAATTTTACATTACTATCATCAATCATCATCATCTTATTTCTGATACAATCAAGTTCCAAGCACCTACCTTATTAATAAGCTAACTTTTTCGGCTCTTTTATTTTTTGCAGAACAAAGGAATTGTTGCAAGTACTTACACATTCGCTCCTTTTGGGGGTGGACAAAGACTATGTCCTGGTCTTGAATTTGCAAGGCTGGAAATCTCTATATTTCTCCATCATTTTGTTACTACTTATGGGTAATTATTCATCTTATACACAATTATGCGAAAATAAAAATTCGTTCTGTTTTACATTAAGGCTCCGTTTGGTTGGGTGTAAATCATTTTCAGTGTAAAATGATTTTCACGGAAAATAATTTACAATGGAAAACACAATTCCAAAATTAGTTTTCCGTTGTTTGGTTCCATGTAAGAAAAATGATGAAAAGAAAGGAAAATGAAAAGGAAAGTAAGGAGGTAGTGAGAGGAGTGTACAAGAGAAATAAGGAAAATGAAGGAAAACAGGGCTCTTCATTTTGAAGGGAAAATGGTTTTCCATCATTGTGAGAGCAATTTTACTCCTAGGGAAAATGGTTTTACACTCCTTTGCAAACCAAACAATGTAAAACTGAAAATAGAGGAAAACAATTTTCTAGGAAAACGTTTTACGCCATACCAAACGGAGCCTAAGGCTATGTTTAGTTCACCTGAAATTTTCTGATCTGATCTGAACTTATTTTTTCTAATCTGATCTGATCTGATCTGAACTGATCTGATCTGATCTGATTTACAAGATCTTATCTTTTATAAAATATATTATTACTATTATATTATTACTTTGTAATTCATTATTATGCAATACAATATAAAATATTATTTATAGTATTACTATTATTATTGTTTTATTTCTATTACAACTTTTACACAAATTTTATTATTAATAATAATAATTATTATTATCATTATTATAAGAACAACAACAATAATTATAATCATAATAATAATAATTATTACTAAAAATAATTATATAACCCAAGTCATTAATTTATAAGAGCACTTATACAATGTTTCACACTTTCCCTTTAAAAAAATATTTCACACTTGAGAAGTCGGCAAACTCAACTCTTTTTTCATATAAAATAAAATAAGATATCTTATCTAGTTCCAAAATAAGTGAAACACTTCTCTCATTTATGTGAGAGCTTTTTTGAGACAAGTGTTTCACTTATTTTGGAACGGAGGAAGTACAAACAACTATGACTTGCGCAAGAAAGAAATAAATAGCGTGCAACTTCAAATAGCTAGAGAGATTTGGAATTCGGTAGGAAGAGGTATACCGAATCTAAATTTATAATTTGTATCTCGCACTTAGCTTATTTTGAAATGTAATCCGAACTTAGTAGTTTCGTTGTCATGAATTTGAGCTATCATATTTTATATATTTCTTATTTTTGCGTCAATCTTATGTTCTTAACACGTGGCTTTTAATTTTCTATTATTTAATAACAACAAAATAACTTAAAATAATGATAACAATGACATTTATAATGATAACAACAAGATTAATACTACCTCCGTAAGTAAGAAAGATGCGAACACTTCTTGGGACACGTAGTTTAAGATGATAAGTTGTAGTGTTGTTATCAAATGTTATTTTATTTAAAAAGTAGATGTGATAGGAGTTGGTAGGTTATTTTTTATTAGAGGAGAGAGAAAGTTGTGTAACTTTTTATTGATAAAAGGTAGAGTGTGGGCCAAAGTAGTATAAAAGAAATAATATATTAATAGTGGGACCATGCCAAAAATGGAAGTGTTCAAACTAATTTGGGACAAACATAATAGGAAAGTGTTCAGACTATTCGGGGACGGATGGAGTAATAATTACCAATATTAATAATTAATAAGTTCAACAACAACAATAATAATCATTTTGAACAAATGTACTAGTAAATAATAATACTCCTTTGTATTTTTTTATCTTTCTCACTTAGAATCTTGACACTATTCACAATTGAGAGAATCTTTTAGATTTTTCTCAATATATAAGAAAAAATATAGTCATGTGAGGTCTTGTTTAATTCGTCTCAATGAATACTTTATTAATATTCAATTATTATAATTTTTACTAATATGTAATGAAAGATATTTAATAGTAATAATGAGTTATTAAATATAAGCATGATCTGATCTAATCATGACGATCGATCTCGAACTTATTTTTTTCGATCTCGATCGATCGATTAGATGCGAAATAAGCAAAAATAAGGTGAACTGAACATAACCTAAGTCTCTTGTTTCCTTATAAGGGAAATCAATAATAGGCAATATAAGTTCATAACGTATGTTGGGTGAAATATATTAAATAAAAGGCGACCTAACTACTATTTTTACTAAAGTAGTACATGCTAGCCTAATAGTGTTGGCATGATTTTCAATCTCAGATGTCTTTATTTTTTATTTTGAAAAAATAGTACTTTTTTTTTTAGAATTACTCGATATTTATTCGATCTTTTTTCAACAAAAAAAAAGCTGATTAATGTTACATGCGTGACAGATGGGTAGCTGAGAAAGACGAAATAATATACTTCCCAACTGTGAAGATGAAGCAAAAACTTCCCATCTCAGTCACACCTCACTCCCTTTGATTTTTAGTATTATAGTTAGAGGTGTCAATTCAGTTTAACAGTTCAGTTATGGTTATATCCAAACAGTTCAGTTCATATCAGTTCAGTTTACAATAGTTAAAATTATTAACAGTTCAGTTAACAAACTTTTCAGTTCAGTTTAATTCAGTTATTTTTCTTTCCAGTTTCAGTTCAGTTCAGTTCCAGTTTAAACCAGTTTTATCCGAACAGTTAAACCAACCAACAGTTTAATCCATAGCAGTTAAAACACGTTGCAGTTATTTTCAGTTTATTTCAGTTATTGACGAAAATCACATAAGTTCGACAATAGTCGCATCGGTTCGGGTAGAAGTTAGTCACAATCGTGTATTTGTTCGGCAAAAATGGAACTTCATGTCGGGTTTTGGCCAACTGTTTTTCGAGTTCAGTTAAAGGCAAATAAGTGTAGTCTGACACTTGCCTCGAAACTATACTTCACAAAAAAGTGTATGAAAGTGACATCGATATATGTATACAAGACTGATATATTCAACAATTTGGAATAAGACATTTTTATATAAGTCGATATTCAAACTTTTAATTGTATGCAAATTACATCATACTTGGTTAAAAAGGACGTCTCATATAAGTATAAATTCTTATAAACTTCCTCGAAAGACGAGTTAGTCCTTTTTTAAAAAGTCGATTAGATCAATGTCTTACTCTTACTATATTAGATAAATTGATTAATATATAATTATACTAGTCATTAAGCTATATGCATTTGAAAACTGAAAACATATAATCGACGTAAAATAAGTTAATAGTGGATTAGTTCAAGGTATCTATGTGAATCGATAAGTTAAATCAAGATAGCAATACTCCATTTAAGTTAATATATTGTTAACAAGTGATATTCAATTTGAAACTCATGTATCTTAGCTAAACTGAAAGAAATTGATATTACATTAGATGAATGTATCAACGTAAGTCGGTAAAGTAATTGAAACTCAAAATATTTACTTAAATTGAAACATGTTGTTATTGGAATGAGTGTATCAATGTAAGTCGATAAACTGATTCAAGATAATAATAGTACTCTACTTAAGTTAATCATCTTTTAGTTGAATTCATTTCGGAACCGAAAGCATCTAATTCAGTTGCAACAAATGTAGAACAATGTAACTCGGTAGATTGGTTCAATATAACAATACTGCATTTAAGTTAATCGTCTCTAAGTTATATTCATATTGAAACTCAAAACATCTACTTTAAGTTTAATTCAAGATAATAACAGTACTCTACTTAAGTTAATCATCTTTAAGTTGAATTCATTTCGGAACTGAAAGCATCTAATTCAGGTGCAACAGATGTAGAACAGTGTAACTCAGTGGATTGGTTCAATATAACAATGTTTAATTTAAGTTAATCGTCTCTAAGTTAAATTCATAATGAAATCAAAACATCTAATTTAAATTGAAACAAGTTGATATTGGATTAGATCGATGTATCAATATAAGTCGATTAGCTAATTCAAGATGGCGTAAGTTCGTTTAAGATAATCGTCATTACATTGTATTCATTTTCAAACCCAACATCCAATTGAATTAAAATGATTTATTATTATAAATGATCAATTCCAAGGTTTATATAAATGATTTATTATTATAAGCATTATGATTGATATATACGTTTGTAAATAACTATGATGATAATGAGAATAGTAATAATAATAAACATAAAACAATGATAACAGTATTAATAATACAAATAAGTTAACAAGTACTTACTAGTTGCTAGATAGTAACTTGTTAACAACCATATGGTAACTTAACATTTAGTCAGTTACTCGTGTCTTTATAAGTTATAAGATTATTTATGTTGATTGTCTTTATGTTATACTATAGTTTAATACTAGTATAGTGTTTATGATCTTCTCTTAACTTTGTATACATGTGACTATAAACAAACTATTTTAGTAAGATTATCCGATTCGTTTAACTGTCTTTTTTGATCCTCTAGAAAAAAAATATAATTTTGTTGTCCTTTGAAAATAAAATAACCAACCTGATTATAAGAATAAAATTGAACTCATGAACATTAACAATTACATATGCTCATAATTCTAACATCATAAATAAAAATAGTTGTATAAGTAATTTTCCAAGAAATATAGTTTCATAAGTATTAATAATACAAAAGCTGATTAATGTTACATGCGTGACAGATGGGTAGCTGAGAAAGACGAAATAATATACTTCCCAACTGTGAAGATGAAGCAAAAACTTCCCATCTCAGTCACACCTCACTCCCTTTGATTTTTAGTATTATAGTAGTACAATCATGAGTTCATGACTAGCTAGCTGTTATGATTTTTAGTGCTTATACTGCTTCGTAGCTGCTCGATGAGCCCACACAAGTTTTAAGCTCTATCGTCAATTCGTCAACCAACTTTTTTTTTTTTGAGGGGATTGGAAGATATCCAGAATCTTGTGCCCTTTGACAATGCCGGTAACTACACTAATTTGAGCTATCTGATGCAAGTGGGGATGCTCTCTCGAAGTCACCATCCAAAATTAAACTCATCTGTTTTTTTTAAAATTTACATTAATTGTGTTTGTAAATTATTATTATACGGTTTTGATATATATATAATTATTGATTTGGTTATCTTTCAAATTAATGACTCAATTAGTGACATACAGACCTTAAAAAAACTATTGATATATGCATTCTAGGGTGCTAATTGAGTTGAGTATCTCATGAGCAATTCAAACTCGACTTGGTCAAAATTCGGTCAACGCTCGACTCAAGATCAAATTCAACTCGATACATTAGCGAGGCGAGTTGAGTTAGCTTAAACTCGACTCGATAAGCTTGTGAGCTACTCAATAAATTTTTAATCATTATATATTTTACAGTATTTCAAATGTCACCTACTTTTAGGATAAAATATTAAACTGATTATTTGTAAGTTACTTGAAATAATCAAAATTAAGAACTTAACATTAAACATATATAATTGTAGATTAGTAAAAATAGAGGAAACTTTATTGGGAATAATTTTGGGGAACTAATCAATATCTGCTCGCGAGCAATTCAAACTCGACTCGAAACCTTAACGAGTCGAGTCGAGCTATAGAATTTCAAGCTCGATAAGAAATAACTCAACTCAAACTCAACTCGATACGTTAACGAGTCAAGTCGAGCACAAGTCAGCTCGTGACTGACTCGCTCAATAAGCACCTCTAGTGCAGCCTATAGAATTAAGCTTATGAATTACTCTTGAGTAGGGCTGGTAATCAGGTTGGGTTCGTGATCGGGTCAATAATAAATGGGTCAAAAATCCCTCAACCCTGACTCGACCCATTTTAATAAACAGGTTGAAAAACTCAACCATGACCCGACCCATTTAATAAACAGGTTACCCGTATAACCCGTTTAAGCCATTTAACATAATTATCATTATATTGAAAAATAATTATTTTCTTAAAAAGCTAAATGAGCAAGTTCACTATTGAAAATATGCATGTTTAGAGTTTCTTGAAATAATTATGACCTATTTTAGCGATATTTTACTTTTTTTAAGACCAATTTTTAGATTTATCACTGTATTTTTTAGAGAAATTTCTATATGTTTAAGTTGATAAGAAGGAAAATTTTTGATTATGGGGGCTTCGTCGCTGCATAATATTGTCTCCATCCTTAAGGCAGAAGCCTGGGGTATGAGAGAAGGTGTTCGTGCTGTTGTGGCTCTTGGGATTAAGAATGTGTGTGTAGCAGGTGACAATATAGTAGTTATTAATTCTCTCAGAAATAGTTGGAAAGTTCCTTGGGATATTAACTCTTTGGTTAGTGATGCAGGTGTTGATTTACTTCGTTGTTGGGATGTCTCATTTTCTCACTACTACCGGGAAGCTAATCAGGTCGCGGACTTCCTGGCTCAAAAAGGTCATTCGTGTCGTTCTCTTCATCGATGGTTTGAACAACCTGACCTTTTCTTTCTTTCTATCATCTCGTAAGGACGCTTTAGGTTGGTCTTTTTTGAAGTTTAACCTAGGTTTCTCTCCTTATTAAAATAATTTAAAAAATAAGGTCAAAACAGGTCATTTTTAGGTCGGAAATGTCAACCTGAATCTAAGCTGTTTAATTAAATGGGTTAATCGTGTCAACCCATTTACTTAAATGGGTCAAAAATCCAAACCCTAACCCGCTTATTTCAGGTTAGGTTCGGATCGAGTTGTCGGGTTGGGTCAACTTTTGCCAACCCTACTTTTAAGTTTGTTTTAAATTTTTTCTGTGCCATATGTCATGATTCATGAGGGTTGGAAAATGTTGAAGTTATGATGTATAGAGCAGAACACATATGAGTGTCCCACGTTGATAAAAAAAAATATATGCGAGTTTACTTTATAAAGCAAAGGGACTATTCCCTTAATTGCCATATGGTTTTGCGAGTTTTCCAAGTTAGTGCATTTTGTGATTTTGGTGTTGGGCAATGTTAAGGACAAAATTTTCTTCGTCGCGCACTAACAAAGTAATTGCGGATATGAAAAATAAAAAAACGCAGGCAGAGAAAAAGAAGAAGCTTCCACACGTGTTCTATCTTAGTGGATCTGAGGGGCCCATGAAAGAGGCCTGGAATCACAGTACATGGGTCGTACTATTATGGACTATATATGATCCAACGATCCATGATTCCTCCTAAGAAATGTAAAAAGAACGAAGGTTGATTATTTTTATGGATTACTTGGATTTGTTATGGTCAGTGCTTTAATGGTTGCAATGTTCACCATATATAATTGTCAAATTCATCCCAATATTCAAGTGGTCCTCCCTTACCCTAATCTTTGATGGATTTGGGGAACAATTTGTTTTCCGGAGGTTTGGAATCCAACAAATTACTATGACGTGAGATTGCATTACGTTTTCTAAAAGCACTCTATATTTTTCTAGTACGAATTAGCTTTAACATAAGCAACTTTTATAATTCAAGTGCTTAAGATTATTTAGTTTACAGGGCACGTGACACATGTCATTTTGTTATTCTCATGGTGTGAAATTGTGAACTTTTATTGCCCACTGTAGTGAGTTATTATATATTAACCTTATATGCACGTGATGTGTGTGAAAGAATATAAAGTTCTCCATAAAAATACCGTAGGTAATCGTTATTAGAAGAAAGAAGAGGAAGAGATTATGGAAGGAAGAAGAGAAAAAAAACCGATAGTTTGTTTAGGCTGTGTTGCTTTTAAAAAAAAAACTGTAAAGTTGTGTGTAATAGTTTATCATAAAGGGGAATTTGTGCCATTAAATTAGAAACTTTTTCTTTAAAAAAATTGAAAGTTGATAATGATGATTATAAAAGTTAATGATATAAAGTAACCAGTTTGTTTGTGGTTTTGAATTTATTATTATTATTATTATTATTATTATTATTATTATTATTATTATTATTATTATTATTATTATTATTATTATTATTATTATTATTATTATTATTATTATTATTATTATTATTATTATTATTATTATTATTATTATTATTATTATTATTATTATTATTATTATTATTATTATTATTATTATTATTATTATTATTATTATTATTATTATTATTATTATTGTAAAGTTGAGATATTTTTTATGTATGGGGGTTTGGTGTCCCCCCACTTCCCATATAGAATAAAGATCGAAAGCATTGATAGCACGGTGGTGTAGATCCCACATTACTGGTCCATTCTATTTGACTTAATGATTTATCTAAAGAGATCTAAATTTATTAGAACTTGCAAAATCTTAATTGAACTTATGTAAACTCATTAGTACTTATTGATCTAGAATAAATCTATCTTAACTTGTTGAAACTTAGAGTTTGTTATCTTCAACTTATTTTTCTTTGAATATAACTCATCTTTGCATAATTAAAATTATTTTTGCTTAATTGATTGTTGACCTTATTCTTGCTTAACTTATTTTTGTTAAACTTAACTTATTTTTACTAAACTTAAATTATGTTTTCCTCAACTGTAACTTATTTTCGTTAAATAACCATATTTAACAGGCTTTATAAATTAGATTGTCAAACACTGTTTGACAAACAGTCACATACATAAAGAACTCTTAGCACCCAAAAAAACATACACAAAGAACTCTACACCAAACAAAAAGAAATCACAAAGAACAAGAGAAATAGAAGTATTTGCATAGGAATTCTATTCCCCCAGCCCAATTAACTCGCCCAAAAGGGCAAAAAGGGAAATTTTAGAAAAGAAACTTAGCCTTGAATATACAGGCAGACAGGTACCAGCCCATAAATATGAGAGAATTGGAACCTTTGTTGAGTTAGTGCTTGTACATTTCATCTCCCCAACGCCTAAGCGTTTTTGCCAAGGCCCGCCCAAACCAGTTAATGCGACCACAGCCCAACTTGGGAAAACCAAATGTTAGACCAAATCCTCCTGATGTTATAAAAAGTTCAGAAAGGGTGAGTAACGAAGTGTAGATAAGTACGTCCAGGGAAAAAGAATCAAGGTTGGCTTATTTCGTTGGACCGTTGAAGGCCTTTCTTTCACCCCTATGACACGGATTTGATTCTTGCCTTTTGCATAGGATTCCCATATTCCTGCCCCACTTGCAAGAGATCTTCATCTTATAGACTTATAGTTGTATATGTATATAAGTATGACAAAATGGAAATTATTTCAATAGTTGGGTCACTTGGGTGCAATTTCTGATGGTATGAAGTTTATAATCTTCAGGATTATATCATTTGAGAACCAGGCAACCAGCCATTGGATTGAGTCAGCTGCATAGTCTTTTCCAATAGCACCCTGTTCTCCATTTCCAATCACCAAGGACATGCTTGATCTCATGATTTATGTTCGAGTCTTTGCTCATTAAGACAATATGCTTCAGGAGTATTAAGAAAATTTTGGGCGACATTACTCATCTTCCCGGCCATGAACTACTCTCATGGAGTAATGGTCATGGAGTATGATTTATGATGCTTCAAACCTGGAACGCATTTCCCAATGATGCAACCAGCGAAGTTTCGGTGTCTATTAGCATGCAACTCAAGCAACAATACTTGGCTGAAAATTTTGTCTTGGTAAAACGAGTCTACAGTTCGAAAGAAGTATCCAGCTCTGTATTGCCTACATCTTCTTTGTCATGAAAATATATCTTGTTTTCATTGAACAATGACAGCAAATGCAATAGTTCTTCAACAGATAGCTTCAGAGGCCTCTTATCTTCAAACCCACTTGATCTAAGAATTTCAATTACCTTTTCTTTGAAGGACATTTCCATTTCTGAAGACAGTAAACTAGAATTAGCCTTTCCATCTTCATATTCATCACTGGTATCAGAAAAAAGGTTCAGTATCCGAGTTTCTTTGTTCACGCCCATCAAACTAGAAATTCTCTTAAGCTCAACCAACTTCTTTTTTTGCTTGAATGTTGCTCCTAATGTCTTGTTCTTCTTATTGAAGCAAGTTCTGGTAAAAGCACACCATTCATTCAGATCAACTTTTGGGATATCCGCCTTTGGTTTGATTAGAACAACGGACGAGTCAACTTTTGGAACAGGAAAAAAATCCCTTTTGCTTACATCCATGATATGTTCCACATCGGCGACCAGCTTCACATTCACAGCTAAACGATTAAACTCTGAATCACCTGGATTAGCTAATAAGCGGCGTGCAAACTCTTTCTGAAGAAGAAGCGTTGCGCTCCTGAATGAGTGAGTTCCAAACACCAATTTAGCAATCAGAGGTGAAGAGATACCATAAGGGATATTTGCCACTACCAGATCAAAATGGGGAAGCTCAGTCTTCAGTGCATCTTCGCGTATTAGCTGCAAAAACATCTGTATGAGCTAATTAAACTAATGATAACCAAGGAATTCCCAATAAGAAATTGGATACTACACAAAATTTAGTGATAATTGACATATTTTTCCGGTCTTATATTAACCAGTCTTCAACCTAGATTCAGCACTATTCTTGTTCCCAATCTTGACTGTATTTTTTCACTAATATACTTCTATATAAAAGAAGGTTATTTGTAATATGGTATAGGATTTGTTTTTGTATATTTCCAAAAATATCAAATTTTCCATAAATTTTACTAATCAATATTTAGTGATATTACTTATCAGTTGTCAGTTGTCGAAGTTGTGAATTTGCAAATGTGAAAATCAAAGTGGGACAGCTAAGAAAGAAATAAGAGTGTAGTTCTCCAATCTTACATTTAACCGATCTTCAAACCCAGATTCTGCAACTCGCTTTTGAAGTGCTTCCGCCATTCTCCAATCAATTTCAATAGCTACAACCTTACTGGCCGCTTCTAGAAGCCTGAGAGTGAGATTTCCAGTACCAGGACCGATTTCTAAAACTGTGTCAGTGGCTTTGATGTTAGAGTTCTTCACAATGGAATCAAGAACCCGAGCACTAGTCAGAAGATGTTGACCCCTGCTTTTATATAGTTGGAAGTGGCATTCACTATTTTCTCTATCACCAGAGTCATCAACATATTTGTCATTGTTTGAGATGCGATGGTGATAAAGCTTACAGTCAAATTCACGAAGCAACTGCTGGCAACGCTGAACAAAGATAGTGCGCGAAAACCAGTGGAACTTAGGTTGCTGAAGCATTGTGTCTTTACCTCGTTTATTACTTCTTCAAACTATGAAGGCCCTCAACAATGTCAGTTGAAGATAAACAACTCAAACATATAAGCTGCAAACTTAAGCATCATATAAAGAGCTAATGGCATGTAAAAACACAGATTAAATAAAATGATGTGGGTTGTTTAAGATTGACACATCCAGTGTTAGTAAGATTTTTCAAAAATGAATACATGAATTACATTGCCAATATAATAGAGAATGTTTCAAGCAACTTTGTAACAGAAACATGAAATATGATCATATATTCAAATTCAACAAATTCATTTCATATTCTAATTTGAGAAAATAAAAAGTGTAACCCAGCTTCCTTCGATATTGATAGTGTAAGTTACAATATTGCTCTCATGTAATTACTGTCTTACTGCAGCAGTAGAATGTTGAAATTAAATAATGTGATTTTGGGAAATATGATTATCACAACATAGCTAAAAACATCTGAGAGTATAATCAAATATGGCAATAACATAAGAAGATGATTGAACTCAGCTAAACATTTTATCGAACATGTAGCGTGCATGAATAAAACAATCACTTGTGAAAGCCTTCTACGCAGTAAATTGTTGAACATTATATCTCAATTTATGAGAAGGTTGGGTGCAGTACGATAAAAATTGATGGAACGACTTACAAGTCACAGCTTCGCCGTCAGCATCTCCTGTTATGTAAAACTTCAGCAACTTTAATGTTTTGGTTGTGTTTGTGTACTTGTGTTCTGTCGCCCCCAATTTTCCTGTATATACTTTACTGATTTTAATTGAATTGAACTGATTTTTGTTGAACTAAACGTATTTTGATTGAATTGAACTGAGTTAAACTGACCTGAACTGAACTGCGAGAGTAAAAGTGCTAAACTTAATGTAATTGAACTGAGTTTAATGAGCGGAATCAAATTTAATAGGAATCCTATAATGGCCTATTTGGGAACTAGAATTTCATTTGAAATTCAGGATTTGGCCCAAATCATGTGTTTGGGGATCCAAAACATTTGCATATGAATTTGGGCCAATTCTATGCCCTATACTAGACCCAACTTAAAACTTGTCATTTCAAATACCACCTTAAAACTTGTCGTTTAAGCCGCATCTTCATAGCGTTTCTCTCTCCTCAATCTCACGTACTTCACGTTCTTTTTGCATCAACCTATTTCTCTCTCCTCAATCTCCATTGTTGACGATTTACAGCTCGATTCCAGAGCTCGATTCATTTGCTCCTCATCACCTACCTTCTCTTCTCGATCTTCCCTTTTTCTCTTTTCGACGTAGTCCATACATCTCCTCTTTCACACATCCATAGAAACAACAAAAAGAAAAAGAAAATGGGAATAGTAGAAGAAGCACATAATGTAAAGATAGTAGGTTTAGGTGAGCAAGTAATAGTATTAGCTCATGGATTTGGGACAGACCAATAATTGTAAGGTTGTTTTATATAATAATATGGGAGCTACCGAAAGTTGGAACCACTAATCTTGATAACTTTGATTTTGAGAGGTACTCTACTTTGACTTTGAAATTCCAAATTTGAAATTTTTAAGTTTCCAAACATGGACTTGGAATTGAATTCGAAATTGAAATTGGAATTTGAATTGAACCATTTGAAATGAAATATGGGCATCCACGTGTTTTCATTTCAAATGGTTCAATTCAAATTCAGAATTTTAATTTCGGGAATTCAATTCCAAGTCCAGTGTTTGGGAAACTTAAGAATTTCAAATTTGGAATTTTAAAGTCAAAGTAGAGTACCTCAAAATCAAAGTAATCAAGATTAGTGGTTCCACCTCCCGTATTATTATATAAAACAACCTTACAATTATTGGTCTATCCCGAATCCATGAGCTAATACTATTACTTGCACACCTGAACCTACTATCTTTACATTATGTGCTTCTTCTACTATTCCCATTTTCTTTTTCTTTTTGTTGTTTCTAAGGATGTGTGAAAGAGGAGATGTACAGACTACGCCGAAAAGAGAAAAAGGGAAGATCGAGAAGAGAAGGTAGGTGACGAGGAGCAAATGAATCGAGCTGTAAATCGTCAACAATGGAGATTGAGGAGAAAGAAATAGGTTGATGCAAAAACAACGCAAAGTACGTGAGATTGAGGAGAGAGAAATGGGTGGATGAGTATGCGGGATTTATTTTGGTATTTGAAATGGCAAGTTTTAAGGTGGTATTTGAAATGACAAGTTTTAAGTTGGTTTAGTATAGGGCATAGAATTGGCCCAAATCCAAATGCAAATGTTTTGGATCCCCAAACACCTGATTTGGGCCAAATCCATAATTTCAAATGAAATTCTAGTTCCCAAACAGGCCATTAATAGGATTGCATTGAATTGAGTTCAACTGCAAGATGCTAAAATTAAACTCAAAAGAACAGGACCCAATGTTAATAAGTAGGATATTACTTAAGAATGGGAGGGGTTATGTGATATAATTTTATGACAAAAATCAAAACATTAAAATGGTGGCATTCTAATATGCATCGTGTTTTAATTCAAATGAAACTAACGAAATTAAGTTGAAACACACTACAACAAAATGCAATAAAACAACAAGCAAGAACGAGACAAAACAGTAGTAATGTGGTTCAATATCTCTACGAGATATGCATCCATTGAACTTTTACTAATAGTGAATTTCCCAATACCTTACTCATGGTACATAAAAACAACTACTAACCCAAGTAGTGCCCTCCAACATGTAGCCAATGTTGTTAGGATCGGGATCCCAGTTTGGATCGGTAAGGGGGGTAGGATCGAATCGGTAGAATCGAATCGTAGTAATTAAGATCCTACCAAATTGCAAAAAAGAGTAACAAAAATGCTTCCAAATGAATAAATACACATCTTTCAAACAATATGGATGCTAAATACCTAGATTTTCTCATATAATATTGATATTTCAAAGTTAATATGGCTTCGCAAGAGTCATAAAAGATTAGAGAAGAGAAATATTTGCGTGTATGAAGTTGGGTTATCATTTATTGGGCTTAAAGGAAAAGTTAGTTGCTTTATGGATCATTTTAATAAGTAAAGAAGTAGGATCTTCCGATCCTAACCGATCCTGACCGATCCTACTCCGATCCTGATCGATCCTGCAACAATGTAAGTGAAAAACAGGATCGTCCGATCCTACTCCGATCCTACCGATCCTATACGATCCTACCGATCCTGCTACGATCCTGACCGATCCTGCTGCGATTCTACCAGCCTTGCGATTCTGCTTACGATCTGGATCGTTTTGCTAAAACTGGATCGTAGGATCGTACGATCCTACGATCCGGATCGCGATTCTAACAACAATGCATGTAGCTACTAGCTATAAGTGTTGTCAAGTTGATCGAATACAAACCAAATACTATCTACAATAAAAAAAATTAAAGAAAAAGTTTCCTCAAGAAATGATTTTTAAATAAGCATATAGAGGTCTCAAGAATTCCTAAGCAACTTCCTCGGCAATGTCAATAATATTGTGATGTTTTTTGTGTTACAGATTTTACGATTTTCTTTGCAAAAGCTCAAATGTCAAGTAGAAAAACTGCAATTCTAAAATAACTTTGATGATCATGTTATATAAGATAAGGGTTTCATAACCAAATCCCTTAACTAATATTGTGAGGTTGAAAATAGCAATTTCCAACAATAACAAAAGCAATTCAAATAAAAAAGAACAATTAATTAATTCCAAAAAATACAAATAATTCTGAAAAACATTTATCAGTCTTGCCCCTACATCGTCATCTTTTAGAATGGTATTAAGTCTTTTATCAGTGAAATTATGTTTTAACAATTTATATGATATCTTCTAAAAATCTATCTTTTTGAAATTAGAGTTTTAGCAAAGAAATAACTTTATTTGATTAAGTCTGTTTTCCATGTAAAGTTATTTTCGAATTTTTTCTTTTAATAAAATTATTACAAGCAAATATATTTGTTTTAATTATTCATACTATTAGATCTAGTAGCTAAAATAATTATATTCTAGAATCTATATTTACCAATAGCAATAACACTTAAACTTTTAGCTACTTTTACAAATATACTAAAGAAAATTCTAGCTACTCTTCAATCTTCGAGTACTTGAGCACCCAAACTTACTAAAGCAATTAATTAAATCGTAAAATTATATAAAAAAGCATGATGCAAAAATAGTTTATGAGTATGAGAGTGTCATTAAGACTCTTAGGGACCTAACAACTAATTCTGATCTCATGGTTGCATCATGCCTAAATATGATGGAAATCGACTTTTTTTTCCTAGAGACAAACGATTCGATTGGAACGGACACAAGGCAAGTAAAAGAAGCCGTTAAACAAGAAGCATTTGCTTTTTATAAGTTATAATTATGATTCTAACATGCCCGAATATTTTGGGTATAACTCCTAGTCTCCTACTAGACAAAAAAGATAATTAATTCGTTGGAAATGATTGAATGGACCGTTAATTTAGTACCAAGTATATGTAGCCTTAGAAACACAGCAACCATATTGCCATGAAAAAGAAAACACAGCAACCATATTAATTGCCAGCAAAGCATGCAAAGATTAAAGTTAATATAACAAAGTTGCTAATGATATTGTCTTCGGTAAATTTTGATGATTCAATTAGCATAGTCATTAACGGATCTAATATACCATGCATTATGGTCCCCTTCAGGTGTTATCCTAAGTACGTTATGAATCATTGAATTGTATGATTTTGTTAGTTCATCACTAATAGTAGTATTAAAGAAGATGCCTACAGGACTAGGATGGGAAATAATGTCATGCATGTTGAGCTTTTCAATAACATCAAACATATAACATGATGTTCATCACTCTCCTGTTATTTTATCCTTCTTTTAAACCTTGGATATAAGTTAGAATTATGAAGTTGACTTAATGGTTGATCGTATGTATTGTCACTAATTAATGATAATATTGCATTATTGTGATATAAGACATGTTTGGCCCATAAGGAAAAACTTAAGTTGATTTTATGAAAGATTTTTTTTACACATTGAGAAAAAGTTAATATCCTACAAAATTAATATTGTTTAATAAAAAAGTTTAGTTAAAGTGAATTATGTGAATAGTATAAATGTCAAAGTGAAGTATATATATATATTGTCTCTCATTACGTTATTTTCATAACATAATTGTAGAAAGAATAGTTAGAGTAAACCCGAATTTTCGCCTAGCCTCGAGGTTCATCTGAACATCCGCGGACCAATGGTCATAGTTGTCGTGGCGCAGGCGAGTCGGGGTAATGAAGTCCCCTGGTATGTCGCCTGGACCGAGATAAAAAGGGGAGTTGATATTAATAGTGGTGGAAGAAGCTGGCGGCGGGGGTGGCTGGTCCTCGCCGGCCATGGCTAGTGGCGCTGACACCATGTATGTAGAAAGAATAATTAGGATAAATCTCATGCCTTCTCATTAAGCTATCACACAATATATATATCATAAAAGATAGGAAACCTAGCAACTAACTTTTTTTGGGCCCCCACTGGGAACCCTATGGTAAGTTGAAGGGCCCAACCAGACCGAAACCTCTCGCAGGTTAACCCGGGTTTGCGGGCAGACATTTTGAGAGTAGGGGGGATGGTAAGGAGAACCCGTCTCCCAAAGTGCCTCTAGTGGAGATTCAACCCCCAACCTTGAGATTGGAAGGTTCTTTTCTTACCACTAGGCCAAGCTTAACTTGATACCCAACAACTAACTTAGGAAACTAAATATATTAGGTATTTAGGTCTCCTTAAATCTCTCCACAAAAATACACCAAGCTGCAAGCGCAGGGAACTCCCGAGTCCTGATGTATGTTACAAATTATTGTACATTGCGTGGGACAATGCAACAAAAAAAATTTGCGTAATGAATACAAATTGTACAAAGATGCTGCGTAAAAAGCATGCGAAGCAAGTGAAGATAAGCTTGTGGACAAAGCAATGATAAAGGCAAGGCCCAAGACCGTGATTTACTTAAGAGTTTTAGCGTAGGAGTACGTACGTACTACTAGATAGATCGAATAGCCTTCTTTCTTTTGAGAGAGAGATGGAATAGGCTTCTTTGATGATACGTTAATTAAAATAGAAATAGTCCCCAACACCCATGATGATCAAAAGTTAAATTCCCTGCCTTTTGTTATTTGCAATTACTCAACAAACGGCTAATGTTTTATAGTAATCATGCTACAAACTTTTGCAGTAACTATATTCTAGTTTCTACTTATGAAACTCATCAGGAAAGTTTGTTGGAGCAGTTATTATGAAATTCACTATTAGCTAGTAAATGGAGTTAGTGATCATGATGAAGTATGAACGCAATTCAAACCCCCTCCGCCCCCAATTCATCTCTAATTACTTAAGACAAATGTCACTCTAAGATATAATCTAATCCTCAATTTCACTTTTAAATAAGGAATCATATACTTTGAGTTACTTTTGTTTTTTTTTCGCGTTATGTCATCTTTATGTTGGTTGTTCTTTTATTGATCGAGTGACTTGACTTGACGACTTATGTGCAACATGTATGTGGCCCATGTCTCCAATTTTTTAGAGTGGGCAGCGGGAATTCTGATTCTAGCGGGGTATTGAATTCTATAACCGAGGTGCTCTGTTAATTAAATCAACCTTGAAAGGAAGATGGCTTATTCAATAATTTGTACCAAAGGGTAATTAAGGATAAGTTATTGTTAGACGACAATTGCTCATTTGTTCTAGCGCAATATGGCTTTGGTTTCGAGTTAATCTCATACAAATCAAAATATAAGGAACTTTAGAGACAACATACCCAAACTTTTGAGCTTCCTTATTCATCTATTTGCGCATGTATTCGTTTGGGTATCCTTCGGCTTTTTTGCTCTCTTTATTATGTTTATACATGCTAAAGTAATTACTTTAACTTTTCCTTCATTTTGAAAAATCTTGATTACTTGATATCATTTGGAACATCTATAAAGATAACCACAATTGTACAAGCTGAAACATCTATTAGAAGCTAGTTCTGATTTCCCATAATCAAAGAAATCAACAATTGAATAGTAGTCCACGTATTGAAAGGGGAAGTTTCATTTAGGATGTGCAAACTTTCACTATATCTAAAATTTTCGATGATTTTTTTGACAGTGTTAAGGACAATACTTATGCTTTTTGGTGGAAAAAAATGAGCTAAAAGCATCGAGAAAAAGGAGGCTTCTAATTCTAGTAGTGTTTGCATATGTTGGTCTCTCAAACTTTTTGAATAGCATTACTCAACTTTATCTATTAGTGATCTTGTTGATTTTCATAAGTCATAACAACCATTTAAATAAAAAAAGATGCAAGCACTATATATCAATTACTACTTTTTACAAGTTTTATATATAATATCTAACGTTGTATGTATTACACAGACTAAATTATTGAATAGTCTAAAAAGTTTGAAGATATAAGCTACCACTTAACACTAAACACGTTTATGAATTGAGGAACAAAATTATTGTGCAAACATAAAGCACAAAAATAAAAAGTAGTGGAGAATAGGCTAGGGGTAAAGCGAGGATCCCATGAAAGGGTTAACAACATAAGCAGTAAAAAAGAGAGATGGACTTCACCAAAAAAAGAAAAAAAGAGAAGAGGGATGTAGGTAAAAAGTAAAAATAACCAACTTACTCCCATGATCATCTAGCTGGTGTCACGTGTCACTAGATTTTTTGGCCAATATTGGGATTAGTGTCCTATATGGTTTAGAATCATTATTATTCTTGTTTCCTAATCTCACATTGTTTCCTATTTTGCTGTAATCTTCCCTTCTCCTTGATGCCCAAGGTTAGCAGTAGGATGTATATATATTGATGGTAAATATTCAATACAAATCATCACAATATTTTACTCACAAATTTATCATGGTATCAGAGCAGGTTTTGTGATCCAATTTTTTATTTTTTTCCTTCTTCTTTCCGCTGCACTCATATTTTTGGATCTTCAGCCCCAAATTTTCCGTACTCAAATTTTAGGGATGGACCCTTTCCCTGTCCTTAATAAAGCATTTTCTATGGTTTCTCAAGAAGAAAGACACCAGAATATTGTCCGTAGCCGTGATGATAAAACGGAAGCCTTAAGTTTTGCTGTCCAGTCTGCGTCTTCTTCCCCTACCCCCCGGTTCTCACCTACTCCTTCGGGGTCCTCTGGCACTTTGATTTGTAAATTTTTGTGGGAAGGTCGGTCATGACTACGACCACTGTTATCAACGTCTTGGTTTTCCATCTGCACCTCGTGGTCGTGGCCGTGGACGCCGTGGTCGAGGGGGAGCTGCAGGACGTGGCCAATTTGCCTCTACACCTCCTACAGCAGCACACGCTGCTACTACAACCCTTCCACCATCAACTTCCACATCAGCTAGTGGTGCACAAGCTTCTCCAACTCTTCGAGGGCTCACTACAGATCAGGTTCAAAAATTACTAAGTCTTCTTGAGCCTTCTTCATCTTCAGACAAACACCTCTTTGGTAAACCTGCTTCACCGCCTTCTTGGTTACTTGATAGTGGGGCATCCCATCATATGACTGGTTTCTTGGATCATCTATAAAACTGATGTGACTTGCCCCCTCAACCTGTACATCTTCCTGATGGTGTTCAAACATGTGCAATTAAACAAGGGAGTGTTCGGTTATCTTCAGACCTTATTATTCATAATGTTTTATATGTCCCAAATCTCAAGTGTAACTTGATTTCTGTTGGGCAATTGATTCTTGACTCCACTTGTTTTGTTACTTTCACTGATCAGATGTGTATTATGCAGGACCGCAATTCGAGGAAGGTGATTGGACTGGGTGAGTTTCGAGATGGGGTGTACTACTTCAGGTCAATGACACAACATGTATCTTCTAATGCAACAGCTGCAGACACAACAATAATTTTACATCAGCAACTCGGGCATCCTTCGAGTTCATCTATGTCTTTTATTCCTAGTTTCCATAGCAATAGCACAATAAAGAAATTTCTGGATTCTTGTGATATTTGTTTCCGTGCCAAGCAACCTCGTACTATGTTTTCTTTGAGTGATAATAAAGCACAACATTTGTTTGATTTAATTCACTGTGATCTTTGGGGTCCATATCCTTTGTCTTCTTTTACGGGCTCCCATTATTTTTTAACTATTGTTGAGGACCATTCTCGAGCTGTATGGGTGTATTTATTGAAGGAAAAGAGTGAAGTTCCTTCCTGTTTACAAAATTTTATTGCCATGGTGAAAACACAATTTCACAAAGTTATCAAAATTGTTCACTCCGACAATGGCACTGAATTTACCACTACACCTCTGCAACAATTTTTTCGTGCTAATGGCATGTTGTTTCACAGTTCCTGTGTTGCAACTCCTCAACAGAATGCTCGGGTTGAACGGAAGCATCGCCATATCCACAATGTAGCTCGTGCTCTGCGATTCCAAGCCTCTCTACCGCTTGAGTTTTGGGGAGAGTGTGTCCAAGCTGTTGTCCACTTGATTAATCGGACCCCGACAAAAATTTTAAATGGCAAATGTCCTTATGAGGTACTCTTTGGTTCCCCTCCTTCCTTGGATTTGTTACGTGTCTTTGGATGTTTGTGTTATGTCCTTAATAAGCCACGTCATCGAGATAAATTTGCTTCCCGTAGTCGAAAATGTGTCTTCTTGGGCTACCCTTTTGGGAAAAAGGGGTGGAAGGTGTTTGATATTGAAACCAAAGAACTCTTTGTTTCCCGTGATGTTCGGTTTTTGGAAGATCAATTTCCTTTTGCTCTTTCTCCTAAATCCCCAGCCACTGATGTTGATGAGTCAATAGTGGATTGGAATATATGTTCTCTGGATGAGTTTGTGTGTAATAGTGACAGGGGGAGTGATGCTCCAAGGGCTGCTGCCAATGACCCTACTTTACACCTGCAACCTTCAGGTGTTCACTCTACCCCTGCGTCGCCAAATCAACACCCCACCAACAGCACACCCAGTAGCTCACACCCAGCAGCGGGTGTCGTGCTTTAGACACGTCTGGTGCGAGCTCTTCTTTGGACAAACCCCCTGATATGAGCAGCTCACTAGCTAGTTCCCGTGAGCCTACTTCAGTTGATGAAGCTCCATTGGTTGGTCGTGGACATCGTACTCGGCATCCTCCACATTATTTATCTGATTATCTATGTCACTCGGCTCGCACCTCACACCCCATCTCCAACTCTTCCGCTCCTTCACCTTCTTCAGGTATGCGGTTTCCTATAGCAAATTTTGTTACTTATGATAACTTTTCTGATGGTCATCGGGATTTTCTTGCCCATATTACTACTAATGTTGAGCCCAGGACCTATAAAGAGGTTGTACAGGCACAACGTTGGCGCACGGCAATGCAAACTGAAATTGCTGCTCTTGAGAAAAATAGAACTTGGGAGATTACTTCGCTGCCACCAGGAAAACGGGCTATCGGATGCAAATGGGTTTTTAAAACCAAATATCGTTCCGATGGTTCCATTGAACGAGACAAAGCTCGTTTAGTGGTTCTTGGCAACCATCAGACAGAGGGGGAGGATTTGCATGATACCTTTGCTCCTGTTGCCAAAATGGTTAGTGTCCGTACTTTTCTTGCTGTGGCTGTTGCTAAAGGATGGGAAGTTCACCAGTTGGATGTCAACAACGCCTTCTTACATGGAGATTTGCATGAAGAAGTTTATATGAAACTTCCACCTGGTTTTTCTTCTACTTCTCCGGGTACAGTGTGTCGTTTACGTAAGTCTCTCTATGGCTTACGACAGTCTCCCGAAATTGGTTTGCTAAATTATCTAGTGCACTTTGGAAATATGGTTTTCAGCAATCTCACGGTGACCATACTTTATTTACTTATCGTCGTCGTGGTGATATTTTATCTGTACTGGTTTATGTGGATGACATTCTTGTTGCAGGAAACAATTCAGTTTTATGTTCTACCTTTAAAAGGTACTTAGATAACTGTTTCCAACTTAAAGATTTGGGTCCGTTGAAATATTTTTTGGGCATTGAGTATGCTCGTTCGGCTGAAGGCATGTTCTTGTGTCAACGGAAATACACTTTAGATCATTTGCAAGAAGCGGGTCTCCTTGGTTCCAAGCCCGCTGACACTCCTTTGCCACAAAATCATCATCTAGGCGCTGCTACTGGGCCAGCCTACCCGGATCCTGCCCGCTACCGGTGTCTTATTGGTCGCCTTCTTTATTTGACGTTAACACGTCCGGATATTTCCTATGTTGTTCATGTTTTATCTCAATTCATGCAGACGCCGTGTCAGGATCATTATGATGCTGCACTTCGTGTTCTACGATATTTAAAGTCTCACCCCGGGCAAGGAGTGATACTTCGCTCTGACAGTGATCTCCAACTTTATGCCTATTGCGATTCCGATTGGGCTAGTTGTCCTATTTCTCGTCGCTCTGTTTCTGGATATTTTATTATGCTCGGTTCCTCTCCTATTTCGTGGAAAAGTAAGAAGCAAGGCACCGTCTCACGCTCTTCCGCTGAGGCCGAATATCGGGCCATGGCCTTTTGTTGTGCTGAAATTAAGTGGTTACGGTTTTTTCTTGCCTCCCTTGGGGTTTTTCACTCTTCTCCAGTTCGTCTTTATTGTGACAACCAAGCGGCCCTTCATATTGCCGCTAACCGCGTTTTTCATGAGCGCACCAAGCATATTGACATTGATTGTCATTTTGTTCGAGAGCTACTTGTTGCCGGCGTCATTGCCACTGCGTATATACGCACCTCTTTGCAGTTGGCTGATTTGTTTACTAAAGCTCTTGGTGCTGCACAATTTTCTTCTTTATTAGGCAAGTTGGGCGTTTGTGACCCTCACACGCCTCCTTGAGGGGGAGTATTGGGATTGGTGTCCTATATGGTTTAGAATCATTATTATTCTTGTTTCCTAATCTCACATTGTTTCCTATTTTGCTGTAATCTTCCCTTCTCCTTGATGCCCAAGGTTAGCAGTAGGATGTATATATATTGATGGTAAATATTCAATACAAATCATCACAATATTTTCCTCACAAATTTATCAGCCAATCACGTGACCTCTAGACATGTGTACCTGTGTAAATCTCGATGATCGTTTTTGTTAGCTGGTGGTATTCCTCGTCACACTTCAATTGCTTCCTCCTTCCTTCCTAGTGCCCCCTTCCAACAATTTTAAGCATGCATACATCATACATATCAGATATCACCATTATAAACTAACACATCTTTGAAATTTGAAGTATAAAGATCAGAGATGTATGTACAGTCTCTATTTTGCCAGGTTGTTAGATATCTTATTGATCTTCTTGACTCTTTTAAGGGTAAGGCTCCATTCTTTTGAACTGAGATAATATGAACTGAAATGAACTGAAATGAACTGATTTTAACTGCAGAGAACTGAATTAAACTGAACTGAACTGAAAATAAGTAAAAAAGAACAGGGCCTATGTAAGACAAGAATAATTTATCAAACGTATCACTTGAGTGTTGGATGGGTTAGCCCGAGCCCATAAGCACAACTTGCCAATCCAATCACAACCTCACTCAACTTGGGTCCTCCTAGCTAGCTAGTACAGGTCATAGTCTGAATTCCGATCCTCACCTGATTTACGAAAATATGACATAAGTTGTCCAAATTGGGCTCACCATCCACCCCAAGATCATTGTTTTTAAGCCGAATATGGTTCCTTGCACAATAGCAACCCCTAAACTTAATAGAATAATACAATTATAGTACTTTTGGTGATGATAAAAATTCGAAAATCTGAACGTATATTACATTATTTAGTTAAAAGTTATATTTAAAACAAAAGTGCACCTGTAAATTAAATTTACATTTAAACATTGTTGAATTTAATTTTTATAATTTAACTAAGCTATAACATATTCATTATATTTCACATGTTGAACTTTTCATTAATGCGTTGTTATCACTGCTAAGCTTTGGATTAAAAAAAGTTATTATATTTTAGTATGGAATTATAGAATATGTTAATACATTAGTACAATCTGGAAATTTTTACACGCTTTTTTTCCTTTAGTTGTTTTCATTGGTCTTCACACAATGGCCAATTACATATATATATTTGATTAGCAGATCAATTTCTTTAATTATGTATTAATAAAAGTTATACTATAATAAGAAATTTAACTTTTTTAAAACTACACATTAGATTAACAATATGTCATATCATATTGTTTTTCAAACATATTATTGAGAATGCATAATCAAATTTTCAACTATATAATTGTCAAACAGGCCTGAGTCGCGTCCGCTACGGAGGAGTGCAAATCTACTTTACAAGACCAAGGAGGTTCCACCTTAAAACCATATGGCAAATAAGGGTTAGCCTTATAAAGTGGACACAACTCATATATTTATTCAATGTGGGATACACATCCCCTAATTCCAAATTCGTTCATTGTGGGACAACACTCTACTCATACTTGGATTGTTCATGGACTCAACACTCCCTCTCAAATGTAAGTTGTCCATAATCGTGAACCATATCAATCCAAACCCAACCTGGGCTCTGAAACCATGTCAAATGGGTCTGGACTGCGCCCGCCACGGAGGAGTGCAAATCCACTTTACAAGGCCAAAAGAGGTTGCACCTTAACACCATATAGCGATAAGGGGAGTAGCCCTTAGCCTTTATAAAGTAGACACAACTCATATATTTCTTCAATGTAAAATACACATCTCAACACTCCCCCTTAATTCCAAATTCATTAATTGTGGGATAACACAGTACTTCCACTCACATGTGGGTTGTTCATGGGTTCAACAATAATCCAAAATATTCCAACATCTAATTTCTTTCAATAAATGGTATTACAATATTATTTTCTGTTTTGGGTCCTATTTTTGTCTATTTCGTTTAGGTTAATTAGAAGGGTTCCATATAAACCTTCCGATTAACATTTATCCCCATTGTTCTGTAATATGTACTTTTGCTCCTTACAGATAATAAAAACGATTTCTCATCTGCTTGTGAATATAGTTAACACATCGTAAGTGAACCATATTAAACTTTTGTGTCAATTGTTTTCTAAATCTATGCTGCTTAATTGTTTATGTTAACAAATTAATTAAATACAGAGGGATTTCATGCTAAACTTACTCAAGTAGCAAGCCTCGGGTATTCTTTACATTTGGTTTGGCGTCGGTGCGTGAGCGAGAGACCTTCGGGTAAAACTGTATGGTACGGATGATTTATGGTACAACTTATAATTCTGAAGAATGAAAAGACATTTAAAACGAAAAGAAGGAAAAGGACAACCATAAACAAGAAGATATATATGGACCATTCCACCACTATAATATATTAACATTAATGGATCAATAATATACATGGTTGTTGTGCATTTACTAAGTGAATAATTCATGAAGTATATGGGATTTGGCTACATATATACGTGGTTTATTTATGGGCGCACGAAAGTATCCGTCTGATGCTGACTGCATATATATATCATTATATTGTATGAATAACATGCCAAAATGCATGCATTAACTTTTTTGGGACGATTAAACCCACAAGTGCTAAAAGCCATTGTTTGATTATTGTGGCATGTAAGTCCACTACATGCAGAAATGGCAAACAAATTTGCTGAGGAAAGTCGGGAATCTATTAGTAGTATAAATTAAGATTGGAAACATTAGTAATGGAGGCTTATTCTAAAACTTTTATTTGATGGTCATGGCACTAAGCCACTAACATATGTTTAATCATGCTGATATTAATCTAATCCCCGAGATTTTGGGTGAAATTGTAGCATACCCCCTTTGTTAAGCTATTTTTGTTGCCATGCATGCATGGATCCCAATCATATAATGCAAGAAAGGATTATTGACTCCATTTGAACACACATTTAAAACTTCAAGTACCACATTTTAGCTAAATTGAATTATAAAAAAAATTGACGACAAAAAATGAAGGTCAAGATCTATTATTCTCATACTTAGAGAAAGAAGAATTTCAAGTGGTGGACTTCCCATCTCATAAGGCTTGCTTTTAGATCGAATATGCATTTCAAGTGGGAATAATAGTGCATGGAAGAAACTATTTGAATACAAATATAGAAAAATTAATACGTCATTCACTTATAGGTAACTATATTATTACAACCCCTTGTATTGTCTCAATTGGAACATTACAAGTGAATCATTGTATAAGGAATTATTGATACTTTTTGTGAAATTAAAGAAACAAGGAAAAGGAACAATAACATGTAATGAGAATTGAAAAATGAAACTGATTCAATAAAATATAATCTCAATAAATTACGACTTTAAACTCTAGTATTTGCTTTACTCAGACGTATTTCAAATGATGACTAGAACGCTCTATCTATAGACTCAAGTAATACAAAATACTCCTACTAGTCACTGGATCCGACCCCTATAAAGTAGAACGACTAACAATAAAAGATCAAATTTTCTAACAAGTTCATCTCAAGGATTTATTTAAACCTAATTTACTTAACAAACTAGTTAACTTAAACGTATATTCCTAAGATTAATTTAATATGCATGATTTTGTTTTCCTTAAATAAGTTATTAATTAAGATAAAATTTCAAACTTAATAGAAAAGATAATCTTATTTTATTCTAAAAGACAATTAACATTAGATATTTTATTTTTGTAAATATTTAAGACTAAGTTTCCTAACAAACTTCTGAGATGAGATTTTTATTTGATGTTATTTACAATGATAAAACCTTTATTTGTATTCAATATCAAAATACAATGTATAAAGATCCTTGAGTTAACATTCAGGGGCGTTTGACATTGAAACCATACTTCAGCTTCCCTAACCTATTTCTTTCAATGTCGGCCTCGTGCTATAAACATATTTTCTTATAAGTCGGTGTTCCTTGACTTAAGGAACTATTGTGTTCCTTAAGTCAAAGAATAAACTATATGTTCTAATTTACTGCTTACTTACATAATATAATTTCCTAAGAACACTTTAATTCTAAGGACTACCACAACAAATTCTTCAGTGAACTTCAAGGCCCATCTCATATGATACGCTAAATCCTTCCTGAAGTAGCTACAATTTCTCATGATTACAAACCTATGTTAGAATCCGATAAGTTTAATCTTTGTGACTTTGTCATCTTTAAATTAAAGGTCAACACCTAATACTCAAAAAATGACACATATTTACTAAAAGAATGACTATATGTAATATATAGTTGAATCAATCTCACACAATCTCTTTGATAGTTAACAAGCCTATTTTGGAAAAACTAAACATAAACCATATTATTTTTGAGAAAGTGGCAATCATATTGGATGTCATAAAAAAGTTTATGTGGGCTAATATTTTGGACCATAGGGAGCATATGTAATTTAAGCAAAAAGTACTAATTTGCTTTATATCTTAATAGACATCGAGCAAGATGCTCTATAAAGTCGAATCTATTTGAAGATATGAGTAAGCAAGGAAATGTGACTGGAGTTGTTTTTCTATTTTTTGTTTTTTTAATCAGAAATGTGTGCATTTACTTTTGCTTGGGTAGTTTAAGAAGCTGTCTAATTTGGCTGGGTTTGGACATTGATCACATCGCCTTGGATCTGGTTCTAGAAAGAATTGTTAGGTGTGGATTAAGACAGTTTCAACTTTCAACGCAACTTCACTGCTTCACAACACCAATAGTTAGAATATTCATTTATTTAAAAATTTGGGCCGAGAATTAGTACTTCATTTACGTCATATTAACTGTTAGAAAGAATTTAGGGAACTAACTACTGAAGTACACTGTATAATATAATAACTTTCCCAAACAAGTCAATATATATAGATATACCTCCGTTTCAAAATAGATAACACGGTTTGACTTTTTACACTATTCACACACCTCATTTGATCGTGTTTTGTGATTTTTATGTAAGGAAAAATATAGTCATATGAGATCTTATTAGATTCGTCTCGATACATACTTTCATAATATCAACATTTTTTAATTTTACAGGTTGGAAATTATAGATTTTAATAGTTAAAGTTAAACGTTGGTAAGCGTACCCAAAAAAAAAAGTGTGTCAAATATTTTGAAACAGATGAAGTATATATATCTTATTCCTCAACCTCAACAGTTTTCATACTATTTGTTTGTTATTCTATTTCTTTTCCGTAAATAATCATCTTATAGAATCATGCATAATATTGATAGCATATGTATATATTAGGAAATAGTCAAACCATATTTTCTATGTAATCTTCCCTTTTGTATAGCTATTTAGTTCCTAATCTTTAGCCTTACTTTACGTTAATTGTAAGATACACACTGATGTATATATTGGCTCCTAAAGATCAATAATAGCTCACGGATTGATTTCCTACATGGTATCAGATTAGGTTCCTCTTCCTAAGTTTAACCTAGCCGTCGCCATCTTCCTCTCTCTCCCTTTCTATGGCTGACAAAACACCCTTTCACTCTGCTCTTGCAGTCACCAACGTGAAATCCCTTCTACCTATCACCTTGGATTTAGAAACGGGTCGTTATCATGAATGGGCCACCCTCTTTAAGGTTCAGGCAAGAGTTCATAATGTGCTTCCACACATTCTTCCTCCCACCGAGGCTACTGAACTTGCTACCTACCAAGCCTCCAAGGCTGCCGATCTTTCTCTATGGAAACGGCTCGACGCCGTCGTCCTCCAATGGATCTACGCCACAGTCTCATCTGATATTCTTACATCTATCCTTGTCGTGGATGATGTAGCCGAGAAAGCATGGCACCGGGTTGCTCAAATGTTTCAAGATAATCAAAACTCGCGAGCCGCGTATCTTGAAACGGAATTTACCAACACCAACCTTGCTGAATTTTCTTCTGTCATTGAGTATTATACTCGGCTTCAATCTCTTGCTACTCAACTCGCTAACGTTGGGTCCCCGGTCTCGGATAAACGCTTGGTTCTCCGTCTTCTTGCCGGTCTGCCTGAAACCTACTCCACTTTTGTTACAAACATCCAGCAAAAGGATGTATTACCATCATTCTCAGAGACTTGCTCACGTCTCAAACTAGAGGAGACCACCGCCAAGGAACGCACTCGTGCATCTGGCTCCACAGCTCTCCTTGTAGATGATGACCCTTCATCACAACCACAAGCCTCTCATCCTACAGGTAATACTTCTAATCGGTCCTATGGTCGTGATAATCGCAGCCGCAATAACAATAAAAACCGCGGCCTAAATAATCATCATCACCAAAACCGTGGCAAAAATAGCTGCGGCAGTGGTCCCCAGCAGTCCGGCCAGTCGGCGGTGGCTCCCCCGCCAGGCACCCCCTGACCGTACACTCCCTGGCCTGTCTGGCCCCCTCAGTCGTGGGCCCTCCCACCGTGTCCCTATCCCACTTCTCCGTGGCAGCAGCAGCCACGAGCATCCAAGTCTCACACTCTTGGGGTACTTGGTCAACGTCCACCTCAAGCATATAATATGCAGACTCCTACTCATGCATATTCCATGCAGGCCCCTCCTTCTGGCTACGTACCAACTGACGTCGATGCGGCAATGCATACACTCACTCTTCAACAACCAGATGATAACTGGTATATGGACACAGGCGCTACCTCTCACATGACTGCTAATCCAGGTACTCTCACCTCTTACTTTAATTCGAGCAAAAATACTAGTATTGTTGTTGGTAATGGTAACACTATTCCAATTCGTGGTTATGGGCACACTACTCTCACACCTTCTAACCCTTCTTTACACCTTAAAAATGTCTTATATGCTCCCAAACTCATCAAAAATCTCGTTTCTGTTCGTAAATTCACTAATGACAATAATGTTTCTGTTGAGTTTGATCCTCTTGGGTTTTCTGTGAAGGATTTACAGACGGGGAGCCGTCTTCTGAGATGTGAGAGCATTGGGGACCTATATCCCATCACCACCACTTCACCATCTACTTTCCTTGCTGCATCACCGAGTTTATGGCATTCTCGCTTAGGGCATCCCGGGCATGCCATTGTTACTTCTCTTCGTAGTAATGATTTGATCAAATGTAATAAAGTCCGCACCACATTTTGTACTTCTTGTCCCTTGGGGAAACACATTAAGTTGCCATTTTATGATTCTATGTCTGTCACTACTATGCCTTTTGATATTATTCACAGTGACATATGGACTTCTCCTGTTTTGAGTTCCAATGGACATCGATATTATGTTTTCTTTCTTGATGATTATAGTAATTTTCTGTGGACTTTTCCTATCTCACACAAGTCACAAGTCTATTCTATTTTCCTCTCATTTAAGACATTAATCAGAACTCAATTTGAACGAGACATCAAAAATCTTCAATGTGATAATGGGCGGGAATTTGATAATGGACCTTTTCATTCTTTTTGCACAGCAAATGGCATACAATTCACATTTTCTTGCCCCCATACCTCTCCTCAAAACGGTATAGCTGAAAGAAAAATTAAGTCCATCAACAACATCGTGCGCACGATTCTTACTCACTCTTCCATGCCCCCCTCTTTTTGGCATCATGCACTTCAAATGGCTACATATCTCCTCAATGTTCTCCCATCCAAGGTCTTAAAGTACAAATCTCCCACTCAAATTCTTTTTCAACGCACTCCATCTTATTCTCACCTCCGAGTTTTTGGGTGTCTCTGCTATCCTCTCTTTTCCTCCCCAACCATCAATAAATTGCAAGCTCGTTCCACACCTTGCGTTTTCTTGGGTTATCCGTCAAACCATAGGGGGTACAAGTGTTATGATTTATCAAGTAAGAAAATAATCATCTCGCGCCATGTCATCTTTGATGTACACCAATTTCTGTTTTCTAACTTGCATAAACCCACTCCTCACTCATATGATTTTTTGGGTCATGAAATTTCCCCTTATCTTTTGCAATTTCTGACTTCCTCAAATCAGCCCACTACCCCTGCCCAAATGCACACCCCAAACACACCCTCTACTGACCAGCCCACGGCCCACACTCCCCCTGTGGCCTCTACCCCCTTCTATACCGCTGGCCCAACAACACGAGCCCAACAAGCGTTCCCATAAACGCGCCCGGCTCTTCCCCCTCATTTCCCATCATGAATGACCCTCCACATGGCCCATTTCCCATTGTTAACACCATCGGTCGGCAGCCCCACACGCATGACCACAAGGAGTCAACGTGGTATTTACAAGCCCAAAAGGCCTTTCAATCTTACCACTTCCACTGCTCCTACAATTTCACCTATCCCTCGAAATCCCGTAGGTGCTCTCAATGACCCGAATTGGAAAGCTGCCATGACCGACGAATATGATGCTCTAATTAAAAATAAGACATGGGAGTTAGTACCCCGTCCTAAGGATGTCAATCTTATTCGTTCTATGTGGATTTTTCGTCATAAAAAGAAATCTGATGGTTCTTTTGAGCGGTATAAAGCTCGTCTTGTAGGTGATGGCCGGTCTCAACAGGTTGGAGTCTACTGTGATGAAACATTTAGTCCGGTTGTCAAACCGGCTACTATCCGAACTGTTTTGAGTATTGCATTGTCCCGTTCTTGGCCTATTCATCAGTTGGATGTCAAGAATGCTTTCCTTCATGGTAATCTTACTGAAACAGTTTATATTCATCCGCCTATGGGTTTTCGTGATCCAACTCACCCAGATTATGTTTGTCTCTTGAAGAAATCTCTTTATGGGCTTAAGCAAGCACCCCGTGCTTGGTACCAGCGTTTCACGGACCATGTTTCCACTATTGGCTTCTTTCATAGCCGATCTGATCACTCACTGTTTATTTATTGCCATGGTTCTGACACTGCTTAAGTGCTTATATTCTGCTCTATGTTGATGACATCATTCTCACGGCTTCTTCAGATGCTCTCAGGATATCTATAATGTCTCTTCTCAGTAGCGAATTTGCTATGAAGGATTTAGGTCCTTTAAGCTATTTTTTGGGTATTGCTGTTACCCGCACCTCATCTGGCATGTTTCTCTCTCAGAAGAATTATGCTGCAGATATTATTGAGCGCGCTGGCATGACCTCTTGCAAGCCCAGTCCTACTCCCGTTGACACCAAGCCCAAACTTGGGTCTTCGGTCGGTGACTCTTATGCGGATCCTACCCATTATCGTCAACTTGCTGGTGCATTACAGTACCTCACCTTCACCAGGCCTGACATATCTTATGCTGTTCAACAGGTGTGTCTTCATATGCATGATCCAAAAGTTGAGCATATGACTGCTCTCAAGCGCATTGTGCGCTATGTTCAAGGTACTATTCATTTTGGTCTTCATCTGTATAAGTCGTCCATTGCCTCTCTTATCTCCTATACAGATGCAGATTGGGGTGGGTGTCCAGACACTCGTCGCTCCACATCCGGTTATTGTATTTTTCTTGGTGATAAATTGTTGTCTTGGTCCTCCAAACGACAACCTACTTTGTCTAAATCGAGTGCCGAAGCTGAATACCGCGGTGTGGCTAATGTGGTTCTGAATCCTGTTGGCTTCGCAACCTTCTTTTAGAGCTCCATTGTCCCATCCAAAAAGCCACCTTGGTTTACTGTGATAATGTTAGTGCTATATATCTCTCCGGCAACCCAGTTCAGCATCAACGCACTAAACATATTGAGATGGACATACACTTCGTACGTGAAAAAGTTGCCCGTGGAGAAGTTCGTGTTCTTCATGTACCGTCCCGTTACCAGATTGCAGACATATTCACCAAAGGTCTTCCGCGCGTACTTTTTGATGATTTTCGGGACAGTCTAAGCGTACGCCAACCTCCCGCTTCGACTGCGGGGGTGTGATAGCATATGTATATATTAGGAAATAGTCAAACCATATTTTCTATGTAATCTTCCCTTTTGTATAGCTATTTAGTTCCTAATCTTTAGCCTTACTTTACGTTAATTGTAAGATACACACTGATGTATGTATTGGCTCCTAAAGATCAATAATAGCTCACGGATTGATTTCCTACAAATATTTTAGAAAAATATATAATTAATGTATTGATATTTCAAAGGAATAAATTATACTGCACTAATCTTTCAATGACAATAATTAAATAAATTAGTTTATTGAGAGGTTTTAAAAAATGGAACAGAAGGAATGAGTACTTGGCATTTTTGTCGGTGAGCGTAAGAGGGTTCATAACTTCATAAATATGCTCATGAGTTCAGGCATGACCGTCAAAAACATTTTATCTCCCACCAAAAAAAAGGAAGGAAAAGGCCTAAAACAATTCCTTAATTACCGCTTGTTGGTGGAGTGGGTGCCCAACGGCTAATAAATTGATTAAAGTCGTAGGGTCTTAGGAAAATTGATGCCTTCTTATTTTTCCCTAATCTCCCCGTTCATCCCGGCGTTAACAACTGAGAACATGAGACTATTAGGCTAGCAGCAAAGCAAATTAGCAGCGGTAATATGAAAAAACAGCTTTGCATTTGATGTTATAACCTTATATCTTATCATTAATCTCATTTTCATTTATTGGTTACCTCATATATGCTGATATGCATCAGCTGTAATCTTATTAGTACCTTGTATTTTTTATCAGTAATCCTATAATATCATATACTCCATCCGTTCCACAAACATGGTTACACTTATAATCTAACATTATTCATATTCACCACTTTGACCATTATTTGTGCTTTGTACTTCATCTTTTTTAAGATGCAATATTTGTGTTTTTGGTGAGTAGCTTAAAATAATCAAATGTTATATCTAAAAAGACAGAGGTAATATGTACTAAAAATAGATATTAATGTTTAAAGTTTCATATTAGAAAACGTGGAAAGTACAAATGAGTAAGTTTTTTGAAACGGAGAGAGTATGTATTATCAATAATTTTGTTTACGTTAACTAATCGGATCTTGCTAACGGACACCCTGTGGCGTTGGATAAGCATTAATTATATTTCCTGAAATGGTATAAATCTTGGAATGAATTCCAAAATCACGCGTCAATCGGTATAATTAATATTTTGATTCATTTAATATTTTCATTTTTAGTTATCCTATCTAACGCCTTTGGGACACTTGTTAGCTTTTGCCTAACTAATAATATACGTCGTGCTATGAACTAATAATATATAATGTGTCGGCAGTGGCGTATCCAGGATTTTCGAATCGGGGATACTGTGATTAATTAAATAGATTGTCGGAGATCGGGTTGTTTTCCTTTTGATTTTTTTTATCTAGGTGTTATTTCCTATATCTAATACACAAATAAACTAATTACTATGTACTAAATACTCCATATGAAATCAATTAATAACCAATAATCAATTTATTATATAAATTAATCAATTCAAACTAATTACTATGTACTAAATACTCCATATGAACTCGGCTCGGCTCGAAACCTTAATGAGCACGATTTTAGCATGACCCAATTCGATCGATAAACTCGTAAATAGCTCAAAAAAAAATTTAGAAAAATATTACTTTTATACAATGTAATAATTTTTAGAAATAAAATAAAATTGAGCTTTTTTTTTTGTGTATATTAGATAAACTAAAGGGAAAAAAATAATAACAAAGCCCAAGAAGGTCTTCAACAAGGCATAAACTTCATCATCCATCAAGGCCCACAAAAAGTAACATTAGTAAGAAGGAGGGAAGGAAATCAGAATCTTTAAGTTTTATTGATAAAGGGTTAGGGGGAGTGGGGGAAAGTAACCCAGAAACATGAAGCTAAGAAACCCAAGTTACTGAATTGAAGCACAAGCCACAACCATTTCTCTCTCCTCACTCTTTAGCCCTCATTCCTCAACATCTGGCAGTACAATGAAGCAACACTCACTACATCAATTGATAGCAATTGAACGCCCTTCCGGAGAGAATCGGAGCTTTGCCGTTATTTTCTTTTTCTTTTTTCGTTTTTTATAAATAATTTCACAAAAAAAATTTTTTACTTTGGGGGTACTGCAGTACCCCCTAAGTCCCATCTAGATCCGTCAGTGTGTGTCGGTTGTAGCATGTAAGAATTTGTATGTGAAAAAAGAAAAGAAAAATGACAAAAAATAAAAATTGTAAAACTATCAAAAAAAATTGCAAAAAGTGAACACTAAAAGCGGACATGTAAGTAAGGATATATTTCGGGAGGGACCAAGATTTACACACACCATAAACCATAAACATTAAGCAACCAAGGGGAAAGGGCCCTCCTTTTAACAAATGCATGTGAAATCCTCTTTGACAGTTCTTAACATAGCGCTACAGAAGCATGTGGAGGCCCATTTAGAGGGGCTTCTTCCTCACATATCCGTACATTTTAATCAATTTTTCTTTACGTAAGTAGTTAATTTACAAAGCATGGATTATGTACTAGGGTGCACAATGCTCATTCTGCATCTTAAAGAACATACCATTCATATAAAAGAATATGAACTTTTTCCAACAACTTTTCAAGATAAAAAGAACGCAAAATTTAAAATTAAAGAACATGTTAATCTTCAATTATAAAAGATTATAGGTCGTAATGAAAATAACATATTATAAATGAACATCTAGTGTACATTAAATTTAAAATAACATACCTTTTAAATTCAAATTTGAAAAAAGATATCTCGCCAACAACATTTTTAAAAAAAAAAAAGATAAAACAAGATGCAAGATTTAAGGAAACAAATAACAACATTTTTAAAAAAAATTATACTCTTAAAATATTAAAACTACGTCGTTTAGCAGAGGGTTCACCATACCCTACATGCACTTGGGTGCATGTTCCTATTTTCGACTTTGCACTTAAATTTAATCTTTATGGAAGATTGGACAAATGCACAGGTAGCCAGCTTCTTCGATGAGACTTGTATTTTACCGCCATGTTGTGTACTATGCGTCTATGTCGAGGGTATGTGCTATTAATACTTCCTCCGTTCTAAAACAAATAAAAAGCTTCTTTCAAAAAAAACTCTCACATAAAAGAGAAAAGTATTTTTCATTTATTTCAAGAGGTGCTAGCTTAGTGGAGTACCACCCCGAATTCCAGGGCATTGCCCAGGGTTCGAATCCTCATCCCAACAATATGTTGGGCAAATATGTTGGGCAATTTTCTTATGGGCTGTTTATCCTTGTACCCAGCCTCTGAGCTGATGTGCCCTCCAGGCTAGTAGCCTAGCAGGGGTTGGTCTTCGAACCAATTATCTTTCCTAATAAAAAAACAAATATTTCAATATGGAGGAAATACAATTTAGTTTGGGCTTTTCAATAAATCAGTGGTTGTGTATCCTACTAATCAATACACAATGAGCAGTAATAAATGATGGTATAAGCTTTTAATATTAGTGTAATTTTTAAAGTGAAATTTTTATATCAAATATTTGTGGTAATGCTTATCCAATCTTAAAACCTATTTTCTTCAAAAGATTTCGTTAACATTCATTATTACTTCAAAAAGATAGTATTAAGTGGTAATGAACTTTTATAAGGGAAAAAGAACTACATATTTTTTCATTTTTTTTAAAAAATAAGGAAAGGAGAAACCTTGACAAGTTGGGGGGAATAAAGGGGATCTCAACTTGCCTAGGGTGAGAATCGATCCCAAGACCTCTTGGAACCAGGAGGGAAACTCTAACCACTAGGCTATCCCTCACTCTCCCGAAAAAGAACCACATATATGGGATATAATTTCATTACCATTGACATGAGTTTCTTTCTTACAAAAGCACACCAAAACTCGTTATTATTTTGGTCATTTTAATATTATGAGATGCTAAGCAGTATGTTAGTTATTTTAGTAGTTGATAGTGATTATTGATGCTAATAACTAACTTTTAGTTTTTATTTGGGATATTATCTCAGATAACTCTAACATATAGCTCTTTTTCCCAAATAACCTCCACATTGTCACCCCTATCGCAGATAACCCTAAACATGACGGAATTACAAACGGCGTTAACTTGATTAGACTTTGGATGGGTTTGCCGTCATTTAATTAGAAGGTGGTTGATGACATTAAATTTGAAGAATGTGGTTTGACTCCCTATTAGACATTAGTGGTCTGCTACAAAAAATAAAACCCTTGAATTGTGCATCAAAACTAATCAAAATCCTTTTGAATATCCATCAACCACCTTCTTAAATGGCGCCAAACCCATCCAAAGTCAAACCCAGTGTAATTCCGTCATGTTTAATGACAAATTACAAATTTAGGGTTATCCGCGATAGGGGTGACAATGTGGGGGTTATTTGGAAAAAAAATGGCTATATGTCAAGGTTATATGAGATAATATCGTACAACCAAATTTCAGATCACAAAACAATTGGTTGGGACTATTTTAGTTATCAAACTGAGTTCCTATCAAGAGTTCAATTTACATGTACTTGTTATTAGTTTGTGCACAATTATTTTCATTATATAGATACTTATTATCAGTTTATGCAAATGTTAATCAATTCGTACATAAAACATGTCAGCTTTTCATATGAAATGTATTTGCTATCAGTTTAAGAATATATTATATCCATTTATACATATTTGTTATCAGTTCTTTAACTGATATAAAATATGGATAATTTGATAACTGATATGTTATCAAATATACATAAACTGATATGATAAATGTATTATCCAATCTTCCACAAAAGTTACTTCAATTAACTTCTAATCATACTCTAAACTCTAACCTTGTCCTCCCTCCGGTTTTTATTAGTTTACCCATTTCTTTGGAGCACATTTATCGAGACACTAATTTGAACCTTAATGTCTCTAATAATCAATAAGCAAAAATTACAAAAAGTTGATGCTTGGATAATGCACATTGAGACAAATATAACAAAATCTCATATGACTATATTTTTTTCCTAAGACTAAATCACCAGAGATAATCAAAGTCACGTATGTGAATAGTATTAAAAGTCAAAACGGATAAACTAATAAAAATCAGATAGCGTACTCTATTTTTCAATTTTAATAAAGGGTCGACTCGACTAGGTTAAAATTTTCGTAGCTATTTGAAAAACTATAACCTTACTCGTGCTTTGTTGATGTAAACTTTTCGAAATATTCCGCGCGCGCGGGAAACGTAGCATCACATCACATCACATCACATGTATCATGTATGAGACTACCAGAGTTTAAGTGACGATAATGGGCCAAAGTATTTTAATTAGGCATTAGCAAACTGGCTAATAAAACATCCTCCACTTTTTCTTAATCTTCTCTGCTTTCTCTCTTCTTTTCTGTTCTTTTCCCTTTCTTTTCTTTCTTTATTTTTTTCCTTCCACCTTTTCCCTTCTTTGAGGTGCTTTTTTTTTCCCCCTTTCTCTGAAGTCTGAACTGTTTATCCTTTAATCAAATATCTCGTTGACTAAACAACAGGTGACACTCCTCTCATTTAATCCTTTTAAAGCTGCATTGGGCTTACATTTACATTAAAAAAAAGGTTAATGCTCCTTAATTATAATTTTTAGTCTCATTTGCTTTTTGGATTGAGAGATTTTAACTCATTTATTGGGTAATCTATCGATTATTTATTAAAGATTTGATGTATCTCGTTTGAGAGTTTGATATTTTATTTTTGGGTCTTATTTTATAATAACAAATTTAGTCATTGAAAATTTCCATGATATCACGGTAGATGTAAGATTTTCGCCTGCAATTAATTGAACTAAACAACTTATCGATATACAGCCTTGTACTAAATAGTATGGATGAGCGCTTATAGAAGTGTCAAAACATCACCTTTGATTGTGGTTTTGTCGTAGTAGAATCGTATTTAATGTAATAATTTTATATGTATTTCTTATTTTTGACTTTGTTTCAGATTTCATATGACTTTACAATAATAATTTTATTTTAATTCTAAAAAAGCTCAAAAGTTTTGTTGAATTTTGTCCGTCTTAAGTGATTTTACTATACAAATAAATATAATCACCTGGGTCTTGTTTGAAGTATCAATACATACCTTCATCTTAATATTATTTACTTCTAAAATATCTATACATTATCATGTAGAATGTTGTTGATTCATCACATTGTGTATTTTTAAATTAACAATTTTGTTTAATGATTTTTATTCATATTGTAATCAAAGATACTAATCGTCAACAGAGTGCACGAAAACTTTGAATTAAAAAATATCATGGATAAATTGAAATTTGGAGAGAGAAAAGTGCAAAGCTTCAAAGGGTGTTTTCTCCAAGGGAATACAAGTTATATATGTGAAAAATGCAATTATAACTTGTTTCCAAAAAATTCGAAGCTAAGGGTGTTAACATATTTGCTAAATTTACTAGGTTCTTATCCTGCATTGTTTTTGTATTTGTGGTCCAGTGCTATCAATTGTGACTATTACTCCTGGTTATTATCACTATGGATGTAAATGAGATAAGACAATTTGCGAGTTTTTCGATATTGACTTTGTCAAAACTCGGCCAAAACTTGGCTAGCTCGTGTGAGCTTAAATTAAAACCAAGCTCGACTCGAGATGTTAGTGAGTGAGTTAAGCAACTTGAAACTCAACTCCAAAAACTCATGAAAAACTCGAATATACAATTATCAAATACTACCAAAAGCAAAAATTTTGAATCCAACATATCTTCTACGATACAATAGGGGTGCTACTGAAACGAAACAAATTGCGAGCTACTCAAGATCAACTCAGTCAAATTCAACTGCTCCACTCGGATTACTAGTAGGTCAAGTCGAGCTAACCCAATTTTAAACTTAACTCGCATCATTTGCACCTATATCTATTATTAATCACCCTAACGTAGTAGGAAGAAAAACAAAAAACAAAAACTAGAAAACAGTATAATTCGAAAGGCCACTTAACACTAATCCGACGGAGCAAATTGGTCATAGACTCACAGGGTGATTTGATGAAATTGCATGGAAGAATTACATTTAGCTGGCAATATGGCATCAAACCATCAGTTATATGAAGATAAAAATTTATTCTGATATTTCATGGAAACTTAATCCTATAAACGAATTTAAGCGTAGAGCTGACCATACTCACCCTATATATTTATTTATTATTAAAAAAGTACACGCACAGCGTAATTCATTTCAGTGATTTGTTTGACAATGCAATTAAACTGTTTAATTAAATGGCCAATATGTGATTAACTTGATTACGGCTCTTTCGCCAGCCTAATCATTGTTTAATTAAACCAAGTTGCCAACAAAAATTGTACAGATAACTGATGCAACCCAGTTGTAAACTTGTAATAGCATCACTTGCTTATCTAAGGAAATTTCAAGGTAACCACAACATTTAATAGCAGTAATCGAACATATATAAATATGTGCAAAATTTCAAAAATACACATAACGAAAAATCTTGGAAGATCTATATGTTCGCAGAAATATAATATATAAACCAATTAGATCTCAGTTACTCGGTTCCTAGCAATAATTGACCCATAGAAAATTGATCTTTATATCATTATATGAAACTACTTCAGACTAACATTTTTAATTTTTTGACGGGTAGACTCCATAACATTTTTAACAACCTAATTAATATTTTCAATTGCTTATAAATAAAAAGCATATGGCTGTTATTTAGGTCTTTAGGAATTAGGAAAGTAGGAAACCACATCAGAGACCATATAAAAGGTTGCAAGGTGATATACAACACATGATATTTCACCTAAAAGCATAATCCATGTATCTGTTTTACACATTATCATAATCTCTATGGTTAAGGAGCTTTTATTTGTTTAAAAGTAATTCTAATCTAATCATCTTATGAATTATTTTTTATAATATTATGCATGATATTTTTTAGAGCCTATTTTTAAAAGCCTTGCGCATACAACACTCATTACTAGTTACTGTCTTTATTTCTTTTTAGAGTACGTCTTGGATATAACATGTTACAACATAACTTATTGTGCAATATGCATAATGACATAGACTCCAATAAGAATGACATGAACTACACAAATAATGACATGAATCTCATGTCATTTTGACATTTATTTTATGTCATTGGAGTTCCTTTTACAAAAAAAAAGGGTGATTTGCGGATTGTTACACCATAATTTATAGTGTAACAGTTTACACCTAAGAATTTTTGTTCTTTTCAACACATTGTACTTTAGCATTGTTGTATTTAAAGGTTTTCAAGGCTAGAATGAAGAACAAGATTTGAACAAACAATAGGAACTTGTTGTGTCGTGGTAAACAAACCACTGCCTTGAAAACGAGATTCGGTGCAACCGGGGTGCACAATTGTATTCACCGATTCGTTCCCTAAGGTTTACACAACTCTCAACACACAATGACACTCTTGGGTGTGAGATTGAGTTTCTAGAACTTATGCCCAAAAGAGATGAAGAAAAGAAGAGAGAGAGAGGGTGAATGTCTCTATCAAAATCAGAAAAATGAATCATACTTATAGGAGTAGAGAAGAAGAAGAAGAAACATCTCAAAAGCAATCAAAAGACTCCAAGGAATCCAATGATAAAATAAATCCACTTTAAAACTCATGAAGATGAAGAAATGAAACTCCCATAATCAAGAGGAATAATGGAGAACATAAATTACCATCATAAGGATGAAAACCATCCTTAACCACGTAATTAAAAGGGGGTTACTCAAAGCATCCAAGAAAGGAATTATAATCCGTAAAAATCGCGACTTTGGGCATCCGCCCGATCGGGCCCGAGAAGAAGAAAGTTGAAGCTTCACAGGACGGCCGACCGGGCGAACCCCGCCCGATCGGGCAGAAACAACGAACTACGAGACGCCCGCCCGATCGGGCGGTCGTCGCCCGGTCCAACCGGACGCCCCTATTTTTGCCCGTTTTTCCATCTTTACTTCCAACAATCTCCCACTAAAGATGAGAAAAGAAACCAAATGAGAGAAAGGAAATTTATGGGCATAAGAGGAGATCAATACATAACATCCGGTGTTACATTTAAGTAATTTGAAACCAAATGTTTAGTGAAGCGGTACAATGACTTACAAGCCCAAGGGTGGACAAACCTTGAAACCCTTTTGATCAAAGAGTGGACTAACCTTGAAACTCTAAGATTTAAGCCACGCCCCCCACAACACATACATCACTCCAAAAATCTAGTAAACTCCGCAAAGTGAACGCGTTTTAAGCCATGCGTTTACCTTAGTTTTCATGGAAGCTCTAGGAAACAAACTCAAGTTTCCATAGAAGATGGCGAGTCTTCACAACCATATAGGTGAATCCCTTGTGCTTCTCAATAGCACAAAACATCTCTTAGGATTCATTAAGAGTTTAAACAAACTCAACCTCCGCAAAATTACAACGGTGGATTTCTCAAATGCTTAGCTAGAGCACCTACCACGTAAGTATAAATCCATTAAGAATTCTCAACGAATTCATCCTACTACAAGCATTACAACACCAAATGCCATAGGGATGAAATATAAGTAATGCTAATTATATATTCTTCATGGGCTTAAGCCCCATCCCCCTCGACGAATCAAGGACTTGGTTCCTTGCCAACCCCTTAGTCAAAGGATCCGCCAAATTTCTTTCGGGCCTTACATAGTTCAAAGCAATGACTCCATTCTTGAGTAATTGTCTCACCGAACTATGTGTAAGGCGTATGTGCCTCTTCTTACCATTATAATTGCTATTGTTAGCTACACCAACTGCAGCTTGAGAATCACAATGCAAAGAAACCGGGGAAGATCTTTCCCCCCACAATGGGATGTCGGTAAGAAGACTCCTTAGCCAATCTGCTTCTTGACCTGCCAACTCAAGAGCAATGAAATCAGATTCCATGGTGGAGCGAGCTAAACATGGTTGTTTTGAGGACTTCCATGATATAGCACCTCCACCCAACATAAACACATAACCACTAGTCGAGACTACTTCATCATTATCGGATACCCAATTAGCATCACAAAAACCTTCCAAGACATTAGGAAATCGATTAAAATGCAAACCAATTTCCATGGTGCCCATAAAATACCTTAGTAACCGATAAAGTGCATTCCAATGTTCACTACTAGGATTATGGGTATAACGACTTAATCTACTTACCGCATAAGCAATGTCGGGACGTGTGCAATTCATAAAAAATATTACACTCCCTATTACCTTAGCATATTGCTCTTGTGACACACTAGGACCCTTGTTCTTCATTAATTAGCCTTACACTTGCATCATATGGAGTCTTACATGGCTCCACATCATAGCAATTGAACTTCTTCAAGATTTTCTCCACATAGTGAGATTGATTCATTGAGAAACCATCCTTGAGCTTGGTCAACCGGATACCAAGGATCACATCGGCTTCACCTAAATCCTTCATTTCAAACTTAGTAGAGAGAAAATCTTTAGTGTAATTTACAACCTCAAGGTTAGTACCAATAATAAGCATGTCATCAACGTAAAGACAAATAATAACACAAGAGGAATCCAAAACTTTACAATATACACAAGAGTCCGAAGAATTAGTCACAAAACCATCACTCCTAAGAGTACTATCAAACTTTTCATACCATTGCTTAGGAGCTTGTTTCAAACCATACAAAGACTTCCTAAGCCTACACACCTTGTGTTCTTGACCCTTAACCACAAAACCTTCCGGTTGAGTCATATAAATCTCTTCATCAAGATCACCATTAAGAAAAGCCGTTTTAACATCCATTTGATGAACCACTAAGTCATGAATCGCCGCTAAAGCAACCAAAGTCCTAATGGTGGCAATCTTAATTAGTCACGGGTGAGTAGGTATCAAAGAAGTCTATACCCTCTTTTTGAGTGAAACCTCTAATAACAAGTCTAGCCTTAAACTTATCAATAAAGCCATCGGGTTTCTTCTTCTTAATAAAGATCCATTTACAACTTATGGGTTTAGACCCTTTAGGTAAATCACATAAGTCCCAAGTATGATTAGACATGATTGAATCTAATTCACTTTTAATGGCCTCTTTCCAAAAACTAACATCTATGGATTTCATAGCTTCACTATAAGTCTTTGGGTCTTCTTCTAAGAGAAGTAAAGAAACAACATTTTCACTCAAACAATTCACATCAAAATTCTCAACAAGAAAAGTGGTCAAGAAATCTGGTCCAAAGGTAGTCTATACTCTAACCCTCTTACTTTTCCTATGTTTTACTCCTTCTACTACCAAAGGAGGAGGAGGAAGATTACTAGAACTAGGCATAGAAACATCTAAGGACACATCAATACTTGACTCATTCATATGCATAGAAGATGATGATAATGATTTCAAAGAGAAAGTATTCTCAAAGAAAACTGCATCTCTAGATTCACAAATAGAATAATCACTCAAAAGCATGAACCTATATGCGGCACTATTATGAGCATAACCAATAAACACACAATCAAAAGTTTTAGACCCAATGGTAGTTTTCTTAAAATCTGGTAAAGCAACCTTAGCTAAGCACCCCCACACTTTCAAAATACTCATGTTAGGTTTATAACCTTTCCAAAGTTCATAAGGTGTTTTATCCAATTTCTTATGGGGCACTCTATTGAGTACATAACAAGCGGATAGAACCGCCTCTCCCCACATGTTATCGGATAATCCGGAATTTAAAAGCATTGCATTCATAGTTTCTTTTAAAGATCTATTTTTCCTTTCGGCAATACCATTTTGTTGTGGAGTGTAAGGGGAGCTTAGCTCATGGATGATACCATTGGCTTCACAAAATTCTTTTAAAGTCCATTTTTCATATTCACCACCTCTATCGGTCCTAACCCTTTTAATCTTAAGATCAAGTTGATTTTCAACCTCGGCTTTATACTTTAAAAATGCACTTTCGGCCTCATCCTTAGTTTTCAAAAGATAAACTTTAGTGAACCTTGAAAAATCATCAACAAAAGTTATGTAATAATTTTTCCCTCCTTTACTAGTAGTACAATTTTTAAAGTCCGCAAAATCCGAGTGAATCAACTCTAGCAATTTAGTACTTCTTGATACAACTTGCTTGAAAGGTTTCTTAGTATGTTTGGCCTCAACACAAATAGGACATTTAGAGGCTTTATCAATTTGATCAAAAGAAATTAAGTCCATGTCCTTTAGTTTTTTCATGTAATAAACATTTAAATGTCCTAAACGATTGTGCCAAATATCCATAGACTCAACAATATAAGCAAAAGAAGTACTTTCATTATTATTCAAAACATTCATCACAAACAATCCTCCACTAAGGTAACCTTTCCCAACAAAGTCTTCATTCTTAGTGATAACAATCTTGTTCGCCTCAAAGACAAGCTTTAAACCGGCTTTGTTGAGAAGGGCACCCGAAACAAGATTCCTCCTAAGGGAGGGAACATACAAGACATTATTCAAAAACAAAGTTTTTCCGAAAGTAAGTTTAAGGTGAACCTTCCCTTTGCCAAGAACTCCCGCGGTGCTACTATATCCCATGCAAACATGGTCTCCATCGGTAGCATCTTCAAAGTCCGTCATGAGAGCCTTGTTAGCACAAATATGCCTTGATGCTCCCGTGTCCAAGATTCACTCTACCTTGTTCTCCACCAAGTTGGCTTCGACTACCACCGCGGCTATCACATCATCCTTTTCAACAAGATTGGCTTGGGAGGCACCATTGGAGTTGTTCTTGCGGTGGACACATTGATAGGCCTTGTGTCCTATCTTTCCACACACATAGCATGCTCCTTTGGTCTTTTGAATCTTGTTGTTAAAAGTGAAATTCCCTTTGTTTCCATTATTCTTCTTCTTACCTTTGAACCTGTTTCTAGCCATAGGAACTAGATTCAACCAAGTTAGCTTTAGAAGAATTCAAAGAGAGAGAATCAAACTTATCTTTGAGGCGGTTAGCCTCCTCGGTCCTCATGTGACCAATAAGCTCTTGAAGGTTCATGTCCTTCTTCTTGTGCTTCAAAGAGTTTCGGTAGTCATTCCATGAAGGTGGGAATTTCTCCAAAAGCACATTGGCTTGAAGAGTCTCACACATTTTCATCCCTTCACCATGGATATCGGTGACAATGTTCTCATAGTCATGAACTTGATCCATGACGGATTTGTCATCCGTCATCTGGAAGTTAATCCACTTACCAACAACATATTTCTTCTTACCGGCATCATCGGCACCATACTTCTTTTGCAAAGTGTCCCAAATGGACTTGCTTGATCGATTAGTGATAAGGAGATCAAATAAGATTCCACTTACATGATGGAGGATATGAGCTCGAACAAGCTTGTTGTCTTTCTCCTTCTTGGTTAATGCATCGGCCGCTTTCTTGAGATCCTCCGCCGAAAGGGAGGCATCCGGGGCTACCGCCTTGCTTGCTTCAATTGCTTCAATCACATCCTCATAGAGGACATAATCAATTTCAAGTTGCTCAAAAAAGATCAACAATTTTTGTGACCATCTCTTATAGTTCTTGCCATCAAGAGGCTCCAACTTAGAGATGTCGGGAAGAGTCTTGTTCAACATTGGATTAGCCAAAACAATCGACATAATATCTCGTTTTTAAATTGTTGTATTTAAAGGTTTTCAAGGCTAGAATGAAGAACAAGATTTGAACAAACAATAGGAACTTGTTGTGTCGTGGTAAACAAACCACTGCCTTGAAAACGAGATTCGGTGCAACCGGGGTGCACAATTGTATTCACCGATTCGTTCCCTAAGGTTTACACAACTCTCAACACACAATGTCACTCTTGGGTGTGAGATGGAGTTTCTAGAACTTATGCCCAAAAGAGATGAAGAAAAGAAGAGAGAGAGAAGGTGAATGTCTCTATCAAAATCAGAAAAATGAATCATACTTATAGGAGTAGAGAAGAAGAAGAAGAAACATCTCAAAAGCAATCAAAAGACTCCAAGGAATCCAATGATAAAATAAATCCACTTTAAAACTCATGAAGATGAAGAAATGAAACTCCCATAATCAAGAGGAATAATGGAGAGCATAAATTACCATCATAAGGATGAAAACCATCCTTAACCACGTAATTAAAAGGGGGTTACTCAAAGCATCCAAGGAATAAACTAAAATCCGGAAAACCGCGACTTTGGGCAGCCGCCCGATCGGGCCCGAGAAGAAGAAAGCTGAAGCTTCACAGGACGGCCGACCGGGCGAACCCCGCCCGATCGAGCAGAAACAGCGAACTACGAGACGCCCGCACGGTCCAACCGGGCGCCCTTATTTTTGCCCGTTTTTCCATCTTTACTTCCAACAAGCATAATTGACACTATTGTTTTTGAAATTATATATAAGGAACAAAACATAGTAATTCAGATTCATCTCAGCATATAACTTTCAAATATCAGGTTCTTATAATTTACTTATGTGCAATTAAATATATTAATTATCTAAATTCTGCATTGACAAGCATAAATGTCAAAACCTTACAAAGTTGGAAAAATAGAGGTACCCGTCGTGAACATGGTACACTCAAGACTATCTTTTTGCTCATTGCTCATTTGAAATCATCTAAATACACAAAATGTACTAAAAAAGAGAGTTTCAAATGAGTAAACGAGCATAAATTAATCTTCCTCCACTATAAACGAGTTATATTAGTAGTATTAAGATCTATGAACCAAAAGATCAGACTAATATTTGGGAACATGAAAGAGTAATATACCAAAATCAGATCCCGTCGTCTAAAAAACCAAAAAGTTCAGGTCTAAATCTTGCTTTGACTAAACAAATTATAATCCGTACTTTTAAACATAATTAAATTATATTCTTTCTTTTACTCCGCAATTTTTGATAGCAAAGTGGACCGATTTTAATGCTCTTTTTTAACTTTTCTGTCAGAATTTCCTGCTTCCTTCTCTCTCCTTTTTTCTTTTTTTTTTTTCAATATTTATTTTCAGTGATGAAATGCCACGCATTAACATGAGTGAATGAATCAATGTAAAAATGCAAAGCTGTATAAAACGTGAAAGTGTGTTCATATACAACTTAGTGTTTGCTACTCCCAAGAAGAAAGAATTTAAGGAGAGAGAGAGAATTCAGAATACAACAACTGGGCTCTTCTTCTTCTTGTTCACTTGTTCTTCACAGTCCCAGCCAAACTATACCGCATGCATAAACTCTATTTTCTCTCTCCTAAAAAAACACAGAGAAAGTGCAAATTTCTGGGGTTGTAAATTTTAATTTGTTACAAAGATGAAATCTTTGATGTTATTTTGGGTGTTAATGTTGTTTCTGAATTGCAAATTCATGCAATGTAGTGTTAGTTATGATAGAAAAGCACTTTTAATTGATGGCCAAAGAAGAATCTTGATGTCTGGTTCTATACATTATCCAAGAAGTACTCCTGATGTACATTTTCTCTACTACCATTTCTAACTTTTTTTTTAATATTTGAGTTTATTATATTAAATGTTGATTATGTAAGTTTTTTTTTGTTTTGATTTAGATGTGGGAAGATCTGATAATGAAGGCAAAAGATGGAGGGTTGGATGCTATTGATACCTATGTGTTTTGGAATGTTCATGAACCTTCCCCTGGCAATGTACTTCATTTCTGTTCTCATTTATTATAAGTATTATTTTTATTTATTTGTGTGTTTATTATTATTACTTCTTATTATTATCTTAGTGGGTTTTATTTTATTTTATTTATTTATTTACAGATTTGGATTGAATTGGGATTTTTTTGGTTGATTTTTTCAGTACAATTTTGAAGGAAGATATGATATTGTCAAATTCTTAAAGATTATTCAGAAAGCTGGATTATATGCTCATCTTAGAATTGGACCTTATGTTTGTGCAGAGTGGAATTTTGGGTAATTAACACTGTCATTTTGTTTAACTGATTTTTAATTTTAATTGTTTTAGAGTAAAAATTTAAGTGGAAAATTTATGGGTGGATATTCTAATGAAGGTTTTGTAACTTGTGTAGTGGATTTCCTGTGTGGCTGAAGTATGTTCCAGGAATCAGCTTCAGAACTGATAATGAACCTTTCAAGGTCTGGGAATCTTAATTTTACACTTCCTTTGAACTATGTTATTTGTCATTTACGAATCGAATTTTAGTCTAAGTTGTATATCTGTTGATTAGAGTTGAACTTTATTGATTGAAAATGGGATTATGTAGAGGGAAATGCAAAGGTTTACTGAGAAGATTGTGAATTTGCTGAAGAGTCATAACCTGTTCGAGTCTCAGGGCGGTCCAATTATTCTCGCACAGGTAACAATTAGTGTGTTGAACTGGCTAAATTTGGCTTAAGTATGGTTATATTTTAGACTAAACTATGATGTGATTCTCTTCTGCTAGGTTGAGAATGAATATGGAAGACTAAGAATGAGACTTGGACGAGAAGGGAATAATTACATGACTTGGGCTGCCAAAATGGTTACTAGTCTGCAGACGGGGGTTCCATGGACTATGTGCAAGGACGGCGATACTCCAGATCCTCTGGTGAGGGCTCTCTTACAATCAGAATTACCAACTCTTGATTTGGCTATATGCATTATCATTGTGAAGCATATAAGTTATGTACAACTAAGTATAATTACTGATTCTAATTGGAATTTCTCAATGCATTTCTGTCGTGATAAAATTTACGAACTTAAAACAAGCTAAGCTATATGTACAACAGTACAAGTATAATTTCTTGTAGATTAACATTCATCAACTGCTTTACATTCTCATACTTTTCTGTCTTGCTGTGGCAGATAAACACTTGCAATGGTTTCTACTGTGATAATTTTACACCCAATAAAGCATATAAGCCTAAGCTTTGGACCGAGGCTTGGAGTGGCTGGTATGGTTCTCTATATAATTCTCTTCTAAATTGGAAAGGTTATGCTAAAGAAAATGAGGTCATTCTCTTGGTGTGTCACCCTGAGCAGGTTTACCGAGTTTGGAGGACCCAATCACCAAAGACCAGTACAAGATTTGGCTTTTTCCGTCGCAAGGTTCATACAGACTGGAGGCTCCTTTGTGAATTACTACATGGTGCACTTCTTTTGCAGAGAAAGTTTTCTTAGGTCCATTTTTGCCTATTCTCAGTGAAACTTACATATCTCCAACTTTTATCATGTCAAACAGTACCATGGTGGGACAAACTTCGGACGAACTGCTGGAGGTCCATTTATCACTACAAGTTATGACTACGATGCTCCTCTTGATGAATATGGTAAGAACTGAACGGCTTTGCATTTTTTTTATGAATACTCCCCAAATTATGAAACTCAATAGCTAACTATTTGCTGGAGAGCACACTGTGTACCGACATTACTACCTTACTAGTTGTAGGTTGCTTTGTTGTTAGTAAGGGAGTAAAATCAATAAATCTTCTTATTCACCACAGAACAGTTAGGTAAGTAGCCCAACTCCCAAATAATGTAGTAAGGGGGGGTGTATTGCCTCAATGAACTCTATGTCAGACTTTTGGAAATCCTACCTTGAATTTCTTTTTATAACTGTAACTTCCTTTTTGCATATAGGTTTGATCAGGCAGCCAAAATATGGTCACTTAAAGGAACTTCACAAGGCAATTAAGCTATGTGAATCAGCATTGGTTTCTGCTGATCCTATTGTTACTCAGTTAGGAGATCGTCAACAGGTTTCACCTCGACTTACAGCAAACAAACTTCTACATATCATTTGTTTTTCTTCTTCTTTACTGCTTATACTGATATAAACCTCTGTTAAATAAATTTCAGGCTCACGTATTTATTCCAGAACAAGGAGGCTGTTCAGCCTTTCTTTCCAACTATGATACAGAATCTGGTGCTAAAGTTCTCTTCAATAATAAGCACTATAGCTTGCCTCCCTGGTCGATCAGCATTCTTCCAGACTGCAAAAATGTAGTTTTCAACACTGCAAAAGTATGTATACTGGAGGAATTAAATAAGCATGAGTTTTTTTCATTCATTAGTCAACTTTCTTCAAGGTGACGACTTGAGTGAGATTGTAATAATATCTTGTTGCACATGATGTATTACAGGTGGGAGAGCAAACATCACACATGGAAATGGTGCCGAGCAGCACAAAAATACTATCATGGGAAAGTTATAATGAAGATGTATCAGCTCTAGATTATGGTTCAACAATAACAGCTCTTGGTCTCCTAGAACAGATAAATATGACCAGGGATAGTACTGACTATCTCTGGTACAAAACTAGGTAATAACGTTGTTTCATGCCCTATTTTCACAGGCTTAATGTAGTCTCCAATCATCACTGAAAATTCAAATTATAAAGTCTTGAGTGATATGTTCCAAAAAAATTTCCAATTGTTTGGTGTTCTTGCAGTGTTGATATTAATCCATCTGAGTCTTTCTTTCACGGTGGGGATCGCCCGACACTCATAGTGGAATCTACAGGACACGCTGTTCATGTTTTTGTGAATGGACAGCTTATAGGTACGGCATACTGCAACTTTTTCCAAGGAGACGACTCTTCAGTAATAGGTTCTTTCCGTCTCTGATACAATCATTAACAATCACTTGCAGGATCCTCCTTTGGAGGTAGAAAGAATAGAAGATTTACCTTCAGTAAAACAGTAAATCTACAACCTGGTGTAAACAAAATTGCACTACTGAGCATAGCAGTTGGTTTACCGGTATGCATACTTCTAGTTTTCTGTCTCTCCACTCAGTTAAGAAACAAAAGTCGTACCTGTCATTTCCAATTCTCATACTCAAAATTTGTGTTTAATTGCTGAAGAATGTGGGAGGACATTTCGAGTCTTGGAACACTGGAATATTAGGCCCCGTTGTATTACATGGCCTTGATCAGGGAAAACTGGACTTATCCTGGGAGAGATGGACCTATCAGGTGATCAAATTCTAAAGCGATACTCCCCATTATGTTCCAGTGAACATTTTAGTGATGCCAGTTGTCGTCTTTCAGGTCGGTCTGAAGGGGGAGTCTATGAATCTTGCCTCTCCAAACGGTATATCCACGGTAGAGTGGATGGACAGTAAAATAGCTGTGCAAGACCAGCAGCCACTGATGTGGCACAAGGTATGAGAAAATTTCTTCTTCTGTAGAAGAGTGTTTGGTTGGGAGAAAAAAAAGGTTTCATGGAAACATAGATTTCCCGTTTTCCTTTGGTATGTGAAAGGGCAGAACATATTATCTTTTCTAAAGGAATGAATTCCGCAGGATCCTCCTTATTCCTTACCTTCCTCTTTCTCTTCTCCCATTAATTTATAATTATGTTACTTTCTAAGGAAAATCCTTTCCCATTTTATATGTTTTCTGCCAGAGCTTTAATTCCTATTAATGATTTAGCTCTAATCTCTTCCAACTGGAAAATTGCAGGCTTACTTCGATGCACCTGAAGGAAAAGAACCATTAGCTTTGGACATGCAAAGCATGGGAAAGGGACAAGTGTGGATTAATGGGGAAAGCATTGGAAGATATTGGACGACTTATGCTAGTGGTGAATGTAAGGGATGCGGCTATACTGGTAGATTTGCACCACCTAAGTGTCAAGTCGGATGTGGCAAGCCCTCCCAAAGATGGTAATTCTGAACTAACACAAAGCAAGATCCCCTTTTCTTCCCTTCCCTTATTTATGGTGGCTATAATCAAATCAAGATCTTTAAGAACACGATTGATCATGATATGTTATGTGGTTATCAATCATAGTTCCATAATTTGATTTTGCAGGTACCACGTTCCTCGATCCTGGTTAAAACCTACAAGGAATCTGATTGTTCTCTTTGAGGAAACAGGTGGAAATCCAACCAAAATTACCCTTATGAAAAGAACTACGAACACAATCTGTGCACAGGTCTCTGAGACCCATCGAACCATTAAAAGCTTTCAGATTGAAAGCTATGATAGTACACAAGAATTTTACATACCCAAAATTCATTTGCATTGTGCTCCCGACCAATACATTTCTTCCATCGCCTTTGCTAGCTTTGGAACTCCTTTTTGGAACTTGTGGAAGTTTTGCGAAGAGTTCTTGCCATGCTTCTACCTCAAATGCAGTCTTAGAAAAGGTACCGAAACACTGACTTTTTTATTTATGACCCGTTTGGTAGACAACACTAGAAGGCAGTAATGAACAATGACTTTTTTTATTTACGACCCGTTTGGTAGACAACGCTAAAAGGCAGTAATGGTAATGTAATTATAAGGATAATCCCCTACTCATTGCCGGGTAATGGATATATGGTATACCATCCCCACACATGTGATGTTCTTCACAAATTTCCATATTCACTCAGTACCACCTCGAAAGTGGTAAAGAATGGTAATGGAACTTCACGAGAAAATCACAAGTTTAGCATTACCATGTATATTGAAACGGTACTTTCTATACAAAATTACATATGAATTCATCACCATTACGACCATTTAATATCATCTACCAAAATGGCCCTTTAGGGTTTTATCTCTTGGAGGCTACTCTAGTCATGTATTTTGATATTCGCTCTTCATTTTCCCTCGCAGAGATGCATAGGGAAGCAAAGCTGTGCAGTGACTGTAACAAACAGCAATTTTGGAAAAGACCCGTGTCCAAATGTGTTGAAGCGGTTATCAGTTCAAGCAATATGTGCATCCACAAAGTCTACAACTACTACTACTACTAACCAAACAAGTATACACTACTGATTACTCACTATGCAGGATAATTTCCACAGAACACATGAGAAAAGAAGGAAAATCATTCTCGAAAGTGTAAGTTTATTAGATAGGTTTAAAGCATAGCTACTTAGGGTAGATATTTGAAAGTCGTTTGAGTGGTAACACTATAGGATAGTTTTTGTCAATTTATTCTGTAATTGTAAATTAGTTTTGTTTAAGGTCTAGCAAATTTGTGGAAGAGTGATTGTGTTACGATCCCCACGATGATTAAGTGGTACTAACCCCTGGGATTTAAACAGGAGTTAGGAAAAAGATACAGTGTGAATTATGTTGATATTTCTTTTTCATCTGGGCATAATTTTTAGTAGCAGAAAAGGATTTTGGTGTGTCTGTTTTCCCCCTTGGGGATCATTAGGAATTATTGAGTAGATTAACCCCTCTTCACTTCATAAGTTACAGAGGGAATGTGGAGTGTCGTATAGGTCTATTCATATGTTTTCAGAAGTTCTGTAAAGATGTTATGAGATGTATGTTAAATTCTGCTCCTTAGCCAATTGAAGGAAATAACTCTTGAAATAGGCACAAGGTATATGAGCTACTTTTTCTTGCACCAACAAGAAAACTACTCTATTTTCTGTTAGTAACTGAACTCAAATTGGAAATTACCTGTAACCTTGATATATAAAGTAAAATATTATTTTTCTTTCCGGTTATCTATGGTAAACTAGCAAATTAAATATGAATTATTTGCAGTATGCATCATTATAATTGAGATATCAGTAACAGAGGATTATGAGGATAGTTACTTATGTAGATATCACAACGGTATTTGTGCAAAAAGTGACATAATTTACCAGCTATGAAATATTTTTAAAATATTAGGCCTATAATACAATTTGAGAAATTCAAAACTTAGATAATCAGAAATACCATTTTTGAAAGAAAAACTATTCAAATGGAAAAAGAAACCATAATCATGATTATATTATCTTGTAAGGAGTGGGAATGTTGTGAAAAACAAGCCACTTTCAAAATAAGATTTTCAATTTGCGTTGTGAATTCTGGCAAAACAATCGTGACTAGTAACGAGTGGAGATGTTGAGTGATAACTTGATAGGAAATACCATTTCAGATGAACTTATTATATCTTATGCTCCATGGTAATTCAAGCTAAATACTTCAGGAAACAGAGAACCTTAACCAATATAAATCGAGCTGGTCGAATGAACATGGAAGTAATCGAGTAAAATCTAAAAACAGTAAGATAATGAGATCTTAAAAAACTATAGTAGTCTCGAAATGTCCAACCAAATCTAATTTAACAGCAACATAAATATCAGCAGAAACAATACCATGGTACTACTACACTACTTCCAAATAAAAAGGCAAAAACAGCATAATAGAACTGAAGTACTACTTTACGATCAAGTTCATGAACTCCTACTTTAAGCAGCTTAGAAAACTATGAGCCACTTAGGTCGTTAGGCAGTAGCAACATGCTTTTCAATAGCCTGTTGCAGCTCATCCTTCTTTGCTCCGACTACTTTACCAACAATCTTGCCTTCGCGCAGCAACATGAATGTTGGCATTGCCTCGATAGCCCAATCACTCGCAACTTGCTGTTGATCGCATAAAAATCAGAATTTAATGGAACCGAATAAATTAAAGCAGACATTACAAGAAAATAAAAGTTTCTTCATTCTAACCTTGAGTTCATCCACATCCACCTTAACAAATATGACTCCAGGCAACCTTCTAGCAAGCTCAGCCAGAAAGGGAGCAATGGCGCGGCAAGGTCCACACCATGAAGCAGTGAAATCAACAACCATCTATGTCAGAAATGATTAGCACACAACATCAATAGCTTGTTTGATTTCATAAGGGACTAATAAGGGAAGGCAAGGAAGATATGCAAAGAGAAACAACCTAAACCTACAGAAAGAGGAACCCTGTGCAAATAGAGCAGATGAGATCAGCTCACAAGTAAATTTTCTTACTTGCTACGCTGTTATTCTATGGATGAGAGCAGAACAAGTATTAAGATGCATTCAGATGAGCAGGACTAAGCCACACATGAAAAAAGAAATGTAATGGTTCTGTGGATTGAGATGGTGTTCACACCCTCAAAATTTGATCTCATTAGTAATAGAGTCTAGCTTTCCCAAGCTAAGCTACACATACAGGCTACAGCATTGATGGATAGCATTTCATCTAGTTAGTTCCATATAGAATAGTTCATTGAAGAAAAATACATAATATTATAGCCTCAAGTTAGCTTAGAGTAACATAATTCGCTGTACAATTCGCTTTTTTAGTTCGCGGTTCGCCAAAAATAGGCGTAAACCGACCATAATTCACTTTTTTCGGATCGCAGTCGCGGGGAGATAAGGGAATTATGTTACAGTTAAGCAAGACTGTATTAAAATGAAAACGATCAAATGGAAAACATTTTTCCTCTGGTCATCTCACTAGAAAGTGAGTGACATATATACCCTTCGCGATAAGAGAACTCCATTAGGGAATACTGATTTCTTTTTCCACAGCTTCTACCATTTCCAACTCTGAGTCACACGTACCTCGTCTCCATTAAACAAGGTTAAGTGCTTAAAATCACAACAAAATTGCATTGAGGCTCCCCTCCCCCATATAGACCAAGGGTTTTGTAAAGCAATAATGTTTATGTTTAATATTCGAAGTATCTTCATTAATCATTACATATTCCCTCCAATCAAATGTAGTTTTTACTCTATCTAAACATTTCCCATCAATTTTATCCCAATATTTCTTATAGATAGTGTATAAATTAAATCTTATGGTTAGTACCATTTTTCATTGTAACCATTTAAATTCTTTTTTAAGCTTTTCCGTCGTTAACTTATTGTATTTATGACACTTTCTATCAAAAATGACGAGAAACTATAAGAACAAACAATCCAACATACATAAAAGTTACAGACTATTAGAACAAAGAAAGAACTAACACAATGAACATGGAGTACTTCAATAAACAATCCTCTAAAAAAATTCAAACAATTAAATAAAGCTAGAAAAACAAATTCAAATCCAAACTATTTTAATGAAAAAAAGACTAAAAGCTTAATATAATCATGCTTTGATTATGTTAGTAGCTCCAATTATGATAGCCAGTAAAGACAAAGCCAATATGATAATTATTAAAAACAAAAACATTCAATGAATGGTTTTTGAGTTTTGACTAATTGCCCCCTTTGACAACAACAACCTCGTATCATTAACTTAATCAAAAGTGATATCTGACTAAACAGCAAACCCTAAGTGACAAAATGACAAAAATTAGAATCCGATTATGTAAAGTTATAAAAAATCAAATTTCGTGAGTTTACAAAAATCTGCATATTATGAATTATGATCCAACTTCCAAGTACAAACATAAACAAACAAATCTCCATTATCAAATGTTAAATAAAACGACACAAATTTTCATGATTACGTTTACGTCCAAAACCTAAAAACATATGCTCGTGATCTAGAAAATGGGATCAGATGTGAGAGAAATTATGCTCCTATAATATTCCAAAAAGAAACAGAATTACAAATAATAAAAATTTAACAACATCGAGATTTATTTATATCAAAAGAAGGGAAAAATTAATGGAGATAAACAAAGAATTACGAGTTTTTTGGATTCATTGGCCTTTGTAAGCTGTTCTTCCCATGCTTGATCGGTGTGACAGCTGATTACTTGTCCTTCTTCACCCATCTCTATCTCTTTCTCTTTCTCTTTCTCTTTCTCTTTCTCTTTCTCGTGCAGTAAAATTTTGTTGGAGCGGTAAGCAGGTGTGCTACAAATCAAAGAAGAATACTAATAAACAAGGGCTTCGTTAAATGTTTGTTACTATATACTTGTATAGTTCTATTTATATTGTTTAGTTTTAGCTGCCACTCTAGATAGTGCTCGAGTAGTAAGATGGGTACGACGACAACTGTATAGGGGAGACGTAAGGGAGACACGTTCGATGGTTCGTATTCGTGTTTGGTCATTATTGGATTGGGTTTCGTTCAAATCCATCCCAAATCGGATCGGGTCGATCTCATGTTGGGTGTCGTTCCAGTCAGGTCGATATTGGGTTGTGCTTTCTTTGTATCTGGTCCTTCTCGGCCTCTCGGGCCAGGTTGGCCTCAACCAAGTTGTTGCCCGGTCGATCTCAGTTTTGTTTCGGGTTGGGTCGAGTATGGGACAGAATTTAGAGGTGTCAAACTGGGTCATTGGCTAGATTGGGGTTTGACTCAACCCGAATCGGTACGAGTCGGCCATGTTGGGGTGAATTATCCTCGATAATGGTTTAAATTCAGGTCCGGTCGTTAATGGATCAAGTGATTTCCATACCAAGTGTTACTGATTAGTGTTATTATCGGTACCAAGTGAAATTTGGATTGGGTCAATCTGATTCTGGTTATTTTTATATCGATTAAAATATAGGTCTATGATCACTTGCAATTCATGATATATATGTTATAAATCATTCGATTATGAAAAGTATTTAAATTGATACATTTAGGGGTGTGCAAAGGGTAGGGTCGGACCGGACCGAGGATTCCGGTCCGGTCCCTGATCCGCCGAAAATCACAATTCCTAGTTTTCAGTCCGGACCGGTGGACCGGAATTTCTGTTTTTTAGTCAAAAAGTAGTTTAAAGGTTAAAAAAAATTCAAAGTTATAAAGTTCGAAAGCTAAAAACCTACTCTTTATTAACTTTATGATTATTGTTGTTAGAATTATTAAATTTTAATGTATCTAATTTTATAAATATGTATAAATCTAAATAAAAAAATATTTAGATTCCGGTCCAATAGGTCCAAAACCGGACCGGATTGAACAAATTTCGTGATTGGTCGGTCTGGGCCGGTGCACACCCCTAGATATATATGCAAAGTATTTACTCTCTATTTCTTAACTTAGAAGAATCAATTAAAATGAATAACTCTATATGAGAATCAATTGGATAAGCGTGATAAAGGTATGGTTAATTTCAGATAAGATGTGCCTTAAGTGGAAAAAAACTTTAACAGCTCTTATAACCAAATTCTCGACAAGATTTCAGTATTTTTGATAGAAGTATGGCGAAAAACCATCCCGACTTGGGGATTTATCCAAGGCAAGGTCAAACGTGACCCTTTTTATCTCTTCATCAATTATGGAATCTATAAAAAGAGCGTTGTCTTCCTCAGTAATTATAGGATGAAGTAGATCAAAGTCCCTATTCGGGTCAAATGAGCAGTTGAGGTTACTAGTAAATCTATGTTTGAAATTTTCCGTGAGAGTCTTGGCAATTAACTCGAGATTGTCAATTGATTCTCAAGTTTCGTTAAGAAGATTCTTAATAAGATTGTTATTTCTTCTGATAAAGGTATGGTAAAATTTCGTATTGCGATTACCATTTAGTAGGAAACTAGTTTTTAGGCCTGGGCTATGCCCCAGGTAATCATAATTTTCATTTATTAGTATTTTACATTGAAATTATAACATCAAACATTAGTACTTGTTTTAGTAGTTAAGATTTTAGTATACAAGCTTGAGGTCATGGTATCAAATCTTATACCATGTATTTTCTAATTTTTTTATTGTAATGCATTTTCTATTTTTTTTTTTATTGTATGTGGAGTACATGTAGTCAAAACTTTAAGGAATAGCGCCATTTGGCATAGTTCCTTGTCAAGGAACACCTTTTAATATCTTAGCATAGATTTGCTTTGTGGTGTTGTTTCCAATAAAATATTATTGATATCTTGTGTGGTTTCTAATGCTGAGTTTCGGCCAACTTTAAGTAATTGCCCCAACATACCTTGCAATTGCTGGTCAACTAATTCGATTTATATCTCGTTAATACAAAATCAAAATATCTATACAAATATATTAAAAGCCGTGCCTAAGGAAGTCTATGTGCCACGTGGCACTCTCCTCAAACTTATAATGCAAATGCTTTATATTCATGTGTACCCCTCAATAAAAAGAAATTTGTGTAATTGTAAGGTCTCGAACACGTGACCTTTGAAATGAAAAGTAAGAGCTTAACCATCAATACACTCTGACTTTATTGTGTAATGTTTGAAATAAAATATGATAAAGTCTTATAGTAGATACTTGACTAAAAAGACTTAAATAAGTATATACATCTCTAACACTATTACGTAACTAACAAGAGACTATTAATGTCATATTCTCTTACCACAATTCCTTTTAAGCTATTATTTTCAAACTTAAACCTTTCATATTTTTTTACTTATCATGTCATGATGTAAATTTTTTAATTTCTTAATGGACAAAAAATATAAAAAGTGGCAAAATAAAATATGGAATTTAAGAATAATAACATATTTGTTTATTGTAACTGTCCCGAGGAATCGCCCGGGACAAAACACTAGTTTAAAACATTAAGTGTCCCCAATTCCTATTCAATCATTGCAATTGCTGGTCAACTAATTCCATTTGTCTATTATTACAATGTCAAGATATTTAAACCATTAAGGGAGTGTTTGGTTCACAGGTTAGTATGGCTTTAAAATCAGGAATCAAATGGTATGGGGTTGTAACTTGATTCCTAATACCATGCGTTAGGTTCAATTATGGAATGAATATGATCCATATACCCAGTGTTTAGTTTAAATCTTTCTGGAATCTAGAATGAAATTGAGATTATTTTAATTTCCACTTACATTTTTTAACAAATCATCTGTGATACCGTGATATAATTTTATTGCTTTTTTTCTTTAAACTTCTTTTGAGTACGTTTGAAGGTCAATAACCTGCAATAATTATTTTAAAAGTATATTTACGCAGAGCATGATATATTTATGCAAAAATATAAAAGATGACAGTACGTGGAGTTCGAAGTTTGTCGAAAGATTGTAGTAGAATAAAATAAAAGATCATTCAATCTCATTTATTTCTTGATCAACAATTGCATTTATGTCCAATAAAATTGCACTAGAAAAGTGAAGATTGAAGTAGAAACATAATAATTGTTGAAGACAATTATCTGGAGTTCAAAGTTTGACTAGATACACTAAGGAGAAGATGACAACTTTTTTCCAAGCAATATGTTTCTTTCCTTTTAAAACAAAATAATTGATACCTAGGGGTTGGTATATATAAGCCAAATTCACCTCTCCCTTTGGGTTTATAAAGTATATAAACCCCATACTTAATGGATTTAAGGTATTGGTTTTAAAATTAGAATTTCACTAACCCAACACTTGGTATGGGTCCAACCGATACTAAACCTCATACCTATATTTTGTGAACCAAACGCCTTCTAAGCATCCCCAATTCCTATTCAATCCTCCTGGTCACGACTCATCGCTAAAACCGCAACGTGCAGACTTATTTCTTTGTCGTTGCATACTGCCTACTAGCGTCACACTCCGTTGGAAAACTAGTCAAGACACTTGATATGCTTGTTAGGCTATATGGGCTACGAAAATTGGCTAAGTGCGAGAACTAAGGCACAAGTAGGACGCTTATGAAAGAATGTATTATTTTGCTTACAAGAGGATTACAAGTGATGAGCTCTCTAGGATGCTTTGTACAAATGAATGGGGATGCCTATATATAGGCCTCCATCCTCCACTTCCCTAATTCTAGAGTATTCCATAACCTTCTCAAATGGAGACTTCTACAAAAGGCTGCCCTAGAATATTCTACACAATTTACAAGTATATGTACAAGAAGGAGAATACGAGGCTTCTCTAGAATCTTCCGATGCACGACCGAAAATGGTCATGCACCATCAGATATTTCTGGGCCTCAAATCCTAATCTAGCCCGACCATTATTTTCATTGGCACAAAATATGACGGACCCCCATTTTGAGCCCAAATAAAGCTCGTTTGAGCCACCAAACTCCCTATGGCAGCAAGGCCATCGCTGTTGGCCAACGACACTGTTGGGGTTTTAGCGAAGTCATGACATTCTCCCCCACTAAAGCTCTTGGCGACCCGGTCAAGAACGTCCTTCGAAATTCGCAATCTTGTCCCGAAATCGCCACAAATTGTCTTCTTTTTCCTATGACGCTTCGCTATCAGGGAGCCCCTTCCAACGGATAAGATACTCATGATAACTCGACACTTCCCTCCATCGGATTTGACGCATGACCTCAATTTTGTCGATGTCCCGATCAAATAATGCTACGACCGCCGTCGGCGCTCGCTGCGACTCACCCATTTTTGGATCCTCCTTATCTCCATGGTAGGGCACTAAGGCTTGAACATGCTTACATGGAACACCAGATGAATTTTAAGTTTTGGTGGTAACTCCACCTTATATGAGACTTTCCCGACCTTATGTAGTACGTACGAGAAATAAACCTTCGTACTCTTCAAATCAAAAAAAAATTGTTGAATTCGAGTCGCGTGTGGGCCGACTTCTGATCAACCATTAGTCCATTATCAGGTCAATTCGATTACAAGTTGAGTTCGAGTCTAGTGCAAGCCAGGTTTGAGTGTCCAATTTCTCCGATTGGATCAGTCGGGTCAAATTTTGATAGCTCTAATGGTACATATAATTCAATTAACATCACTAGTAATATAAATAAGAGTTTGAATCCTTGAATGTATTTTTGATCTAAAACTTAGCAAGCAGACCAAAATGGAAGAAAGAATAAGGGAACCTCAAGCTCAACTTCAAGAAAAGTTTATCCATAACATCAAAGCTATTTTTAGTATTTGACTGCGTTGAATAATTCATATATTTGAGTCAGTAGAAGTTAAACTTCCTTAGAGAGTTTAAAAATGGTTAACCAAAAATCAAAATTAATAGTAGAAGTTGAAAAATCCTGCAAAATATAGCTGCAAATTCTGAATATAAAAGTTAGCTAGTTTAGCTTCTGAACTTCTTGACAATTCAGCATTGATTGGAGAAATCTTGTTGGGTATCTTGTGTTGGCTTGCCATCTGATAAATTTTTTGTCGCAGAAGAATAAGGGTGCGTTCTTGGCTTATTTTGTGGGCTGAACCGAACCGAACTTATACGAGCCGAACTTATTGGACCTAAAGCGAGGCGATTGGAACTTATTAAACCCGATTGGACTGATTCAACTTATTGGACTGATTGAACCCGATTGGAACTTATTGGACCCGATTGAAACTTATTGACCCGATTGGAACTTATTAGACTTTATTGGCGCGATTGAAACTTATTAGACCTTATTAGACCTGATTGAAACTTATTAGACCTTATTGGAACTTATTTGACCTTATTAGACAAAAAAATTAATGAGTAATAACATAAATATTACCCCTAACGTAAATACTACCCCTCAAAATTTATTATGAAGTAATAATTATTAAAATTAAGCCCTTTAAAAAAATAATTATTATTAATTATCTCTTATGATAAACAATTTAACAAAAAAAAATATACTATTTATATACTTGCCTATACATAACTTTCACCACTAATATATCTAATAGTCTTGTTTTGATTTCATAAAGCACTAGTAGAAAACCAAAAGTTGATTAACATTTATTGCTAACAAGTGAGAAATTGCCACATATGGAAAAATTTATCTCTCACTCCACTTAGTTTTATGACTAAAGTAGTAGAACTCATTGTTATTAGTAACGAAAACATGTTATCTCTAGTTATTTAAAGACGAATTGCAAAATATTGTAATTATGATATTATTACTGTTAACCTTATTTAACCATGATTATAATATTTTTTAATAATAATATAATCAGCTAATAGTAATATGAATAATAAAATAATAGACAATAATACAAGTATAATACGATATAATCATTGTAGTACTTTAAATAAAATTCTAATAATAACATAATCAGCTGATAGTGATATGAATAATAAAATAATGGACAATAATACAAATATTTATTGATCATTGACTATTTGGGCCTTATTGGAACTTATTGGGCCGCGATTAGGCACGATTGAAACTTTATTGCACCGATTAGAACTTATTGCACCCGATGGGAAGCTTATTGGACCTTATTAGACGCGATTCGAACTTATTTGCGCGATTGGGCCCGATTGAAACTTATCGGGCGAACCGAACTTATCCGAACCGAACCGAACTTATTGGACCGAAACTTAATTTTTTAAGGTGAAGAGAACGCACCCTAATTAGCATAGTGCAAAAGTAAGAAAAATTCCCACATGTGGTAAAAAAATTATCTTCACTTCCATGCTCGTTCACGCGCATTTCATTATAAAATTTCTTCAGATAAAACATTACAAAGTTTACTTTTCACAACTGGATTAAACCCTTGAGACAATAAGAACCTAGAAGAAACCAACTAACCAAGAGAATCACGAACATACCCCAAAATTGCAGGAAAGTCCAACCTCCAAAAGCAAGACCCAAAGGAAATACAATTAGAAAGGGTAGATAAGACTTTAGAATGGAACCTTTGTCCACCCACCGACCCTTGAAGAGTATCAGTACAGCAAGACTGACCACATTCCACCTGCCACCACTGAAGCCCAGGCGGTTTAGATTGTTCGCCACAAAGGAGTGACAGTTGCAAGTCAAAAGACTGTAGGAGTGGTGTTGGAATTCTAGCGTGCTTTTCCGAAGAGCATCATCCCAAGTATAAATATCCCCTTCTGATCCATTTTGATTCAGCTGGTCTCCAGTTCGACAGGAAACCAAGAATGAAAGTGCACGGCATAGCTGAAAAAACAGTTCATGGGGTATACAATCATCAAAGTAAAGCATGTAGAGATTTGTGAGTCAGTACATATGATTGCAAGTTCAGGAGATGATGCACATGATGTTCCATCATTATTCACTCACAATACTCCCCAAGCTAACATAATCCATGAAGTATGGCCTCCCATTGGCAGGGTAGGTAAATCACCATGTATCTTAGGTGCATGATTTCTAGGACTGATAGTCTTATAATTTATAAAGACAATGAGACATATACGAATACGCCATATGGCACAGCCATTAGCTGACAAACTTGACGTATAAAGATTATGCAGTAAGCTAGCAAACACCAAGAGAAAGATTATGTTTGCCTTCTCAGGATATTATGCTAATAATATGAAACCAAGGGTGTGCTTCCTCTTCTTAATCTTCTCAGCAACCAAAATAGGCACCAGAAATCATAACAGACTTTTTTTTGGATTAGTATTTTAGCTCACAAATATTTCCTTATTGTAACTAGTTAGTAGTTCCTGCTTTATGTTGGATTCTCTAGGAAACCATACGCGCACAAACGTGCACAAAGAGAGAGAGAGAGAGAGAGAATCTGATGGAAGAACATACCTTTGCATCTATTTGTAAGTATCGAGTCACAGCACCAAAGGCAAAGTTATCAACGCAAACAAAATTGGGGCCTGCAAAGTCCAAAATTACGCCATCCTCTCGGCATATGCCAATATGGCCAATAAAGGGAATCAACCATGAAAGAACAGGGAGAGGCGTCCATACAATACAAAAAGGAAACCGAGCTCTTTTTGGATCAATTTGCATTGGCTGTAAAGAACTTTCACCAATCATTAGCTGGTCTTCTGTGTTCATGTCTGTTGCCATTGGAATAAATCTGTACAAAAAAATATGGTAAATTTTCAAAGAGTTTGATTTGAAAGCGAATCCAATAAAGCCACAGACCTATCCTACACATTCTATGAACCTGTAGTTCTTCAATCAAAAGATGATAAGATTGCAAATACATCAGAATTCTAGTATAATAACAAAGTTTCAAGCAGCATTTATCAATCATTAGTATAATACTGAAAAATCGTGCCCAAAGCCCGTCCATTTTCGAGCCGGGCCTATGTTGATCACTTCCAAATTCTATATAAGTTTAAGCCCCAGGATATAAAGCGCAACAGTGAAGTTATGTTCATCGTATACATAACTTGAATAAGTTAATCCTCCATCCCAATATTAAGTTCCAAATTACCAAATTGAAATGTCCTGATAAGGATCCGGGTAATCCTATGTAATTCTCAAAGTTAGGATTAAATATTGTTATGGGGTGGAAGATCCTAATTGATTAATTAGAAATAGTGATGGGTAAACTTAGATGAAATCTCGATAAGTATTTTAATATTGAACTCTGGATCAAAAGAAAAACAAAATGAACTCAAACATTGCTTGACCTTATTTCTCATAATTGGAATTAATTTAAAGATTCATTCTACTAGTACTAGGAATCTTATTACTACTCAAATACCCAAAGTTAAATAAGATGACTTGGAAACAAAAGTACCTTCAATTTTTTGGAATCGTCAAAAATATTCTTCAATTTCTTTCCTCTCACTCTTATTTGCGAAATGTAACTTAAATTGAATTGATGCTGGAAATTGAACTTTCTAGATAGAAACGAAAATTAGAATGGATGAATATGAATGTAGAGTTTAATCAGTAATATCTGTAGAAAGAGATGGAATTACCTTGTAATCGAGGGTTAGCTCAAATTCAACGGATTGGAGGGTTAGGGTTGGAAACTTTTCTTTTCTATGTGACTCACTCTGTGACAATCGGCAGACATCAAAGAGAAATGTCCGGTAGTAATACAAATTACTTCCTTCGTTTTTTTAGATGTTACCTTTGGAAAGTTCGGATCCTCGAGTTTTAATAAAACTCTACAAAGTAGAGTTGTATATGAATCATACATTTTAAAATCAAGGGCTCATATTGGTAGGAACGGAAAAATAAGAGGGTGGATTTTGATGAGAAAAAATAGGGGGTTTTGGAAATATAATATATGAGCCATTGATTTTTGATTTAATGGTTGATAATTGATATTCCTCAAACTCTACCTTCAGTAGTTTTCTTGAAGCTGCAGAGGATCCAAACACTATGTTTGCATCCGTTTAAAAAAAACATGCTACGTTTGCGTGGTAACTACTATCCACTAAGGTATTGTTTGGTTGACCTTATATTGTGTGAGAAATGGAAATTCATGAAAAGTTATAATATGGCGTTGTTTAATTGATACTAAAATATGCAAGAATATGGGAGGTTGAAATTCCCCCAAAAGTAGGAATTAATTTACCTCCCCTCCCCTTGGTCACTCACAATTTCTACCTAAAATCCTATGAATTACAACTTCTCTTATGTCACAAGACAATTTAGACTAATTCCTAGGAATTTCATATGGAAATGAAATTCCCACAATTTGTAAATTTCTATGGGAAAATAACTCCCATTGCGACCAAATAAACACTAAGTAATCTTGTTCGATTTGTTATTCCTTATGTACAAGAAATAACATAGTCAAGTCACAATTGGGAACTTCTTTAATTCATCTTAATACACATTTTCATGATATGAACTTCTATAATTTTTACCAAGGATGTCTTGGCCTAGTGGTTAAGATTGAGGTGTTGTGAACGATAGGTCACATGTTCGAATCCCCCCTCCCCTTCTTTGTAATTTGTACTGCCTTCGTGGCTCATATGGATCAAAAAAAAAACTTCTATAATTTTTTACTATGCGTAATTAAAGATATTATTGATTAACGTAATACATTTGAATGGCGTATAAACAATGAGTGTAACAACTAATAAAACAAAGGAAGTAATAAATAAAAAATTGTATAAAAAACTCACGTATAACTAGTATTTATTAGCAATATTAAGACAATGATATTTTTTTTATTTCAATATGCTACATTTCACTCTATTATACTACTTTATTGATATACTATACTACTTATTTTGACAAAGTTTGTAGCTAGCTGCTATGAACTTAGCAAAGTTCCATACATCAATAAGCATAATGTGGCGTTTATGCAAAGTTGACCCAATAGGGAGCGAGGTTTTTTAAGCATAGTGGCCTTGTGAAATTGTTTAATTTTACAATACACCCAAGAGCATTATTTGCTCATATCTCACTTGTAGAGCAAAAAATGAGGAATTAGCAAAACAAAAATGTAGTCATGCGTATACATTATGGGATATAAACTTTGTTGCCTATCTTTTTTTTTGGAACCCCTATTGGGAAACCCCTTGGTAAGAAGAAAAACCCTACTAAATAAATACCTTTCGCAGGTCAGCCAGTCCAGCTACACAGGTCAATGCTTGAGAATAGGGGGATATAAGGGAATCCCTACTCCCAAGCACAAGTAGATAGTGTGGTTCGAACTTGTGACTTTGAGTCACAAGGTGAGTTCTCCACCACCTCCACCAAGCAAGCTTGGTTACTTTGTTGCCTATCATCTTATTAAATTAGTGTCTTCTTAGTGTACAACAAGTTTGGTAAAATTACAGTCTTGCGAAGATTTCTCTCTCCGTACTCCGGGATACTTTGTCATTGAATTAATGCATTAGTTTGACTTCATCCTATTTTCCGAATTTTTGGGGATCATATCATGTGGAATATTTAACAAAGAAAAGTCATGTTGAAGTATAATCCCATATGTGTTTGTCTTCAATGTTGTAAATTGGAATCATAAATGTCTAGTGACATGATGGAATGAAAGTTTGTAACGTATCAGCATTCTAAAATTTAGTAGGAAATATAATTAAAACATGAACAGTGATGGGAAAACCTTTGAGGATTCGATTAATCTAATTAACCAGCAAATTGCCATTCAAAAAAATGTTATTTTGGTTGCTCATCGTCCACCTAATAATTGTTCTAGGTATTTTTGTTTGAACCTAGTTCTGTCAAATAATCCTTCTGTAATTTTTTTATTTGCTCACTTGGAATCTTAATACTATTAACATTTAGAGAAAAATATTCCAAATTATCCTCAATATATATGAAAAAGTATAGTCATGACGGGTCTTGTTTGATTCGTCTTAAAGGATACTTTATTAATATTCAATCATTATAATTTTTAATAATATGTAATAAAAGATATTTAAGGTCAAAGAAGTGCATTGACAAACATGCACAGTCAAAACAGGTAAACTAAAAAAAATGTAGAGGGAGTATTGAAGTTTCTTTCAGTACAATAATCAAACAAGTAAGATTTCAAAAGATTTTAGGATTTTTTTTACTTTAACCACCTTATAAAATCAAGTTATTCAAAATAGCCACCTTATATGTTCATTTTTTTAATTAACCACCTTAAATGACCTAAATCTTTTTAAATACCTACCAATTGACAGATTCCGTCAAGGAACTCATCCTCAAAAAGGGTATAAGAACGATTCTATAATCTCCACCTTTATTCACAATAATGTATATAAGATTTAAACCCTTCTTTATGAACGATTTCTCGGACGAAATTTGTCAATTGATATGTATTTAAAGAGATTTAGGTCATATAAGGTGGTTATTGGTTATTGGTTATTTAATCAGATGAACTTATAAGGTGGTTATTTTGGAAATTGTGATTTTAAAAGGTGGTAAAAATAAAAAAAATCCAAGATTTTATTATGTTGGAGAAGATGGGCTCATAAGCTATTACGTTCTTTTTGTATGCAATCCTATAAGCTAATGCGTTTTTTTCGTATGCAATCCCATAAGCTATTATGCTATGAAAGGAGAATTGGAGTTTTGCTAGGAAGGTTTTGTGGGGTAGATATCATTTTTGTAGTCTCAATCCTTTAGGTCGACAAATTTGCTCATTATAGACGATAAACGAGTATATATGATTGGTGCTAACTGCAAAAGAAGTTCCTAATAGCGTTTTGTTGTTTGGATTGCGTGCTTGTTGTACTTGTTAAAAAGCAGTGAAAAAACATTTAATTAATATATAAACAAAATAAGTTGATACTTTAAAAAAGAACTAGATTATTAAAAGAGCATTACTAAGTAAAAATAATTTGAGAATACGATTCAATCTCAATAAAACACTTGTCCCATTTATTATATGAAGCTAGATATTTTCAAATAGTTGTGGTATTAATTTATGAATTAAAAGACTAGTGTATGTATTCAATGATATCATATGACACATAAGTTTTGGGGGGTTCCTATGAGAACGATTCTTATATTAGAATATGATATTACTTTGTTATAATCTTTTCAAATCAATATATAATCCATTTTGACTAAATTATAACCCTTTGTTACGGAGCCAAATTTCCAAAAGGATCAAATTTTCAAGAAAAAATATATATGATATAATATGTCAAAAAGGAATTATATTTTCACTCAAATGGATTATAATTCCAATGTTTACATGTTCTCTTATAAGAAGTGTTCTCATGTGAATTTTAAAGAGCATTACTAAGTACAAATAATTTGAGTATACAATTCAATTTCAATAAAAACACTTGTCACATTTATTATCTGAAGCCAATGTTTTTCAAATAGTTGTGGTTTTTATAAATTAAAATACTACTATATTCGATGATAACATAATCAAAGAATTGACATTTGAGATTGTCCTAAATTATCCCGATGAAGGTGATCAAATGGCGGGTCGAGCCGAGTTCGGGTTGCTTTAAAAAAAAATGCCTGTTTGTTGCGCATGGCCAAATTTCAGGATAATTGTTTGTGCCAGAAGCGCGCTTTTTTCGGGAAAAAAACGACCTTTATAGACCAAAATCCGACAGGGCCAAAAATTTGAATTGAAAAATTATTTTCAGTTTGTTCGAAATCAGATCCATATAAAAAAACCTGTCCAAACCCCGGAATACTTCAAACCGGGCTCACTTTGATCAGCTATAAATTTATTAGCTCATCACAAGACCTTTTGTGTAATTTTGGACAAAATTATTACTACTAGCATTTTAGGTATTTTCCAAAAACTAAAAAACCCGGTCATTGTTCATCCGCATTTCTCCGTGCTCCGACACCTGCGTCCTACTTCTCTCATGGAATAAAATTTGAAGCCCTAGAAAAAACTCAAAAAACTGAATTTACACTGCAAAACACTACAAATTTCCACGCTCAGATTCAATCTCCTGGAACCAAAAATGGTACCTTCACCTGCTAACAATCAAATCAATGTCGTCGAAATTCTGAGTGACGATGAAGAAATCGTCGCACCTGAGCCGAGTAGCAAAAACCCCACGCTTCCACAATCGTGTACAGTTAACTCTGTGGATCCCGAATTCTCGAAGCAAAAACTTGATTGTCGAAGTTTCTGGAAAGCAGGTTCTTATGAAATTGGTCCATCATCTTTTGTTCCTGCTCATGGTAAATCTTCTTCGTCTTCTCCACTTTGTCTTTATTTTATTGCTTGAGTTGTAAATTTAATTATACTTTTTGCAGGTGAATTGGAGCATGCACGTGTTCACCCCAAGTTTCTTCACTCCAATGCTACCTCTCATAAGTGGGCCTTTGGTGGTGAGTGTTTCATTTTCTGTTGTGATTTTAATGAGATTTGTACTTGTTAGAATAGTATGGTTTCCGCCGCATTATCGATTACAGGGAGTTGTAACCTCCGTGGTGTGAACTGTGAAATAAAGGTTCCTGAACTATTATGTTTTTGGGTTTCGAATGATTGATATTGTGTATATTTGTAGCTGCATTAGTATCTGAAATTTGCATTCCATGACTTGATTAAGATGTATGTGCAAGTATAACTTCTGAGACCATACTTGTTTGGATATTGGTGTTTGTGAATCTCATGTATGCTACTTGGAATGCGACATACTGCGGTTTGGGAAATGGATCAGCTGTGGCCTTTTTCTTTTGTTTTTGGCCAGCTTATGCAACCGTTAGTGAGGTTAATTTAGTTTCGACTAACTTTATGATAACCTATATAAGTATGACAGTATTGAGTTATTTGAGATGAGAAGTGGTGAACAACCTCCTTTTGGCAAGAGTTCAAGTAGATTTATGGTTAAAAAGATATTTTTTGGTGTCTTTGATCTGATTGAATTTTATAATTTGGCAAGAAAAGGTGAATCGTCATACTGAGAGCTCTGTGGTTGTGGAGCTCATATTGGTAGTCGGAGCCTTTAAGGGCGTGCAAGTGATGCCTCTCAACCTTCTTTGAGATGTATCCACTATATCCGAAAGAGACAAATGCATTGTCATCATTTGTTGCATACATACAACAAGGGTCATGGTATAGTGAAATAACTGTTATGGAAGATCTCTCTCATCATAACCTCTAAAAGTAGGCTTATGCAAATTTCCATATATATCAATGAAAGAACGGTATAGAGTGGTAAGATGAAGCTGATTTCACTAGTACGTTGAGCTTCTTTTACGGGCTTGTGGCTGATGAATGGAATTATACAAGATATAAGCATTGTTTTTGGAACTCTAGAGTATGGGACCTCTTACTATCAGTTAGTGAAAGTTAATCTTATCCTGTGGGAGCTGACTTGGATGACTTTATACTTTATAGGTCTTGTAGGAATCTGGTGCATATGATATTATTGCAAGTGAAGGTAAATTGGAATAACGTTGCTATATTCTAGGAATTAAGTGAAGTTGATAAACCATCTCCTACTTAATTACCTCTATCCCGGGTTTTATAGGTGTGGGCAATATTGCAGGGAGGAAGCATAGATGCTTGAGGAAATTATTGCACTTGGAATAGATCTTTTAAAGTTTGGGGGGAGGAAAAGGATGAGGTTCTTTTGAGGAGGAGATGAAGAAGCAGCAGGTGTAGCTTTAATAGATTAATGGCTTAGTATCTGGTAGGAAAGAGATCTTTGATTCTTGTTTGAAATATTTGTGGTATAATTTTCTTCATTATGATGCTTTTGACAGTGTTATCTTCTTGTTGCCACTCTTCATCTTCACTATGTATATCTAATTATAGTTTTGCTGATTCAACTTTGATATTATTGTTACATAAGCAGTTTATCAATTTGATTTAAATATTCTTTTCTGGTTTTGGCAGCGATTGCTGAGCTCTTGGACAATGCTGTTGATGAGGTGGATATCGACATCTTTTTGTCTTCTTCCTTTTATAGTGTAATTTTGCCGTTTATATTGATTTACCCGATTTCAGAGCGTCATACCTTTACCAGATGGTTTACTGTCATGACTACATGACATTTTTGCTTATGATACTCCACCTTGTAGTTGCAATGCAAGTACGCTTCCTTTTTATTTGATTATACATAATGAGTTATGTGGCTTCGTAACTTTGATCTCATGAACTGATTATCACAATTTTGGATTATATTGATAAATTGGTGGTGTTCCAAAATAAAAAGTGTAATTTAAAAGAGTTTATAGGGACAAGGTGATTTATATGCTCAAATACGCAACCTTATATTTAGAGATTAGGAAAAACATATGGATCCCATGTACCAACATTATCGAATGTCAGAAAGTCTATGTAACCAACTAATCATGTGGAACATACGGATGTAGAATAAATTCTATGGAAGTCGCTGCAACTTGAAAATCATTTCACTTAGGTTCGTTATATGCATACATATTCTTAGCTTCCTCTAAGTGACTCATGTTTATGATAGGTACTAGAATGGATAATTTATTGGAGAATGTTGTGTTCAGCCCTCAAACTTACTTGCAAAGTGGTTCAAACTTCAAAGAGGTTTCACATTGATGCAGATGTTTTCCGACCAGAATAAAACGTCTTGACCTTGTTCTTTGTTTCTAAGTAAGACTTACTTTAGGAGTTTTGTCTTGGAAATGTGGGCTTACATCTAGTCCATATGCTATTTTTGCTGTGAACTTACTGCTATAGAATCTACTGTTTCTTTTAATCTTTGTCTCATATTATAAAGCACTCCTTACAGTAATTTGACCTCCCCTGCTCGCTCAATCCTGGTTCTTCTATTAGCAGCTACTTTGTACTTGATATTTGGATCCTTGTGTATAAGGTTCACGGAGAAATTTTTTTTTTCTTTTTAAATGTTTCCCTTTCTTTTATAAACTTTAAATTTGGAGATACCATACCATACAACCATTCTAGTGCCTCAAGCAAAGCTTTCACCTACAGTTGCAAAGAGGCTATATCTGATAGATACTTGATTCATAAGCCAACATAGTGGCCTACTACTTCACTTAAATAAGAAGTGAGGGGTAATTTAGTGAAACATGTAATTTGTCCATTGTTAATGATAAGTCTCGACTGTGAGGTTTGTAAAGAGCTTTACTTCATTCATCAGTTGGTTGAGTGGTTTGTCGTCTGCATGTAACTTTTTTTTTTCCTGATTTAGTGGTTTCAGGCTTTCAGCTTATCTGCTAATTAGTTTCTGTTGCTTGCTTGTGGTTGTAGATACACAATGGCGCTACATTTGTGAAGGTTGATAAAATCCTTAATGTGAAGGATCATTCTCCTGCACTACTTTTCCAAGGTATTATATTGTTATCAAACTATCTTATGCTGTTGTGACACGTGAACTTCACAAACTTGGACACTGCTACAATATGTAGCCATTAATGCAGCTGAATGAGCTAAGATATCTGAGTTGCGTCAGATGATGGTGGTGGAATGGATCCAGAGGGCATAAGGAAATGTATGAGCTTGGGTTACTCGTCGAAGAAATCAAATACTACAATTGGACAATGTGAGTTTTTTTAATTACTTTTTTGGGTTTAAGAGTTGTTGAACGTATGCTCTAAGTAGGCATCTTTTATTCCCTTGGAGGAAAATTTGAATTTTTACTCTGTGCATATAACATTATAACAAGTGATTATCCATTAAGAAACTCATTGGTTAGAGTTTGAGTTTGAAAATAAACCCTGCATCTATATATATAGAGAGCAAACAAACACTAAATAGAAAAAAGGAAAACAAATGCTAAGATTTGTTGAACATCTTATTAGTAAATGTCAAGCTCTTTGCAGTGTATTTAGTGTTGTTATGATGGCTCATGGTTGTTTATTTGGGGTGTGGTGGTTGCCCAAGAAGAGGGGATGCCAGGGTGGTCTTGCTAATATGGTTAAATCAGTTGTGTCGTGGTATTAATAATTATGTTAGGAAGTGGGTAGTGGGACTGTGGGTCATGGAAGATGGCTTGTGTTGGGTCATGGGGAGGTAATGGTGAATGTGGACGTGGCAGGGGTGGGAAAGGATAGGAGGAGAGAGAGAGAGAATAGAGAGTGAGTGGTTGGTTGTGGTGGACCGTGGACTGGTGGTGAATATGAATATGGTAGGGGTACGAGGGAAGGGAGGAGAGAGAAAATAGAAAGGCCTTAAGAAAAAGAAATGTGTTAGATTAAATGTTTACTGGTATGGTGGTTCCTCCTGGGAAGGTTAGGGTAGGGTAGGGTGAGTGGTAGTCCGGATTGTATTAAGTTAAAGCGATGGTTGGGATTATTTTGAAAGGACCACCGATAGTTTAAAATTGTTGTTTCTTTTTCTTTTGTGCAATACTTGGCTAATTCTTCATAACATTGAATGTTCTATTCTTACTAAAACTTTCCATGGATAGTTCAATGAATTTTGGTAATATTTCTATTCAATGAAAACTTCATGAATTTTCTTTAGCTTGGATGTGGAGATTTGGTTAATAAACTTTTTCAATGTACTTGTTGCATGTTACCATAATGAAAACCTCACTCCCTTCCCTCTTTCCGTGTGTATGTTTTTGTCTTTCTTCCATTTTTCTGGTGATGAAGCTTTGTGCTTTCTGCCTGTTGATATTGAACCATTTGTTGCTTTCAGATGGCAACGGTTTTAAGACAAGTACCATGCGACTGGGTGCTGATGTGATTGTTTTAAGTCGTTCGACTCATTCAGGGTAAGTTTGTAGCTCTTGGTGTACTAATGGTATATGTTATAATTTCTAAATGCAATTAATAGTTGTTGCTTGCAGTCCTTGTTCCCACTATTGCTCCAAGATTTTCATTAAGATCGGCTTTGTGACTTTGTCAACCTCCGACAATGATGTGCATTCTTTCATGAAGAGATTTTCTCGTTTAATAGCTGTGAATGGCATGACGCTTTTCATTTCAGTGCCGAATTCGAGTTATCAACTTTCTTTAAATCAAATGTTTGCTATGAGGCTGTATAACTCAATATGATACATTGCATTTTCTGACAACAAATACGTCAATATTTATCCATTATCTATAGTCTTTACTTACATAATGTGGAAGTGAAATGGAAGTCTTGCATGATGAACACAGCATAATGTAAATATATCATGTTGACACGTTGTAAATTCTTCTTGATTTATATATAACTACTTGATGATAGCTTGAGGGCATGAGATTTTTGTCCTTAGCCTCCTTTTATATATGGTCCGCGGTATTAATTCTCGAATTCAGTCGAAATAGCAGTTAGAGGTCGTAAAACATTTTAGTGGGCAATGCGGATGGCTTACAGCCTCATATCTCGGTCTTGGTAAGCTCAAAAGCCTTTACAATGCGGTCGTGCTGAAGTGATACAGCCGAGATTTAATATCGGGTAAATGCCAATACCTATTACTGGTAGAAAGATAGAAGTCGAAACAAACAACTCTCGCGGCCCGGAATTAAAAAAATAAGAGTTTGTAATGTTAAATAATTTATATCCATAAAACATTTGAGGTAACATAGATGATGAATAAATAGGAGTTAAAATCATTCCAATTGCCATTCCAAAAGTAATTAGTATTTTTGTTTTCATTTGGGCTTTCCTTGGAAATTTTCGTGTCCCCCATCACCTCTTCAATCCGTTTCAACCTCAGGACGAGCCATCCCAGGCTTGGAAAGAAGGATTACAAGGTTTATTTTTTTACTTTAATGAGTTGATTGAAATAGAGCGAAGAATGTAAAGGCAGGCTACTTGTCGTTTTGATCTTCGTTTACGTTCTCCGGTTTTCGCAATCGTAACCATTTGTCATTCCGATCACTTCATCCATAAACAGTTTTTTTTTTTTCCTTTTGTGGATTAGAAAGAACGAAATGGTCGATACCTCCTTCGTGCCTAACTTAAAGTATAATTTTATTAGTTATAGAGAAAATACATGATCGCATTACATCCTTGACAAGTTTAAAGATCTCGTAAAGCTTTAACTCTTGTCACCTGTATGGCATAAAATTGGGAGGGAGAGGAGACATATTTTTTTGTAGGGAAGATATTTTAAATGGTATTATCTGTTACGGGCCTCTGATGTCCTTCTCCTTTTTCTCTTTTTGCATGCCTGAGTCTTGTCAATTCATTATGCATGTGGGTGCTTGCGTGTTTGTTTGCGTGTGCATATGTATGTAATATGTAGTTACGAAGAAACATATGGTTTTTTCCAACTGTAGCCGTTCAAATGCGACATTGCATGTTCTTTCTTGTATGCTTTTATTGTCAATTCTACACTCATTAGGAATGCTGAGGATTTGAAACACCTGTCCTGCAAGAGTCTTTGTGCATTATGTATTTATATCGAGGATAATTGCTTCGGAATTCTTAGCTGTTACTCTTAACATATTTTATAGCTTGTCTAGAGAAGCATATTGATTTTTCCTCCTTCCTCAGCAGACAGAATAGTGTCTGTTACTTCTAAGTTGATTGCGATTCTTTTCATTGACCCTTTCAGGCGAGCTACACAAAGTGTTGGTCTACTGTCTTACACTTTTTTACGGCTGACAGGGCAAGATGACGTCATTGTCCCTATGGTACTTTCTTTACCTAGATCTTGATAAACTTCTAAATATTGGTCATAGGGCCTTATGACTTTCTCTTCTGTTCTTATTCTGGGAGTTTGTACTTTACCCTTTATTATCTGCAGGTTGATTTTGACATATCTAACCATTGGGCAGAGCCAATAATCTATAGCTCGCAGGATGACTGGACAGCAAACTTGAATAATATCCTTGAATGGTCTCCCTTTGCTACAAAGGAGGATCTTATGATGCAGGTTAGTTTGACTATGAAAAGCAGATGTATTATGCTTATTGTTCAGAAATATTGCTTCTGAACTGAAGTATTCTGAGAGACAGAGAGTCTAGTGATACTCTCCGTTGTATTCCTATTTATTGTTAAATTTTAGATTTTCTAATCCACTTTTCTGGTGATTTTCAGTTTGAGGATATTGGACCTCATGGAACAAAAGTTATAGTATACAACCTTTGGCTGAATGATGAAGGCATATATGAATTGAGTTTTGATGACGACGATGAGGTATGTTACTGAGGTTTTGCTTACAACCTCTTCCCCTCAGAAAAGAGAGTCAAAATGTCTTTTAAATTGTATCACTTTATATACTGGGAAACGATAATGAATAATCAATGGACTGGGGATCAAGGGTCTGCAGCTTCTCAGCCATTGCATGGGTAAGTCTGCATAGAATCAAACCCCCTACCTCGTCCTTGGTGTGAGCCTCTTAAGAGGCGTTGGGGTAATTCTGATTTTCGTGCTATGAAGGAAGAGGGAACTTAGGGTCGTTTGGATAGGGAGTGAGGATAGGAAGGGAAACAAAAAGTGGCAAGGAAATGAATCTAAACCCTTCAATTATAAATCATGTTGGTTTGAGAGGGGAAAGGGTTTTGAATCCATTTCAAGTGCTTGGTGAAGCAAATATGAGAAAGGAAAGGAAACCTATGACCTTTTCTTAACCATCCAGCAAGCTAACCCTACCTTCTCTATACAAAAGGAGTGCTATTAAGTTTTTGTCATGATTTTCCTTGAATATGGGAACAATGAATAATGAAATGAAAACTTCCCCTTAAGAATAGTGATTAAAGATTATATTACTTTCCTTAAGATAGTGGAAGACATAAGAGTCATATTAATTGCGCGCATTACTGCCTTGTACAAGCATGCACTTTTGTGCTGGAGGGAGGAGATACCATAACTTCTGTTTATAGCTTCCTTCGAGGTGGTAATATAATGACATTAAGCTCTTGAAGTCTACTTAGAAACCTTATCGTCCTTGCATGAACGTCATGAAGATTTCGAGATATATAGGCAAAATGATGCCAGGATTTCAATCTATGCACAGTTTTGGGTAAATAGTTATGACACATGCACAGACACTTGCCGCTGCTCAAACTTGTCCCCTATAGATGTGTCTTGATTCTCACACAAGCAATCTTCTTCCATAAGCGTCCAAAAGGTGTAATCACTTCAAAACACCAAAATAATTAATAAGTTGGCTTGTTCACAAAAGGAACCGCAAACATGCGGAAAAGGAATCCTAAACTAAACTATATGAAATGTAACCTAAAATGAACCTGAAGGATGTTAGAATTTGCACTTATTAAATAGTTCCCATCTATTCTGCTTCAGGGTATATCTCCACGGTTTTGATGCATTCAGTTTACTACTTACATGTTTCATTATGCAGCTGATTTACAAATTTTTTTTGGATGTAGGACATAAAGCTAAGGGATGAAGCTAGTCGAGTAAGTGGGTTGAAAGTAAATAAACGAACTCTTGATTTGCAATCACACATCTCATATCGCCTTCGATATTCGTTGCGGGTACCTTTCCTTTCGCTTAATTTGTTCTTTCTCGTTTTCCAAGTGCATACGCCCATATTTGATATATATTCTTCATTCTGGTCTATTACAATGCAAAAATGGAACTCTTTTGTAGGCCTATTCTTCCGTTTTGTACCTAAGAAAGTTCAAGAACTTCAAGATCTTGTTGAGGGGGAAACCTGTTGAACAATTTAATATCGCAGATGAGCTTCAATACAAACAAGTGGTGACCTACAAGCCACAGCTTGCTGCATCATCTACAGAGGTTAGAGAAATTTTAAATGTTTAAAGACTTCAAGAATTTTAGCTTCCTAGGCTAGCGCTCACTAGAATATAACAGAAATTGCTTTGGGGGCAGGGATTGAAGTCAAAGTGTAAAATGAAATTACCATTTACCGCTTAGCTTCCACTAAAATGGATTCGTGTTTTTGCTTATGTTTGTAGTGGGCAAATTTGTCATGTTCTCTCTCTGTCTCTTGATTGTCTTTGGTTCTTGGCATACTGTTTTGGCATGGAGATTAGAATTGGCACTAAAAGGAGAATCATAAATTAGAAGCAGATAGAGAGAGAATAAAAAGTAAGTAAAAATATTGGGGTGGACCGTTGGAGAGTGGAAAAGGGTGATGTTATGGAGTGAATAGTAAAAAGAAAATATTCAAGTAGTTGTCTTCAACTCAAAATGGAAGCGTGAAGAACTTTTTTTGATACAACAGCAAAAGGAAAGTGAGACAAACTATTCTCAACTAAGCAAACATATTTTTGTTTGACATTAATTCACAACTGCAATATATATCGAAGAAAGAGAGAAATTCAATTGGACTCTGTATGTTGTTTTATTTTTTAAAAATTTTATATTGAGCATGTGCTGCTGCTAAGATTGCAATGAACATGTTGTATAAACTGTTACTATCTGAATTGGTCTTTTACATTGTTGCCTACTTTTCATAAGATGCTGCTCATAAGATGCTGCTCTATTTGTCTATCCTGTTCCTAATTATGTTGATATATGAGCTACCCTAGTTCTTCTGTTCTCAAAGTTAGGTGGGCGTTTCTTGTGAAGTAGTTTTCTACCAAAAGCAAGCAGTAAAAAATGGAAAGTCAGTATGATATGCTTTTATTTGTATGTCAGGGGGGGGGCCTGTTTTAGCTAAGGTTGCTTTTATTTTCTCCTGAACGGGGTTTAGTGAAAAACTGTCAAGGAGATTAGACTAAGGTTGGCTTGATTAAGGCTGGTTGATCTAATTGTTCAGGTCATGAAAGTAAGTGTGAGGTGAAAGTGAGGAAGTTGGATAATCCACTAATTTCAAAAATTCTGAAACGGCTTACAGGAAACGATGCATGATAAGTGAGCTTGACATCATTACAATTTTTCTATAACTCAGAAGGATTTTTAGTCTTCAAATCACTTTCCTTCCTCCTCAATTTTTCTTTCTTAATTAACTATTTTTCATTGATCATTATTTGGATTTTCTTTTACCAAGTCTGATTATGAAGCAGCATAAAAGGAAAAGTGCAACTTTTGTTGGGGTTTCCTTCTGATTTGATCAATGGGGAGCTATAGAGAACATCTACAGACTGCTTTGCTGGAATTGCAATTCTTGATTATGGAATGTGTGGTCACATCTTACGGAACTCTAAATTCTACACTTCTGATTCTAAAGGACGTGCACATAATTTTTGGGAAGATTCAACACTGGAGTATATAATCACGACAGTCGCTTCAAGCAATATAATTAACCAATCCCCTCGCCGGTGGTTGAACTGTTGACATGCGTAACCTTATCTGTCTTCGAACTCCCCTAAGATCTATTTAAACTGTGGCAGTGTGGCATGCCATTGAACTTTTCAATTGCTGTCCTCATCTGAAACTAGATACTTCCGTTTGCTCTTAATTTGACCTTCCAGCTCGTCATTCAATCATACTCAGCATCATGCTCTCAGCTGATTTTCACTAATCCAGTTCAAATTAAGCTATTAGACTGCTACACACTAGCCATTTAACAAGTCACTGTCTTTATTTTTGAAGAGTCCTTTTCAGGTTATTGAATATCATTCTTTTGTCTTGTGTGCTAGCAGATTGGACCTCAAGTATCTGCCTAGTTTTGGCTAGTTATGATTTGTGAAGAATTGAATCAGTTTTATGAGGCACCCATTTAGGGCAATGCACTCATGCATGATAAAATTTCTATATGGTTTAAGTTCTGTCGTGCGTCGAATTGCGCAGCGCCTTTTATATTATTTCAAGTTTCATATGTTGTGCAGTGGCATATTGACATTTTAGTTCATTGATAGTTGACACAAATGCCTTTTCCACAACATAGGGATCCTTCAATTCTGCATATTAGTCTTAGATATCCACATATTTAACAGTATCTGTCTTATCAATGAAACTTAACTAAATGGCATTGTTAGTCGTTAGATCTTGGTCTAATGGGAACTGGTAATTTTTTTTTATTCTTTATTCTGATATCAGATATTTTTTTCTGTGCTGACTATAACTTGTGCTATTTTCTTGTCTAGGTCTTAGTTAAAACAACTATTGGGTTCATAAAAGAAGCTCCAGATCTTAATGTCTCTGGGTTCAATGTATACCATAAAAATCGCCTCATAAGGGTATGCTTACTGCTGTCGATTTTTTTTTAGTTTCCCTTTAAATTGATATGGTATGCGCCTTTTTTGCAGTCTTGTTGCACATTATGGTTGTAGCTTACATTGACCTTATTCCATCAGGCATCTGCTCCTTAGCTTGCTTTTTATCTTATTCTGTAATGGATGCCCTCCTTTTGAAATCATTGCTTCGCTTAATAAATTTTTCATACTTCATTTTTTGACATATTAACTTAAGATTACCCCTCTCTTTTAAACACCAATGTAATATTATTAGCTAGATTTCGAACAATAACGAATTATGCCTTGAACATGTGTGCATAACTGTAAATAATAGTTATCTTGGAATGGAGGTAGTAACATATATAGTAGGATTAGCGTCAAGGTTAAGCTTTAAACTCTCTTGATGCATTCTGAATTTCCTGCTCTCTGCTGAAGTATGTTGTTAGTACCTCTTATACTATATCTGTGTATGACTTCCAAGAAACTGTTCATCTTTATGTATACTATCTGATCCCAAAATTGGAGCTGTTTATTGATGCAGGCTTCAGAACTCTATTTATGTAATAACTTGATGTGGAATGTATATGATTAACAAACATGCCTTTAGAGTTCCATTTTTACTTGGTTGTTTTTTGTGCTTTAATTTTATGTATAAAGTATCAACCACATACATATTCATACTAATTCATTGCTGTTTGCTTACTCTAATGGATCTATGACTGCAGCCTTTCTGGAAGGTCTCACGTGATGGTAGTTCTGTGGGGAATGGAGTTGTTGGTATAAGACTTATTTCCTTTTTGCTGGACATGTAGTTTGCCTATGGTTTCTCTTCTCGTTCATCATCTGGGTTTGGGTACCTATTTCTTATATTAGTGCATATATCTCAGGTGTTCTTGAAGCAAATTTTATAGAACCTGCACATGACAAGCAGGATTTTGAGAGGTCGTCACTGTTTATCCGGCTAGAATCAAGGATGAAGCAAATGGTTTATGATTACTGGTTTGTTCCACTTAGACATTCTGTTAGCTTATCTGAATATATTGATTTAACATATTATGGATCCTGCTGCTTGTGTTTGAATTTTGTTTTTATTTACTGAATTATTGTGGGTTGCAGATGAAGGGAATTATAACTTTCTGTTTTAATATATAATTCCTAATGAGGCTTGTCATTAAGATGACATATAATTTTGTTATCATGCCTGGCACAGGAAGAACCACTGTCATTTTGTTGGATTCCAGCGGCGTGATATTCCTCCTGCGGGACCTCCAGCTAAGATAAAAAAGTTATCTCATGCTGATGACCAACTTGTTGGCCTTCCAGCGACTGGAGTTCAGGAAAGATTAATTTCTAATAGGCCCCTTGTTGGTCTTTCTGCTGGATCCAGAAGAAATTCTCAGGAGGATACATCTGCCGAGCAGTCCATAGTTGAGCTCTCGACTGTAAGTGTTCACTTGATTCTTACATCCTCTGATTTATCATTTTCCCCCCATCTATTGGTCTAGTGTGTTGTAGCAGAGGCCAAACTTGATAGACCTGAGATGCATCTAGGAAAGGTTTTAAGCTTGAGCTCAGTTAGTTTGAGAATACTAAATCTGCACATTCTAGGTGTGGTGACCTTGAGCTCTATGAGCATGAGAAAGTTGAACTTGGCTTCAGATAAGTTTGCACGTGTTGGTACTCCTCAGCTTGGCTGGCTTTTCAAACTTTGTTTGTTTCCATGTTTATATGGACTATGTCCCATTATATGATTGTTTTACTATAGTGCTTAGATCTATTCTTTCTTGTGTTTTCAATTAGCATGTTTGACCCTCAAATCCAATAATATGCAATGTTATTTTGTAAAGTTAGCGTTTTGGGAGTTCTAGAAGCTTGTAGCTGTGATCCTGCGACCCCCAATGACTCTAGAGTTGTACAAAGGTTCTTTCATGGAGATCCCCTATGATCTCCACTTTTCCTCAATGTGCTAATATTTTTAGTCAAAAAATTATGGAATTATTTCTATCAGAAAAATAAAATCTAAATATATTACCTCTACAAGATGTCCTCGAGTAATAATGATCATGTGGCTGGTTGTTGAAGCTATTGAGGGTTAATCGAGATATGGGCATGAACATGGTCGATAGCTTATGTCAGAATCATCATCTAAGAGCCATATGAGTATAATATTCTGGCCAATGTAACATAATTCGCTATATAATCTGCTTTTTCAGTTCGCGGTTCGCCCAAAATGGGCAAAGAATAGGCGAACACCGACCATAATTCGCTTTGTTCGGATCGCAGTTCGTGAGGAGATTAGGGAATTATGTTACACTGGTTCTGGCTTTTTACTAGAAATGAACACTTTACTCTGAGATGGATGAGAATATGTGCATTATTGTGATAGTTTGCTGGAGCCTTGGATTGGATTACATGAGTATGTATAGTTAGTTACCAATATGTACCAGTGCCAATACTCAAATCTGGAAAAATCCTGATGCAGGTCTTATGCCTCCTTTGCTCTACTTATATTGACCATGAGGAATATTAGTATTTGTGACGTCATTTTTCAAGACTTATTGAGGGCTTTGATTTTGATATTTTTTTTTCCTTAGATTGTGTATTTCCACCATCATATTTGGTTCTTGGGAGGAGGTATTTTTTTTCTTGGATGTAGGGGCAGGGGGACTTACCTAAACATCTACATATTGGAGTTGTCTTAATTAACACACCCAATATCTTGTTTCCACACATTGAAAATGGGATTAGTTGGTTGATTCAAGGGATGATAAGGACTTTTTTGGTTTCAGATTTATGGGGGTAAGGAAATTGGGTTGGCTAGGAAGGTCTTTGTATAAAAATTATGCTGAAAGATTAAGGAGAGGATCAGAGATGAGAGACGCATGTCGCCAGGAAGGGCCTTGTACACATATTGTGCTGATAGAGTAAGGAGAGCATTAGTGATGACAGATGAGGGAAAAATAATTGTTTTGTTTTGAATAGAAATATTTAATCCCTCTATTTGGAGTCTGTTTGCGCATGTACAACATACATTTATTTCGTTGTTATTTGGAGTTTGTTTTGGGCAGCTTTGACAGGGTCTAGTTTAACCTTTGAGTTATCCAAGTACATTTACATAATTTCCGGGTTATAGAAGGTAGATTAATTTGCTGATTCTTTTTGAAAGAGCACCTACAAACGGGGCCTGCAATGATTTATGCAATTTTTTATTTTATTTCAAATCTTTAATCAATTATCACATTCTACAGCCAGACACTTCTAAGTCAAAATGTTGGAGAGGAGTCAAACTTTGTTCACACTTGGGGTCTGGAGGGTTTTAGGCTGACAGCCGGACATGTTTATTGCATACAATATCCGTCTAATGTGTGAGTTTGCTGTTCAAGGTCTAGCCATACTCGAGTAAAATAGTTGTTTTTCTAAGAATTAGAAAACCTGTATAAGAGAGCTCCCTTCTTGGTGTTTGTATCTGGAAGGGATCAAGAGAATTTTGAATGATCAATTTCATGATATGCCTTTATATTTCATAGCAGATGGTGTATTTGGCTTTTATTTGATCAAAATTTTCGGTTTTTTATGAGTTATTGTTTGATCAATATGACGAGAGTTTGATCTTTGGAGTACTTCATTGTTTTATCTCTGGATCATACTTCCATTCTGTATTCTTGAACCCAGTTATTTGAGTATTAAATGCTACTTTCATCTAAAGAAGCTATCATATATTGTAGGATGAAGCTGTGGATGATTCTACAGCCTCTTTATCAATTGAGCAAATTTGTGAAGAGAATATTCAATTATTCACCAGGTAGGTTACTTAATTTGCCTCTTTGTTGTTTGTATTTTCCAACCTACCACTACATGATGCCAGTTTTATACATTAGGCTTTCTGCACCGTAGTAATCGTGTATCTTTTGTGCTATTACAATGTTAAACAATCCAACCCAGGATCTTTTTGTTTTGATGTGCCAATGAATCGAATTAAACACCTTTGCTTATTGAGGCCTGCTCAGAAGTGAGAACTAGTTTGCTATTGAGATCCAAACATGTTCAACTTTCAAGGCATGTTGATTCATTCTATTTGAATAAAAAATATCATTTATGTGATTGTTAAATGGACGGCAGTTTCTGTGAATGATAAATTTATAATTATGGCTGTTATGTTGAAGTCATATTGTTCGTTTTTTCTCCTTCCAACAAAAAGTATAAAAGCATTGTAGAAGTATTTTCCTGTTTCTTACATAAAGGCCAATATAGAGATTTTTGTTCTGAACCAAATGCAAGACTAGGTTGGGTTTATTACTCCCTCAAAAAAAAAAAATTCCAATTGTATAGGTAATTGATTTAGGTTCTAATTTGGACTTGCCGATTTTAATTCCAAATATTCTTTCTGAAGTGATAAGTTGTGACTTATCAAAAGTGATTTTGGGTTTGATTCAGCATATCACCAGATTGTAAAGTTTGATGTCATTCACGCCAATTGTCAATAAATATTGATTCAGTACCCACTAGCCTTTCCCCGGTTGAATAAGAGCCTGAAATTGCGGACTTGGATGATGTAGAACGTTCTATGGGTGATCCATATAGACTTTTAGACAGAGAAATTAACATGGATTTTCGGTGCAGGTGTGAAGCACATGTTCAGAAAGAACACGAGCTAAAACAGATGGTATTATTAACCCGTCATGTTTTCCACCTTCCTCCATTTTACTGTCAATTCTGAATATTTGTAACATGGATATTTTTTCCATTATTGATTTATATAGGTCAACAAACTAGAGAAGGAGTTGAATGAAACAAGAAATAAAAGTGCACAACTTGCAGCATACTTGGAAAGTCGGAAGAAACAACAAAGTCTAATTCAGCGAGCAGGGCTTTGATTGGAAAATCTTAATTGTCTAGTTGATGTGGTGATAGCAGGAAACGAAGACAGACTCTCAAATTAAGAAACTGTAAGCACTTCAAATATGAAAAAATAAAGTAATTTCTGCAGTAAGCCACCAAGTGTTCAGCTTTATGTTTTACTTAGTTTAATTATCATTGAATATTGGGAAAGTCTACATGGTAGCTCTCAACTTTTGCACTTTTTATATGGTGGGAATTAATATTTAATACCATGAAATAAACCTAAAGCTTTTGCTGAATAATTTCCATAACCTATAGTTAGAATTTCTGTTAAATAATCGCCAAAATTATATATAGTTACTCTGTCAGAAAAAGGAAAAATCCTTTATAAAAAAGTTTGTTATCCCTCCTTGTCACCATCCATCACATCACTGCTCCTCCACCAACCCACCTGCCCACCATCGACCCTTGACCACCCTATCTGCCTACCATCTACCTTTCCAACAGGAAGCCTGGGAAGCCGGAAGCAATTAGAAATATCTTAAAGAAGGAAGAATATGTTGTGCTTTTTGGCACCATTAGTCTCGTCGGAAATGCAGTAAGGTAGGAATCTGCTGCCCTTTTTTCATTTATCCTTCTCTGTTTGTCTCTGGGAATAGCAAGGGGGTGTCATGATGCCCTGGTTGGTTGGATGCCTGTATGGGTTGTCAAAGGGGTTTGCGGGGAGTGGGGCTTTAGTGAAGAGGAATTGTGATCTGGCTGCGGGGAGGAAGGGGGGGTTGGCATAGGGCTGCGAGGTCAGGGGTGGGAGCCTGGGAGGAAGGGGCATCGGTAGCTGGTATGGTTGAGGTGAGGGGTGTGGCATGGTTTGGTATGGTGGTGGAGGTGGAGGTGGTGTCATAGATTGAAGAGAGAGGAAGGAAATAAATGTTAGTTTATTTTGTACGGTTCTTTAACAAAAAATTGCATTTTGAGGTTATGGAAATTGTTAAGCAAAAGCAAGCATATACCGTAAAATTCAAAAAAAGAAATAGAAAAAATTGCCACCAAATTCAAAATGGAAAAGTTAAGGGCTATCGTATATAATTTCTCTTAAACTAGTATGTCTCCATTTGTTCTAAACATTTGGCGTTAGTGATTTTTTTGTAAAGTGAAATCGGTGTTTTATCATGTCTAATAAGCTTAAGCTTCATTCAACGCAGGCACAAATGTTATCTCAAGCAAGCGCTTTCCTAAAATTGAAGTCATACCCGTAGAATACCTCCTGCGGGTCTCATTTTGCTTTGTGTCACGTCGAGGTTCATGTGAAATATTGTAGGAAAACGTCATGTAGTTTTTCTTGCTGTAAATATGTTTATTATTATTATTGTAGATGAGATCTGTGTTATTTTGTTAATGTATTGTAATTTCGTTGTTGCAGTAATTGGTTGTCTAGGGTCTAACATTCTAGGATTTGGGTTTCAGCAAGTATAATTTGAAATCAGATATCTAGACAGCACATGAGATAATGAGAAGCTAAGGGAACATAGCCAAACAACTGCATGCGACTATGCAAGCTATTAACTTGACGGGCCATCTTCCCTATAATATGGTCTTTTGAAGATTAGAGCATATATCCCATTTAAAAGTCACCTAACCATTTAATTACACATGAAATATATACATATAAAGTTTATGTATGAAAGAAGTCAAAAACCATTGCCTCTTCAGTCTTCTCTTTACAACTTCAGAAATGGTCAGATATCTAAATATTTGAAATATGAGTGTAAATATAAATTTTATTTCTGCAAAATACAAAGTCAAAAGATGTGAAATAAATATAAATTTTATTGATATAAAAATTTGAGTACAATCTCTAATGTTTATCCACTGATTTGATCTCCAAGAATGGCTTGACTTTGATCTTGAATGAGGGCTTCCGGGCTTGATCTCCTTCAAGTCTGGTCGTCTAGCTAGAATGGAACGACTTTGATGCTTGTTTTCTAGATTGAATGGTTTGATTTGGATGTGCAGACTTAGAGAGTATTTGAACTCTCCTGGCAAATGAAGATGAGCTCTCTATTTATAGAGTTTATTTGAACCTAGGGTTTCCAACTATTCTGCATCATGGACGTAAACCCTTTTATTAGCTCAACTTTCATTTAATGAGACCTTGACCCAATAATAAATGACTTAATTAAAATAGGCCTAATTTAGTAATAAGCCCAAATTAATTAAATTTGATGATCATCTATTAATGAAAGTCAACTTTTGCCTTTAATGGATCAAATAATAAATGGTGTGGCATTTAATAAAATTTTTATGCCTACAAATTGGAATTTTTTCCTTGAATAATGCAAAATAGGGTTTTAATTCCCGAAATATGTTGGAAGGGAAATTAATTCCCTGCGTACCGTCCACGTAGGACGGCACGCGAGAAAATGTTTTTTTTTTTGTACTTAAGTAAAACCGCTACTTCAAGTAGCGGTTAACCTTTATAAACCGCTACTTCAAGCAGCGGTTAAGTAAAAATAAACCGCTACCTGAAGTAGCGGTTAATATTAATTGACCGCTACTTGAAGTCGCGGTTTACTGGTACCTGGGCCACTTGCTGACTAAAGTAAACCGCTACTTGAAGTAGCGGTTCATTAATGGAAACCGCTACTTGAAGTAGCGGTTTACTACAATCCCCAAAACCCACCGTAGCTTTCCCAATTTCTCAGATTCGAACGATTCACTCTCAAATTTGTCTCCCTCTCTCTCTCACTAACCGTCGCCCGTAACCACACAACACCACCGTCGATCACCGGGAGCTACACCACCGTCGAACACCACCGTCGCCCACGAAGAACGTCGCCCACCGCACAACTGAAGCCAAGCGATTCTACACATCGCACAGCCGCACCACCAAGAGCTTTTCGCACAACCTCCATTAGCCCAGGTGAGTTAATTTTTTTGTTTTTTTTAATTTAATTTGCTTAGCATGCCATATTTGTTATGTATTTTAGCTTTGTAACTGTTGTTAGATGGAAATTGTTTGGTTTAATTAGTATAATTTAGTATTTTGCATAATTTAGCATTTTGTGATGGTTGATTTTGCATGAATTGGAAGGTGATTTATTGGTTATATTGGTTGGTTAAAAATGGTGTTGAGCATTTTGTGATGGTTGATTTTGCATGAATTGTTGTGTTTAGGTTGCAAATGCTACTAGTATAGGTGAAGAATGGTGTTCATATTGTTTGAATGTGTAGAATAAGAAAAACTTTAACATTATGTTTTTTGTATGTAGAATATGGAACAACCTAAATATCCTTTATACCTTTATTGGAATGGTGAACTATCTCAAAATGACGTTGATATTGTGTATAGAGGTGGAAGGAAAAAAAATTTGTTCATCAATTCTGGTATGATGTTTCAAGAGATTCTTATGGCGCACATTGATATTGTGTATAGAGCTTATCGACATGTATGGCGCACATTGGCTCCACTTATTTGTTTCGACATTGTGGAGTTTCATTGTCCTGATCGAGTTATGCGCCAGTTTGGCTTCGAGCAGAGGATTCCAGCACCTTGTGATACAAGCACAGCCCTTCATGGCATAGATCGGAGGTCGAAGAACAAGAATTATCCGCTCAGACATCGCCCTTACATAGCGCAGTGGGATGAGCGCGAGAGACGTGTTGTTCAGGGCACTCCGTTTACTGGTCATACTCATGCCATTGAGGAGTATATGGTGTGGTATCGTCGCATCACGAGGTTACGCATGACAGATCCATTGAGGCGACCTCCTTCTACACATTATCAGCCTGCGTCTGCAGATGTAGTACTGGTAAGTGCCATGATTTGTAGTTATACTTTTATTTATTTTTCCGACTATATAATATGTATTTTTCTTTCTATGGTGCACATACTTTATCTCGATGTTGCTCATAGGTGCAAGACTTGTACTAGAGGCTGCCGAGTCATTGCCTCCCGGATATGGGGCGCCGGTTGTTTGCACGGCATACATTGCGGACCATGAGGGGACCGTGTATTGATGCTTTGTTAGCCGAGCCGGACATGGCCACATCTTACGGGCGTGCCTACCTCTGCCGCACATACTTCGACTTCTACATCTTCTATGTCCGTCGCCCATACATCTACCACAAGCACCTTTACTTTCGCCTCCGGTCGTCGGGAGGACCTACCGACGCCGTTCTGCCACCACTCCATCTTCTCTTCATGCCATTGCAGAGTCTAGTGAGACCACACCGAGTTCATCTAGACCTTCACAAAAGAAGAAGAGGGGGTCTTAGCACTTTCATTTGTTGTTTGTATAGTTCGTTAACACTATGTTAAATATTAAACTTTGTTTGTGATTGACATATTTTCTTAATCTTACTTCGTAATTAAGAAATTATTGGATAAATGTGAATGTTGATGAACTTGGTGTTTGGTGATTGATATATGCATAGACTTGGTGTTGTTGGGTGGAATTTGGTGTTCAAATTGCAGGTTGGATAGCTTTTTTTTTTTTTTATGTTTTTGGCATTTTCGCCAGTTATGGGGAAGCAGCAATGAGAGGAGTTTTTTTTTTCATAAACCGCTATCTCAAGTAGCGGTTTATATATTATAGAGTATGATTTGTGTGGAAGATCTTGACCACATAAACCGCTACTTGAAATAGCGGTTTATGTGTATAAACCGCTTCTTGAAGTAGCGGTTTATTTTAATTAAACCGCTACTTCAAGTAGCGGTTTACCTGGGATAAAAAAAAAATAAACATTTTCTCGCGTGCCGTCCTACGTGGACGGTACGCAGGGAATTAATTTCCCTTCCAACATATTTCGGGAATTAAAACCCTATTTTGCATTATTCAAGGAAAAAATTCTACAAATTGCCCCCTCAAGTCTATATCACATACACGATTTTTTGAGTGTTTAATTGTAATCGAGTCTCGGTTTTTTTTTTTTATTTGTTTTGACTATCATAAAGAATATGGTCTTGGCTTTATTTTATTTGAAAAAGAGAGGATATAGTCCTACACTCTTACTTCACGTCAAGAAAGAATATAGTCCTACACTCTTTACTTCACGTCAATAAGAGCCAATTAGGACCTTTATTTTTTTTCTTCTATATTTCACGCCATCAATAGTAAAATACGACTATTTTTTTTCAAGTTATTGGAACTTCCCGCCAAAGCTTAGATTACCTATATATCTTCCAATTCTACAAGCTTGAAGATAATCTTTAAACAACCTCATCTAACTTGGTTTCCAAAGATAAGATAATAATCAAATCCAATTTCATCTTTTATTAGGATAAAGATCAAAGAGTTTGCATTGAACTCAACTTCGGGAAACTTATGCACCTTCACGGCTTCACCTATATAATAGAGATATATATACGGCATGGGGTTTGAAAAATTTCATTCACCATCGAAGCCCGGAGCCGTGACACATACCCGAGCACTTTCCGCAGTTGCCCACTCCACCATTGGAGCCCCAAACCAAAGCCGACAACCGAGATCATTCACGAGCGATTGACGCCATACTCATTCCCGGATTCTTGCCGCCTCCATCCCTGGTGTTTGACGAGAATCGAGACTACTACGACACGTCTTGGTTTATGTGCACCGTGAAGTTGTTGTCCAATCAAGAAGGTAATTTTTTTTTTCTTCTGTTTATCTTCTCGTCGGTTTATATATATAATCTTTACTTTTGTTTCTTCTTTCACCAAATTTTGTGGCTGTGGATTTCTGGTATTTTTCATGAGTTTTGTGTGGTGTTTCAGATTTGAACTTTGAAGTAGAACCTTTGGTATTTTATGTGGGGTTTTTTTTGCTGGTTTGATGAGTCTTTTTTTGAGTTTGAGGGCTGAGCAGTAGGTGTTTTGTGAGAGTGAGAGTATGAGTGCTTCGAGGGGAGAGAATAAGAAACTGATGGGTTTTATTTTTCGCCACACTAGATTTTTTTTTGTTTTGAAAGAGAAATTTCATTAATTGAAGGCCAAACGGCATCTACAATAGGTATTAAAGAAAAACAAGATACAATTAAACAAGACTAAATCAAATTCGTCTTCGAAGAAACTACAATGAACCGGGATCGAAGAATACAATGCAGCCCTCATTTCTTGAATCAAACATTTATTGATGAGGAAGTCTATCATTCGATATAGTTTGGGAAGAACATTCTTGATCGAGTCGGGTTGACCGCATCCGAGATTCCAATACCGCCCGTGTTGAGTCTCGAACTTCAACCAATGAGAATAATTTCTCATACCTAAAAACAAAAAAACCATACTCACAACTCCTATAGGGGAGAAGGAGATTTCCAAAACAGAAACTAAAAACCCCATAACAGGGTTTGAGAAAATCTCATAAAGAGAGACTAATTTATTAAACAAAATAAGAAAATGAACTAAAAACTGAAGATAAAAGGGGAAAAGGGGCTTACCATGAATGAAATCATATTGCAACTTTCATTCCCCCTTTCTTTTTTTTTTTGATAAAAATCTCATAGTATATGTGATTCATGCTTGTGAGAATTGACCATCACTGATGTGTGCACTCACCACTTTCGATCCTCTTTTTCTTTTCTTTTTTTATTTTATTTTCTTTTCATCGGTTTGCAACTTTGTACACAATATGCCCTATGGAACCTTATGGAGTTGGAAGCCAACTATTAGTCATGTTATAATATACAACATGCCTAAGATATAAAAGATGTGACCAAATAATACAATCAAAGATTATATTTTATCATATGTTGCCTTCATCTAACTTCATGTAGCTATGCCACTTTACATCAATTCGTCAATATGTATCCACCAGGCCACCACTAATCGTGGCATTTTTTTTTTATTATTCTTCCTTTTTTGTGACTTTTTTTATGAAGAATATCAATATGGTACGATCTGAATCCGCCAAGACATCCATTGGAGATCACATGGAGATTGTTGACGATGCAAATGAGGGACATAAAACACAATTTTGTTCATTTCGCCCCATGATCGGACCTTTTGCGAAGGATTGGTCAGTATCACATTACCCTCCGAGCTTAAAGTGTGGGTGGAAGGACATTTGCGAAGGATTGACAAGTATCACATTACCCTCAGAAAGAAGCAAAGTGTTCGTCGTAGGGCACCATGATTCGCAAAAGGTTTGCATAACTGAACTATTGCACTTATAAACGAACATGGAAGCATACACAACATCGAGTAGGTTGATGCGAGAAAGAACATTTCTGAAATGGCGTAGGATGACCTCTAACCACTCCGAATAGCAAGGAATATGCTTGAACTCAACTCCAAAATGCATATTAGAACTTCACCTAGTTTTTTTATCCGAGAAATGCGTGCATGAAGTATATCCAGTGGTTTGGTCTCAGTGCATGCTCGGTGATGGGAGGCGAGAAGAATTGATTTGGATGATCTTTGTGCAGATGAGTGGTTTGGTCTCAGGACATTTGCCAAGGCAACTCATCTGCACTAAAATCATCCAAACCAATTCTTCTCGCCTCCCATCAGCGAGTATGCACTGAGACCAAACCACTGGATACACTTTATGCACGCATTTCTCGAAAAGAAGCTAGGTAGAGTTCTAATATGCATTTTGGAGTTGAGTTCAAGCATATTCCTTGCTATTGGGAGTGATAAGAGGACATCCTGCGCCATTTCAGAAATATTCTTTCTCGCATCAACCTACTCGATGTTGTGTATGCTTCCATGTTCGTTTATAAGTGCAATAGATCAATTATGCAAACCTTTTGCGAATCATGGTGCCCTACGATGAACACTTTGCTTCTTTCTGAGGATAATGTGATACTGGCCAATCCTTCGCAAATGTCCTTCCACGAACACTTTAAGCTCGGAGGGTAATGTGATACTGACCAATCCTTCGTAAAAGGCCCGGTCATGGGGCGAAATGAACAAAATTGTGTTTTATTTCCCTCATTTGCATCGTCAACAGTCTCCATGTGATCTCCAATGGATGTCTTGGCGAATTCAAATCGTACCATATTGACATTCTTCATAAAAAAAAGTCACAAAAAAGGAAAAATAAAAGATGCCACGATTAGTGGTAGCCTGGTGGATACATATTGGCGAATTGATGTAAAGTAGCATAGCTACATGAAGTTAGATGAAAGCAACATATGATAAAGTATAATCTTTGATTGTATTATTTGGTCACATCTTTTATATATTAGGCATGTTGTATATTATAACATGACTAATAGTTGACTTCCAACTCCACCAGGTTCCATAGTGTACAAAGTTACAAACCGATAAAAGAAAATAAAAAGAGGATGGAAAGTGGTGCACAATGCACATATCAGTGATGGTCAATTTTCACAAGCATGAATCACATATACTGTGTGATTTTTATCAAAAAAAAAAAAAGAGAGAGAATAAAAAAATGAAAATGTGAGTCAGCATCACAATTACAAGCATGCATTACCATGTGATAAGTAATATTTAATCACGAAGTATAGGAGGCTATTATATGGTCTACATGTAAAACAAAAAAAAGGGGGTGAATGAAAGTTGCAGTATGTTAGACTTATCAGAGCATCATCTAGTGTGGCGAGAAATAAAACCCATCAGTTTTTTATTCTCTCCCCTCGAAGCACTCATACTCTCACTCTCACAAAACACCTACTGCTCAGCCCTCAAACTCAAAAAAAAGACTCATCAAACCAAAAAAAAAACCCACATAAAATACCAAAGGTTCTACTTTAAAGTTCAAATCCGAAACACCACACAAAACTCATGAAAAATACCACAATCTGATTATATCCTGCAGCGCAATCCATGAAAGACAAGGCTTCGTGACCAGTTGTGGCATCAATCATTATTACAATGACAGGCAACGGGAAATCATCCTTGGGACAAGCATCATTGAGGTCCCTGAAATCCACAACACATGCAATTGACCATTTTTCTTCCTCACAGGGACGATATTTGCAATCCATGTAGGATATTTGACTTCATGAATGAAACGTGCATCAATTAGCTTATTAACTTCAATTTCAGGTATCAACTCAGGTCGGAAGCGTTGTTGAGGCTGCTTTTTTTGATGAAACCCCTTTCTTTATGGCTAGACGGTGTATTGCCACTCTTGGATCTAGCCCGGGCATCTCGTTGTAGCTCCATGCAAAGACATCTTTATACTCCATGAGTAACTCAAGGTACGCCTTTTCTTCTTTAGGAGTGAGCAATGCACTGACAAAAATTGGTCGTGACTGATCTGGAGTACCGAGACTCAATTCTTTTAGATAATCTACTGTAGACTGACCTCCATCTTCAAGTGTTTTCGGAGCTTCAGCTGTTTCTACTTCTTCATCCCGACTTTCGGCTTCACAAACATTGACATGATTGGAGGAGGCCGCCATGTGTTCATCTAACCCTTCATTCTGGACAATAGAGGGCTTTTGATTTGTGAGAACTACAGTATGGCCTCGCACACTAAGAGACGTGCCCACCTTTACTTCCAACGTTGAGAAATGCTTCATTCGAGATAGTATGGCACTTCTGACCTCCTTCTCCAATTTGAATTCATCTTTCACCTCTATTGCATCTTTTCGTCGCCATTGTGGTTTGGGATTAACTTTGCCTTTTGCAATCCGACTGAAGACAATTTTCTTGCACTGTGTATCTTTTCCCAATCTGTTAAAGACACTCCTTTTATATGAACATGGTGCTGCATCTTTGCGTCGTCCACCTAATTGTTAAAAGATCGGATTTGATGACGGAGAATTTTCTCGACTTTCTAGCCTATCAAACACCGAGGATCGCGGCTGAATCGAAGTAGGCTTGATCCTGTCAAAGACAGATTCCGTCCTAATTGGCAAAATATTTTCTCCTTCACTTTCCTCCAACTCTTCAACTGCAATGTATTGTGTTGCTTGCATTGGTTTTCGCCGTGCTGTTATTCTAACTGGCTTAGATTATGTGAACCCCAGGCCAACTTTCTTCACATGGACGCGCTCCCCTTGCTGTTGGAGGTTTTGTTGAGTCTTGTTGAGGCCATAAGCTTTAACTTTTATGACCTTTCCCGTGGGTTTTAGGTTAGAAAAATCGTATCCAGAGTTCTCCATTAGCTTATAAGCGACTGGGTCGAAGCCTTCTCTTCTCGAACTTGGCATTTTTGATGACTTCTCGAACCCTGGAAGTGGTGCGCTGCTTATTTTTGAGTCACTTATCTTTTGCACTGGTAAAATCATTCTTTTAGCAATAGCTTGTCTACTTTCTCCTTGCCTTGGTGTAGGTTTTGTTTTGCTTTCCTCATCCCCACATTGTGCAAAAGGAAAATGACCTTTCTTAGGCCTGGACATGGGAATATAGCGTAGCACCGACGCTGTTGAGCTAGACTTGGCTTCGTCTTCTTTCAAAGAGATCTTCTCATCCTTGTTTTCATTGATCTCTATGAGCTCTACCATTGCAAGTTTCTTTGAACGAGCATCTTCCTTGATTGGCTCTTGTGTGACAATGACACTCTTTCCTGTAGATGCAATCTCTATTGGCATGACCTCCCGAGGCTCCTGCTGCTCAATATAGAACTTCGCATCGGCAAAATGTGATTCAGCTTCAGAGAATGGATTCACATTCGCGCTTACCTTCCTTTCACCATTTTTATAGTACTTGAGGCATTGATGTAAGGTTGACGCCACCACACCATTTTCATGCATCCAGGGTCGCCCTAGCAACAAGTTATATGATGTCTTGGAAACAATAACATTGAAGACTATGGTTGCCATCATCTCCCCTATAGACAAATCAGCTCTGATCATACCAATGGCTCGTTGACCTCCTAAATTGAATCCTTGTAGTATCAAGCGACTTTGGGACAAGTCCTCCATGGTGATCTTCAATTTCTCCATAGTTGCCTTCGGCATGATATTCACCGCAGACCCTCCATCTATAAGAATATGGTTGATCCTTTGTTTACTAATATACCCACAAACAAAGAGAGGTATGTTATAGGGTTTTGACCCCAACATAAGATCAACATCAGTAAATGCCAAGGCTGCGCTATATGCTGCACATGGATTAGGATGGTTGTCATAAATTCCTTGCTCAATATTTTCCTTAGATGTATAATGAGTAGGATTTTCTATGGCGCGTGCAAGAGCAAATCACATTTCTTCTGGAAGAGAAAGTGCTTATCGCCATCCCATGCGGGATGAAACTGTTTTCAGCAATGCAAGTATTTTGGCGTCTCTCACAGGGTCATTCTCATGATTGAGACCTTCTTTGGAAAGATGACTTTGTTCACCTTGCTCATTTTCTTCTTCCACCATATCACAGGTCACCGTATTGACTAAGACTTTGCTGAAGTATTCATGAGGAAAGAATTCGTCTAAGGTGATGGGCATTCGCGCTTTCTGTTCAAGAAGATCAACATGTAAGACACCATGTTTACTAACTGGTTTTGTCTTCTTCTTCGCCTTAGAGCATCTGAGTTGTTTCCTTCTTTGTTGTCTTTTTCTTTGTCGAGGAGGTTGTGACTTTGGCGTCACCTTGTTTTTTGGCTTTCTTCTTGTGACTAAAGTCCAGCCTTCCTCCTCTTCTTCTTCATGAGGTATGTGAACCGAATCAGAATACTCATGATGTGATGTGCATGCAAATCAACCACTTCCACCATGACTGACTCCAGGCTTCCGAACTGAATGAGTCTTATTTGCTTCCTTTGGTCATTGTATGGGAAGGCCTCCAAAGGGACTGAAGCATGATTTGATTCCGTCATATCATCATGATCTAGAACAATCTTCCCGTCATTGGCAAGTTGCATGAACCTCTCCTTCAGCGTAATGCACTTTTCAATAGGATGGCCTACTAAATGGTGATAACGGCAATAGTTCGGATCAGATGTTCTCCCTGCCTCTTCTGGTTGTTTGGACTCTGGCAACTCTATGATTTTCTTCTCGAGTAAATCCTTCAACATTCCTGCTAAGTCAGAATCTGGGAATGGATACTTCTTAGCCTACAATTCTTTTAGTGTGAGTCTATCTTTCTTACCATTCTTGGCGAATGACCCTTTCTTTTGTTCATTCTTCGGTTGCAGAAATCTTCACAGGAGCAGATGTCGTGGTGACTGCAAAAGACTCCTTTTGTAGAACTCTCTTGAAAGGCTTTTCAGTTTTCTTAAAGTCCTTCTCCTTCTTGTACTTTGAAGAACTTCCATCACGGTTGGCGATAGTGAGCTCCATATCATGGGACCGCGTTGCCAATTCCTGAAAAGACTCAGGTTTTATACCTTGCAGAATATACAAGAAATCCCATTTCATACCTTGAATGCACATCTCCACATCGGAAGTTTCTGATAAGCGATCCTTGACTCTAGACTCATAGCACGCCATCGGTTGATGTAATCAACAACAAGCTCGTCCTTCCATTGTTGTGTCTTGGTTAACTTTGTCATGCTTACGATGCAGCGTGTACTGTAAAACCTGTTCATGAATTCCTCCTCCTTCTGGTCCCAACTACTGATGGATTCTGGTGAAAGTTCTGTGTACCAATCAAAGGCGATTCCCTTAAGGGAACGAACAAACTGTTTAACCAACAAATCTCACGTGGTTCCAGCGTTGTTGCAAGTCTCTACAAAATGTGTTATATGCTACTTAGGGTTTCCCTTGCCATCAAATTGTTGAAATTTTGGAGGTTGATATCTACTTGGCATTTTCATCTTGTCGATCCTCTTAGTATACGGCTTTATGTAACGGTGATTGCCATGAGAATCTCCAACCAATTGCATTTTGATAGCATTGGCTATCATATCCTAGATCCTTTGAACAGTTAATGAATCACCTTGTTCCTTTTCACCCTTTGAGCTATGTTTGGATTCGCGGCTTCGATCACTGTCGGCGTCCGAATCACTTTCACTAGGGCGTTTTCCAAGCTTCTTCTGCAAGGCAGCAATCTGTGCATCTTTCTCTTCTCCATCCTTCATCATCCTTTGGATGAGATTCTTCATATCGACCAATTGTTCTTCAAGTGTTTTGGCTTCATGTACCATGACAGTAGCAACTTCAGATTGTGGCGCCTGAATAGCTTCGAACAGATGCAAAATCGACGGATGTGATGAAGAAGAGGAACCACTGCTACTATAGAAGGGGTTTGAGGAGAACCCTTTGAACACAGCAGCATTTGATTTCTCATGTGTGAAAGGGTTTGAGTTAAGCATAGGGACTTCACGCGCTCTAAAGAAAAGGGGTGCCATGAATGACTCCAAAGTGGATGGAACTTCTGGCTTCACTAGTAGAATAATTGCTTATTGCTGCGGTGGTATTGTTGTGGTTTTACCCATACGCAGCAATATATCACGTAAAAAGAAAAGGTAAAATATAAAATAAATATATTGCTGCGGTTTCGGCCAAAAATCGCAGCAATATGATTTCAACGGGAAATTTTTTGAAAAAGTTGACTTTTTGACCAGACATATTGCTGCGCTTTCAGGCAAGAACCGCAACAATATATTAAAAAAATATTAAAAAATAATATTTTAATATATTGCTGCGGTTTTTGGAAACCGCAGCAATATCCATTTAATTTCAAAAAGAGGCGCTAGGGTTTGAGAAATAAATGGGCGTCTTTATTTCATTTCTCACACCCTTCAGCCGTTTTTCACTCCTTTCTCTCTCCTCCTTCAAATCTCCTTCAGCCGTTTCATTTCACTCCTTTCTCTCTCCTCCTTCATCCTCTCTCTCACTCTTTACTTAATGAGACCTCCTGATGCACCCTCTGCATCCACGAGCTCCTCTCTCACTCCTCTTTCTCTCGTGCTCTGCCTTTCCTCTCCTTCGCACTACTACTGCCTGCACGCTGCTGCACCAAGGTCAAATTCGGTCGAACGACGCCATTAATCTGCCGCCAACCACACTGTCTGAACTGCTACCTATCTCGCCGGAGCACCGTCCCCCTCCGTCCTTGTTTCACGTTGGTCGTCCCTGCTCTTGAGCTGAGGTAACTGACCTCTTCATGAATTGCTGAGCATCGCCATCCTCTTCAACAGTTCGTCGAAGTCCCTTTCCCTCCTTCATGAATTGCTGAGCATCACCATCACTGAGCTTCGTCGGCGCCTTCGTCTCATTCATCTCCGGCGCCTTCATTCCTTCGGTCACTCTCTCTCCTTCGCTCCTTTCATCGTCGGCGCCTTCTTTGTAGATCCGATGGGTTTAGATGTTTTGGATCCGGCGCCTTCGGCAACGAGATTCGAATTTCTTGTTAATTTTCAGATTTTTCCCTTAGTTTCGAATTTCTTGTTTGATGTAATTATTCGAATTCCATTAGTTTTCAGATTTTTTAGTTTGTCTGCATCTCTTTTGGAGAATTTCGCGGCATCTTCTTTGTTTTTTTTATTTTGTAGTTTACTTTTTTTATTTATTTATCCAGATCTAGTGATGTTTTATTTTTATTGGATTTTTTTATTTTTTAGAATTAATATAATGTTAGGTTTTTTTTATATATTTTTCCTTTATATCTGTTTCTTTTGTATGAGTTGAATATATTTTGTAAGAGCTGAATATTACTTTGAATTTGTTGTGTTTTATTTTCTTTCAACATTTTTATCTTTCAAATTTGATGGCAAAATGCAAAAAAAAAAAAAAAATTTACCTGTACTAGCGGTTTTGGCTAGGAACCGCAGCAATAGGTATAACGTATTGCTGCGGTATTCGCCTGGAACTGCAGCAATACCTTGGCCTATTGATGCGGTCAAAAACCGCAGCAATAGGTTAATTACCTATTGTTGCACCCTTAATTGCTGCGCGGCCAAAACCGCCGCAATAGGCCACTTAATGACCGCAGCAATAAGCAATTTGGTTGGTATAGATGTCGCTCGCAAGTTGGAAGCAGCACTCCTGATGGCAGCCTTCTTCCTACCCCTAGTATGAAAACCAAGGGTCACATCATCAATAAAATCACCCAGAGTAATGGATCTTCGCTGCAATTGATCAGTCTTCTCCACATCAGGATGAGAGATGTTCTTCTTTGATGCCATTGTTAGGAAAAGGTTTGAACTTGTGTTTGGAGAAAGAGATGATTGGTAGAGATTGTCCCACCGAGCGTGCCAAAAATTTGTAAACACAAATTTTAGATCTGCAAAATATAAAGTCAAAAGATGTTAAACAAATATAAATTATATTGATATAAAAATTTGAGTACAATCTCTAATGTGTATCCACTGATTCGATCTCCAAGAATGGTTTGACTTTGATCTTGAATGAGGGCCTTCAGGCTTGATCTCCTTCAAGTTTGGTCGTTTAGAATGGAACGACTTTGATGCTTTTTGTTCTTCTTCTAGATTGAATGGTTTGATTTGGATGTGCAGACTTAGAGAGTATCTGAACTCTGGAGCAGCTTTCTCTTTTTTTTTTGAGTCTTCTGTTTTTCTCCTTACAAATGAAGAGGAGCTCTCTATTTATAGAGTTTAGTTGAACCTAGGGTTTCCAACTATCCTGCCTCCTGGGCTTCATGGACATAAACCCTTTTATTAGCTCAACTTTCGTTTAATGGGACCTTGACCAAATAATAAATGACCCAATTAAAATAGGCCTAATTTAGTAATAAGCCCAAATTAATTAAATTTGATGATCTTATATTAATAAAAGTCAACTTTTGACTTTAATGGGTCAAATAATAAATGGCGTGGCATTTAATAAGATTTTTATGCTTATAATGAGTATTAGGGTATTTTAGTAACTTCATTGTCAGTAGGATTTGCTATTTTTCTATTTCACATTTAGATACCTGAAATTTAGTTGTATGTAGTTTTTCCAAAAAATAATTTAGAAGGTCAAATTAACAAAGAAGGGAATTTTTTAGTATTTCATCTTGACTGGGCGGGGCCTACCATCCCCTCTTGCTATGTGGAAGAACATGTTCTGCAAAAAAAAGATATTTTTATATGTGAATACTAGAACACATCCAGCTTTACTAACATTTAGTTAACTTTTTGCAATAAACAAAAAAGGTAAGGATGTATGAAAATTGTCTTTACTAAGTTAGTGCTCGTTTGGTATACATGGGAATTTAATTCCTATAGGAAGTTTCATTTCCTAAGAAATGACTTCCCTTATGTAATTCCTAGGAAATGGCCTAAATTTATTTGGTTGACATCAAGGAATTTGCAATTCCCATGAATTCTGATTGACCAAAGGGAGGGTGGGTAATTAAATTCCCACATTTTGTGGGAATTTCAATTTCCCAAGGAATTTTCATTGCACCCAATTTCTCAATGAGAAAATCATGGGAATTTTCATTGCCTACATAAATTCCTGTCAACCAGACGAGCATTTAGTTTTAGTTTGAATTCAGCATTTCGTATAATTCTGTCATTTAGTCCATAAGATGATAAAATTATATATTTGATCGGCTGCACCCATTAACATCACCATTCTCTGCAAACTGCTTGCTTTCTTATTGGAGTATCCTTCTTTTTATTCGGCCTCTTGTACAGAACTGAGTGGAGTGGAAACTGAGTGTGTCAACTCTCAGTCTGTTAACAATTCGGTTCAGTTGTCGAAATTTCTGTCACTAACAATTCGGTTCAGTTGTCGAAATTTCACCAAGTTGCATAAAACGGATTAGTATTGAGGCTAGGCATCTGAAATAAATGACACAAAATTTCAAAACTTTAGCAGCATATTCTCCTGCACGAATTGAAAGCTCAAATCCAAACCACTATAAAGTAAATGATACAAAATTTTGATACTTTAGCTTTATGCTCGGCATATTCTCTTACACGAAATGAAAGCTAAAATCCAGAAAACTACCAATAGCTATCACTAAACCCACAAAAGAATTCACAAGACGCTCCATTTATGTTGCAAGCCCTCGCAAATTCTTGCTATACACCACGCAGCACTCATTGGATAACCTGAGACTGCAAATATAAGCGATACATCGTCAATAACATCAAATGGCAAGTCAAATGCAAAATAAAACTAGCTCACACTAAATTGTCTACAAACAACCCCCCAACACATCATGGGCACGCGCCAGCTATAATGCCGAGCCAAGCCTCCAGCACGAGCATGGTCAGTGCCAATGTGCCATCTCTAATTCCAACCACCATGTGATCCTTTAATCCTTTATAATAAACCACAAGATCAGACTCCAGGGTTAGTACTTCTCAATTTCGAAGAGATGGACTGGAAAGATGGGATCAAGCAACAGATTTAGAAGACAATTTGTCACAAAACCTACCACTACACATAAATAATTCAGCCTGCTAGGAGGAAATAACAATCAGCAAGCCAGACTACTATATTGTTCGCTCCATGGTTCCTTCTCAAGTTCCAAAAAATTGGTAAGAAAATTCCATTATGGGAGGCATGAACTAACTTCCAAAATTGTTGTGTCACCTTCCTATGATGAATTTTATAGATGATTTGAACTTCCAGGTTCTATATAAGATTTTCTATAAACACCCTACAAGAGAGGTCTTCAAAAATAATTTCAGAAAAAGGATGAGTGAAAGGGAAACATAGTCAAGTGAAGGTACAGCTGAAGAAGAAAAGGACCTAGTGAAGTACAAAAGTAGGTCCAAAATCAAAGGGTGGACGCACACCATAGGTGAGTGAGGGTAAAGGCATCAGAGAGGGACCGTGAAAGCGGGGAGCGAAAGGTCTTCAACAATAGGTTCAAAAAGGAGGAGCACCAGGAACCAAAGGCAAGTGATGGCAGGGCTGCAGATGACAAGGGCTAGGTGGAGTTCAAATATAGGTCCAAAATGGAAAGGCAAGTGATGGCAGGATCGCAGACGACAAGGGCAAGGAGTTCAAATATAGGTCCAAAATGGAAAGGCAAGTGATGGCAGGGATGCAGAAGACAAGGGATAGGTGGAGTTCAAATATAGGTCCAAAATGGAAGGGAGAACACCGGAACCATAGGCGAGCGAGGGTAAAGGATGGAGGAGAGAGGGTCAAGGGAGCCGGGGAGTGGGTGGGATATTCTATAGATGAAGAAGATGCCACTTCAAACCGTATACATTTCCACCATATAGGTCCAAATTGGAAATGCAAGTGATGGCAGGGCTGCAGACAAGGGCTAGGTGGAGTTCAAATATAGGTCCGAAATGGAAAGGCAAGTGATGGCAGGGATGCAGAAGACAAGGGCTAGGTGGAGTTCAGATATAGGTCCAAAATGGAAGGGAGAACACCGGAACCATAGGCGAGCAAGGGTAGAGAATGGAGGAGAGAGGGGTCAAGGGAGCCCCGGGGGGTGGGGGGGTTGGATATTCTATAGATGGAGAAGATGCCACTTCAAACCGTATACATTTCCACCCTATAGGTCCAATGATATACTTTGTAATCATATACTAATACAAGCACAAACCAGCTATACAAATTCAAAACATCTGATCAACATAAAGATAGTATTTGGAACCTAATCTCCTTGAAAAGTAAAAAGCAAGAAACAAAAAATTATGCACACTTTAAAAGTGTCTTCTGTGTTCATAATAACTCCACTAATTATTCAAAATGTTTAAACATTAATAAATTGTTTCCAAGTAATCACAAGACAAAAGAAACTTCAGAGAAGAACTTACTTGATATGTAGTCTTCAACATACTCATCATCAACCTTTCCATGAGCCATAGCACCAACCTGAACAAGCAAAGGATTAGAAACACCTGTGTCTACTCATATGAAACATAGAAAGATAGAGCAAGTCACTTCTGACGCATACCACAAAGACAAAATTTACGTCGTCTTTAACAGCATTCACATATTTCTGAATGTCAACCAATTTTTCTGAGCTGTATGAAAAGCCTGATGAATGAACAGCCAAATGTCACTTACTGAGGGAGAAAACAGAAAGATGGAAACGGTCTGCAACAGTAATCAGACAGGATTAATATTTAAGTGTAAGCTCACCTATCTTACGAGAATCAACAGGTAGGTACTGAGTGACAGGATTTTTAATAACACGAAAAAGCTTGTCCCGTTTGCCAGCTGCAGATATGCTCAGCTTCTGTAGCAATTGCACTGCAATCATCAATAGGAGAGAGAATTGAGCAAGAAAGCCACACATCAGGCCCTCGGCTGAAGATTACATCATTACAATCATGCATGGAACTTGACAAAAAAAAGGTGCAAGAATAATGTTTACTCACACATAATGCCAGCGAAACGCTTGTATGTTCTTGGGATACGAACATGAGGTTTAACCTCGAAAAGTACACCTTTCTCAGTTTTAACATACACAGCTTGTATCTTTCCAGCCTTATTTAGGGGGCTATCCAGAATCATTAATAGAGCCTGAATATAACAAATAGATCATTAAAACGATTAGAGACACAAAACAAATGGCATAGTCCACAGCTTTCTGAAAATAAGAACAAAAGTACAAACTAACAATTAACTCTAATGAAGAGTGTGTGTCACGAACCTGATGAACGATGTCAGGTCTGTAGTCGGATGGGTTCTTATTGTGTTTCCGCAGAAAATTTGCATGGTCCTCAGAGTTCAAAATTTGGTAGCTCTGCAATTACATTTAAATGTGATAATTCAAGATTTGGTAAACAATAATCAAAGATGAAATGTTGGTAATCAAACATAAAAAGGTGTAATTGGTAATAAAATTATATGTACAAATGTGAAGAAAGTCTCATGGTAATACAATTTCATACCCAAACATATGTTTCTCTTCACAAATTTTTATTACCGCTAGATACTGAACTATTGAGGATGAACAACCATATATCATGAACATATATATTGAAATTTCCACTACAAAATTGCCCTTAAAATTAAAATAAACTTACTACCATAATTTATTAGCAACTACCAGATGGGCCACGAATTATTTTTCGAGAATGTTCTATTCAACTTATTATTCATGAACTTATCTTATTTATTCTGAAGTTTTTGAACTTCTCTTAACTTTCCAGAACTTTTTTTAACTTTTATGAACTACTCAACTAATCCTTAACTTATCAGAGCATGTTCATAGTTTTCCTCAACTTTTCTTAAATTTTCTGACTTATACTAATTTTTCTGAATATAAGCAAAAATAAGCTGATCAGAACAAACCCTTCATCTTCATAAAACTAGCTCCTCCAATCCAATTATAATACCCAGACCATGGATTTTGCTTACATATCCAAACAACACACAATCAAACAGATAACCCACAATCAAAAAGATGAAACACTTGATGATTAATGTACCTTTCCAACTTTGGCAACCTCAAGGGAAGCCTTTTCAAGGATGAAAATAGCCCGGGAGCGGCTAGTCGAATTCGAAACAGTAATGGGGATGCCAGGCATATCTTGCACCAAATCTTCCACTATCTTTTCATCCTCAGCTATTGCATCAGCTGCTATTTCCTCTTTCACCAATTCAATTTCTTCCTTATCATAATTTTCTTCTCTCTTCTTCCTTTTCTTACCAGCTTTCACTGCAAATGGCCTTGTCATCTTCTACATACAACCACCAATTTCTCAGAATTTCAAACCATTTATTCTAGTTACTTCAAACTTTAAAAAATCAAAAAAAAAATCGAATACTATTTTCCTAGTGGATTCAACTGACCCAAAATCTGGATTTTTTTTTAGCAGAATACTGAATAAAATAAAAAAACAATCTTTAAGCTTACAAGGGTAAAATTAGTCTTAAACCAACCTTCAATTTTTTGGAGTCGTCGAAAAAACCCTTCAATTTCTTTCCTTGAATTGATACTGGAAATACGAAATTGAACTTTTCAGATAAAAAGTGGAGTAGATAAATATGAATGTAGACTGTAATCTGTATTATTTAGAGAGAGATGCAATTCCTCTTTGTTTTTTTTGTTTTTTTGAGGAAAACTTAAAAGTTAGAGTGCATACACCCGGCGTGAAGAGAAAATCGGTGGGTGAAGTGTGAGGGAGTTTAAGTGTTTAACTGAGTGAGAGGCAGAACCGCAGAAAAGTGAGAGAAGAGTGAGAATTTAGATTTAGGGTTTCTAAACTAAAGCAGTAAAAAGCCTATTTGGATATTCATTATAAAAAAAAAATTACAAACCAGCTTTTCGGATAATCCGAAACTTTAAAATTCCGATCTGTATCCGAATCGAAAACTCAAAACTTTTTTGGATATCCGATTCCGGTCTAAAATATCCACACAAAAAACGGATTGGATATTCGAAATTTCGGGTCATATTCCCGGATAATCATACCAGATTATTCGGGACGGGTCGTTTTACACACCCCAAGTTAAAAGTTATTGTGGATAAATGGGACGATTTGTGACAAATTTTTTACGGATTTATTAGTAAAAGGATTGGGAACATTCAACCTTGATCCAACTTGTTTATTAAGCGTGCACATATATAAACCAAATAAATCATTATATAATTATTAACCCTTTTTTTTAAGGAGATTCTTAACTCATTTCTTATATACTAATGTCCTACTAGAATAAAATAAATATAACAGCCAAATAATATATCCTTTTTAGTTAAGAAAATATTCATACTATTATAAATCAAACAAATAATATTATTAGTAGCATAGGAATTAAACGAGTATACTTGTAAGATTTGTCTCAATGTATACTTTCAATATATCAACTTTTTATAATTTTTACTTGTGCGCAATCAAATATATGAATGATCAAAGTAACGCATCAGATTACATGAAAAACTGAATGTGCCACTTAGTAGTCAGGAACGGAGGAAGAACGTTAATTAGATATGGTAACATTTAGGGTAGTACTTAAATTTTCATCTGTAACAAATTCAATATATATATATATATATATATATATGAGTGTCATCTATGATGTCTTATTATGTGACATTTTTATAAGTTTCATTTTTAGTCCCCATTGTTATTTTTCTAAGTTAAAGTGTTCTTTATCATATTCAAGCACGTTTTGTTACTTCTACAAGTACTCTGCATCGTTCTAACTAGATTGTATAAGACAAAACAAATTAGGCAGCATCTATTGTAAAACATGATCTTATTAATTTATACTCCATCCATTTCTCTTTATTCTCTTTTGGTAAAGATTATATCATTTATATGTGATCGCACTCATTCAAACTCAACCCAAGTTGTTTCCGAGTCGAGTCAAGCACACCCCCCAGGCCCTAGGGTCCTGGACTTTTGTTTACCAACCTCACTAGTCACTAGTCTCTCCTAGTCTCTCCCTCCCCCCCTTCCGAAGAAAGTAAACTTCAATAAATCGAAATTCCGAAGTCTCCATGTCTGTAATTTGCATCGTCTCCAGAAGCTGAAGAAGCACACTACTACTGTACACAGCTGATCAGTCTAACGAAGAAGCAAGAGATGAGAAAGCGCGATTTAGCCATTCTCATGCTCGCTGCTTTCGCCATTTTCTTCTCTCTCCAGGTTCCGTTCTTATTATCCCCCCCTTAAACTTCCCAAAACCCTAAAATTTCCTCAATTCCAATTACTTTTGCTTCTTAATTTCAATCAAATTGACCTAATTTACGTTTTCATTCTTTTCGGAAATAGCATGAGGGAGATTTCTCCTTCAGAGAAGCATGGTTCCATCTCTTGGATGATTACCCAATCAAATACGAAGCGGATCGTCTTCCTCCGCCTATCGTCGTTGATCTTAATGGCGATGGCAAGAATGAAGTCCTCGTTGCCACTCATGATGCTAAAATTCAGGTTATACTCATGTTTATAGTTGCAATTTTGTTATTGCTTTTGATTTGTTTTTTTGGAAATGTGAATTAATAGTTTGTTTACCCCCTTTTTTATTTTTAATTTGAGCTTGTTTTTCGCCTGTTATTGGAGTTCTAGGATATTAAAGTAATTTGAGACTTTTTGTTTGCTACCTGATCTCTTTAGCTAAGAGAATGATCTTCTTTGTAGTGAGGGGCTGAGTCTTACAGTAAGAGCCCTTCTAAAGAATTTTAACAAGTAGAGAGGCTCGGTCCAGGCGGATGCGGGGGTGGAAATATGATTTTTGTCTAAATTTATGGATACATGTATTATTTTGGTATGTATGGAGCAGTGTTACCTAATTCCCTAATTCCCCCGCGAATTGCGAATTGAGAAAAGCGAATTATGGTCGGTTTTGGTTCATTTTTGGCCCATTTTGGGCGAATTGGCGAATTCAAAAGGCGAATTAGATAGCGAATTAGGTAACACTGGTATGGAGAAAAATTTGTTACACACTACTATAAAAAAGTGAAAGATCATGCTTGAACTTTCCAGAAAACACTTAATCATAAGGAATGAGGGAGAATGTCTGGAGCCTGGGAGGTACACGAAGGTTACTTTAATGTCTCTGGTTATTAACTTTGTAGTTGCATCATTCCTCCATGTGGAAAGACTAATGTGCACATTGTTGAACGGAGCTAACATCAGTCATTTTCTGTGGCTCCCTTGGTTGGGGACTGGGGAGTATAATTTACCTTTTTTTTTTCGTCAGCTAATATCAACTTCTCAGTTCATGTCATATTATTGAGAAAGCATTAACAAGTAGCTAAAAAAATTTCCAAGGGATGTTCTGTCCCTGTCGTCTTTATGAGTAACGAAGGAATGTTCAATTTAATGTTGTAATTCTACTCATCAAGGAAGCTAATGATGGGTTTCATTGGCTGTAGAGTCTAGCTTGCCTAGATTTATGTTACAACATCAAGTTGGTGTGTATTGTTGGCAGGGAAAAAAAACGCGGTCGCGGTCGCGTTCGCGGGAACGGTCGCGTTGTCGCGGGAACGGCTTGTAACGGGGGAATAGAACGTTTCGCGGCCAACGCGGCGTGAATTTTTTAAAAAAATTCACATTAATACGGTTCTAACCTTATTTGCATTGTTTTAGTTATTAAGCATTATTACAACATAATATAACCAAATCTATCAGAATATCATGTTTCATCAACTATATAATTAAATCATCAAATATTTTTGGCCAATGTTTGAAAAGAACGGATGTAACGGGAATAAAAACGTTCTAACGCGGGCGAGTTCGCGTTACGGAACGGACAACGCGGCGAGAAGTATGTGATTTTTATTATGGCGTTCCGTAACGGGATTTCGCGGAACGGCAAATCCAAAATCCGTTACAGAACGGCCGTTCTGTAACGGAACGGGAGAGTTTTAATTCCATGATTGTTGGAGAAATTTGTTTACTGTATGCTGTTTTGGTTGATTTGTGGGATGGTCTTAAGGGGCTCTTTGGTTAAGGGAAAGAAAATAAAGACCCATGTTTTCCTTTGATGGTGTTTGGCTTGAATTTTTTGCACACTCTTTTCCCCCTATGTTTCGAGTTTTGGTTTTCCAAAAATCCCTCAACTCGATTTGGGATATGAATTCCCCAATTATCCTCTATCCAACCTCACCATCCTATCAACCCAACCATCCAACCCATCATCATTGAAACCACCCCTCTCACCCCCATCAACACCGCTGCCACCACGTTTCAACCTCACCACCACCGTCACTCCTTTGCCCTCCTCATGATACAATGTTCACACCATCACTGCCATGCCCCAACCAAGCCACGGCGTCCTAACCATCACCACCAAAAACAATTCTTGACCAAACCACCACCTAGCAGACTAGCCTCATCACCAAACAACTACACCCAAAATAGTAGATATGGGATTGTCATGATACTTGGACGTTAAAGCAAAAAAAAAAAAACTTACATAAATAATGGGATAATGTTATCTTATGGCTCACGTGGTAGTAGAATTATTC
>CANSZD010001484.1:0-15000 GCA_947648045.1 Beta corolliflora
CAGTTGCTTACGCATCTTGGAAATTGGGGACAGTCAATTAGAAGAGTTGCCGAGGGTCTATTGGGAATTTGAAGCACTTAAGAGGGCTTAGCTCTCAAACAATGCTCTCCTAAAAATCACTTCCTGATACAATATGCAATTCACTGAACTTACCCCACAAACCTTGGATCTTTACAACTGTGAGCAACTAGAAGGAGTTGCCCAAGAAGATATACAGGTTGCTAAACGTGAGGTACTCTTGTCATCACTACATGTCAGACAAGTTTGGTTGGCACCAATTTAACAGATTACGTTCTCTTCGTTTCTTATGGATCTACAATTGTAAGGGATTAGTATCACTATGGGATGATGGTGATGTTGGAAACCTCACTTCCATTCGTCGTTTGTACATCCAAAATTGCCCATTGTTAACTAGGCTTCCAAACAATATTAAGTCACTTGCTCTACTTGAGGATTTGGTGATTTCTAATTGTGAAGCTCTGGACTTAGAGGAAAATGAATGTCTGAGTGGCTTTCAAAAAGCTTCAATCATTAGCCATCATTGGAATTGTGGCTGAGGCGTCTACCAGATGGAATTCAATCAGCTGCAACTTCTCTGCGATATCTATGTATTTCTGGCTGTGACAGTTTGAGCCAGCTTCCCGACGGCTTGCAGCATTTTGTCATGCTTCGTAAGATACTTATTCACAATTGTCCTAATTTGTTGGCCCTTCCAGAGGGCTTTCCGAAATGTCAATGCTCACCAGGAATTGAGTATTAGGAATTGCCCCCACTTATCAGATTGATGTGCGGTAACTTCAACAGAAGACTTTCCTCTCATACAACATACCCTGATCTGTTGTTTGATGGTCGTCGTCTCACTGCTCCCCAATAAGCTCGGTGAAACAAGTCCTTGTGGATTTGTAGCGAGTTGCATGGTTTACGTTATTCTTAATGAGGATTTTACATGTAACCAATTTTATTTTGATCAGTTTATCACATTTAGTTTATAATGTTGGGCATTTAAATGATTCCAAGATGTAAGAGTTAATTTTTGGACTAATTTAGTTCATCAATTAATTCTTTACGGTTTAATTTGTTGGCTTTTTTTCTATTTTCTTTGTTTCCTTTACCATGTTGTAGTACCAAGCAAGGTCAAACTATAGTTGGGAAATCTGTAATGATCTTGAATCTTGATTGTTTGTACACAAAATTGTATGCAGATACAAATCTTGGTTAAAAAACAGAAGGGTTTGTTCCAATGAGTCACTGGATTGTTGAAGAAAACATATCCTTGTGACGATTGACGAACGATAATTTCTCTATCCACCTATGCTATGACCTACCCCCTTGTCTTCGCCTTTTACTATACTCTCCATTTGGAGTATACCTTGTTAGTTTCTCAGTTTCCTAATCTAAATTAAAGTCTAATATACATAAATCTATATTTGCCCTTTGATATCATTAAATTGAATAATCTTCCCGTTTTTTTATCGTAACAATTGAGTTTTTCGCTCTAACGTCATAACTTTATTTATTAATGTATTTAATTACTTTTTTAGTAAAAATTATAAAAATTTGATATTTTGAAAGTATATTTTAGGACGAATAAAAAGACCCCACGTGTATATTTTTCCTTACGTAAAAATCATAGATAAATGAAAGGGTGATGGGTGCATGAATAGTTTTAAATTTCGTTGTTGCGAATGGAAAAGAACGGAGGAAGATTAGAGCTTTGGACTCCGTTTCATGAACTTCATCTTCTTCAGTCTTCACCATGTGGCCATGTTACATCAATCAGAGTGTCATTTCACCTTAAAAACACAGTGGTAAACGGTTCAACCATAAGTTTCTCGTTTAGAAATAGTTGCATCATTTGCATAGTCTTTACTATTTACATCTTTTGAACTTAGATTGCCTTTAGTGATTTATATTTTAACGTACTTATGGGATTTGTTAGATTGGCGTAATGTATATTTTTTTTAATATTAACTTTTATAATTCTTACTTATTGATAATAAAATATATTAATGTTTAAAAACACATACATCGACAAGCGTGAAAAAATAAAATCGTCTATTATTTAAACGACGAAACATTTAGAAGCCAAACAATATAAGGTAATAAAATATAAATAAAAATATATAAGGTGATAAAATTCAAAATGCATTAAAAAAAGTTGGAAAAAAGACCCTATATATATATATATATATATATTTTTTTTAAGTTGGAAAAAAGATACTATATACTATGACTTTAAAATAATTCGAAATTACGAAACTATACCACTGGGTCCAAGGATTGGCATACGTGTCACCTCATCATGGAGCCAGAAACACCATAGAAACCAACGTGTCAGCATCACAGCTAAACATAAGTATGTGTATACTACGCATGCCATGCACGTGAGCATTCTTTCTTCTAAACATATCCAAATCTCATGTATAAATGCATGGGAGTCAGGCGCTTGTCTTCATCAAGCACCCAAGTCCAAAGTGAATAACACAAAAGTAATACTTCTAGCAAATTTGAGCTTCCTAAAACGAGAAGAAAAAAAAAAGAAAAAATTGGTTCTTGGATCGAGTAGAAAAATGGAACACTTGAGAGATGAGTATGGAAACCCAGTTCGTCAAACTGACGAATACGGGAACCCTGTTCAGTACCCAGGCACCATGGGTTCATATGACACCTAGCCGGTCGGCATGGAGGAAATCCAGTTACTGGTGCTGCTGGTTATGATTCTACCATGGGCACCGGTTACGGAACCCCGGGAATTGGCACCGGAACTGGAACTGGTTACGGCACGGGCACAGGCACAGGCACAGGCACAGGCAGCTATGACACAGGTGTGGGTATGGGTGGTGGCCATGCACAACAATTACAGCATCAGAAGCCCCATGAAAGTGGTCTCACTGGTATGCTCCACCGCTCTGGGAGCTCCAGTTCTAGCTCTGTAAGATTTATTTTTCCCAACCTTACCCCTTTTAATCATATTTCGGTTTCATATGAGTTTTTATTAAGAGAATGATGAAATAGTTTATAGTATGCTTCGAGTACATAAAATCAAACAATTAAAATTATTGATCATATCAAATTTTGTGTCGGATGGTGAGGCTCCCAAGTTCTTTATATGAACATTTGTTTTTGTTCATGACAATTTAATTTTTTTTGTTAGTCCATACTCCATAGTGTATCAAGATGTTGCATATTGAATCATTATATGAAGACGTAGCTAATTTATGGCTTGGGAGTGGTCATGAAAATTAATTAAGGATATGTGGGTGGTTTCCTTTTAAGGTTATTATATAAGATAATAATTAAGAGAGTAAGCTACTCATTTGCGGCCGGGTTTCAAAAAAAATATGCTACTAACATTTGCTACACTCATGATATCATGGTCTAAAATGCATGTTTGACGGAAATTGCAGTCGGAGGATGACGGACAAGGAGGAAGGAGGAAGAAAAGTTTGAAGCAGAAGATTAAGGAAAAACTACCTGGTGGTGGGCACAAGAAGGATGAGTATGGCACTACTACCACCACAACTCCTGGATTTGGTCAAACTCACACTGGCTATGAACAGCCTGAAAAGAAAGGAATTATGGACAAGATTAAGGACAAGCTACCTGGTGGCGGTCACCACTAATGACTAAACGCACCAGCACTTTTGTTTTCTGTATTGTTTCTTTCGTTGCCTTTTTATAGGTTCTGTAATAAAAAAATTAAAAAATTAATAAGAAAGTTTCTGAAATTGAATAATTACCTTTCATTTTAGCTGAATATGTTTATGCATGAGCTTAAATAGTTGTCGCATATTCCCACAACATAATGTACTTGAAAGTGTAAAGACTTGATAATTCATCCATCTTTATATACATAATACATGAATGCCGTGCTATAAACTCCAGTGGCCATGACTATTTACCATTCACTCAAAAATATGGTATACTCAAATGACCATACTACCATGCTAAGTTGCTAATTCCGCAAAACACCACTAACATGATTCCTACTACATACCGCCAAAAAAAAGGCTAAAATGCTACTAATATGCTAGCTCTGGACACACCACTACATGCTAATACATACTGTCAAAAATGCCAAAACACTCTGTGATGCAACAAGCTCTTAACTCCATATCTAAATATGAAGATCATTTGAGAGGAAGGACAACTCAACTCTGTATCTGGACGATTATCTTGGAATGGAGGACAATAGAAAGCCGGGCGAGGAGCTAAATGACGGTGGAAAAAAGGATGTCGCTTCCTCGACTGACTTTACAAGCTCCCTAATTACATATGTCAACATATAGATCTCCTCAGCTCGGTGTTTTGTTTCCCATTCTTGGTTAATTCTGCAAGAAACTTTCTTTCAGTTGAACTATAGCGACGTGAGCAATATTAAGCAGGGGGATAAAATACTACAATGTCACTAACTTGGATGTAAGAGGTATAATTCGACAATATTCACACAACAATGCATAGAAGCCGTGAATAAACTTATATGTTAACGCAAAGCTTAAAAACTAACGATAGAAACTCAGTCCAAATTTTCTTCCCAAGTAGCAATTGAGCAGACATTGAAAATTTCATGTTCGACTTGTTGATCTTCTGTGCGAGCAGCTTGTTCATGTTCATAAGTCTTTTAAAGACTCAGTTAAGCTTGGATAAACTCAATTTTGTAATAATTATTCTGGTATCTTAAGAAATATTTCAAAGGATACAAGTTACACCATACAAATGTGGATATGTGATAAAAGCTCTGCTCAAGCTCCGGCTGGAGCTCAATCGAGAGCTTGGAGCACAAACCATTTGAACTCAAGCCATTACCAATCTCAGCTGAAACATATTAAAATTTGATTCGTTTCTTTGCAGACCCAAATGCATTGACCATCTAGAAGAGATGACTAAAAGAAACCAGGAAAAAAAACTGGTAACAGAGAAGGGCTACTAGCAAGTGTGTCAAGATGAACTGACCTGGGTATAGAGTCGGGCTTGTCATAGCATTGAGAAAAAAGCACCTTAACAACAGGGTGCAGATTGATCTTTACAAAGGGTTCCACAGTATCTTCTGAACAATAACCACTACAGCACCATGAGTTGGGATTAAGCAGAACTATATGCACCAGAGAAGACTTTGTCTTCAGATCCTTAACCACAGAGCGGAAGGACAGTTCATCTTTAGCACTCTCCAGGAGTTGACAAGTGAACATTCTCTCCAATGTGTATTTACTGTTCACAAGAGCCAAATAAGTAACTGTACACTTATATAGATTATATAAAGATAGAATGTCAGCAGAGAGTATCAATAAATTACCTGAACAAGTCATCCGATGACTTTGAGGGAGGTGAAATCAAGATGTAACATTTAAGCAGCCGAATACCACCATCTAATGGTTCACTACCATCACTGCATGGGTATGCACCTAATGTGAAGGAGCACTGAGGACATGCAAAATCAATCCATTCAATATCTTTTGAAAGACCATCTGATCTGAATAAAAAAGCATTTCCAAGATAACAGTTAAGGAATGACTTTTGGTCAGCTTGAAGAGCAACAGGTTCGTTAATAATTTGACCCGACCCTAAAGCATCATGTTCACAACAGCTATGTGCAATTTCATCATCTGTAACAGAACCAACCCTTGGAAGAGGACAAGATGGACTCTTTCTCTGGTCATCAGCAGGTTCTATGGATTCTCTGGTCATAGAATTATTTTCTGTCGGGATACTTTCTGAGCCATGTTTTGGGGAAGAATCATTATTAGGTTTACAAGGGATGTCAACAGAGCCCTCGTTATCACCACTATTATTCAAATCTACCTCCCGAGACTTGAACCCTGCAATGTCATCCTTGCAAAGAATGACAGATGCAGTAGTTAACAGGCATGTACCCTCCGCACACCGATAGGATTTGACATATTTTGCCACAAGCTTCTCACTTATCCCTCCAAAAGAGTAACAACAAGTCCCAAACCAATTGTCAGCTACATCAGTCCAGTTAACAGAAGGCAAGTCCACTAGACACCTGTATTCACATGAGAATAGATGAAGAATCTCAAGTGGATGTAGTTACAACTTACAACAGAAAGTAGCATGTACTTAAAGATAATTAAGATGTTTAAAGCAACATTGAAGAAACAGAGACCTAAAATAATGTGAGGAAAGATCAATAACTTTCTTGAACTGGATTTATAAGGACTAACTAAGTCATTTACGAAATTCCAATAAAGACATGCAGCAAAGAACATAATGTTCATGAAACACTAGAGATAATCAAGACACAAGCTAAATATTTTGTTGGCTGAAACTATTAAGTAAAAAGACACTCATTTGACATGGAAAGCCAGCAACAATACAAGAATCACATCTTAAATGCATTTTAGTAATTTATACATTGTCAGAATCATTTACGCATACTATACTTTGAAACCATGACTAATAAAATCAATATGTTTCACCAGAAACAACTCATACTTCTTCCGAGGTTTAACTCCTACATACAAACTACATAATAGAACAATTCGTATACATTCTTTCAATGACAGTGTAATCCTTCCACAGCCTTCACATTTTGCTTTGCAACTCAAAGTGATTGCAATCAGCTGTTGAAAATACATCTACTAGTTCGCAAGAGAAGCAATTCTCAAGATAAAAAAGAACAATAATCAAGACATCGATACAGCAAACAATTCAACTATTGTGAAGAAAATCAAGCAATTGAGCCACCAATAATTTCTTTCGACACGAACAAGGTATGCACAACATCAAATACTGAAGAAATGAAATCAACAAGTACCTAATAGAGCGCTTAGTAAGCTTATAATCACAGTTTCTGCAATAGAAGTGGACATCTCCTTTAGACGCCAACGCCTTGAAATCTACTCCAAACACAACAAACATTTCACAAGTCACAAAATATCAAAATTGACAAAACAGAAGGAAATATCAGCAAAAATTCATCGTACCGGAATCGATCGAAAGCGGCTCGAGGAAGCTTTGCGATGAATCACAAGCGCCAAATTGATCATCGGAATTAAGTTCAGAAATGAAAGATGAAACAATAGGATGATCAACAGGAAGAAGAAGAGGAATCTGAACTTGAATGTGATCTTCTAAAGGTCTAAAATTGAGCGGAGAATCGAGGTCGACCAAAACCCTAGGTAGCGGAATTTGGAGAGAGATTGAATTTGAGGATTCATGAAGCTTCCAAGTTAAAGTGATGAGTGATTTTTCGAAGATTAAATCGACATTGAGATGATTGCAGTGAGTGATTGGATTAATTTCTGGGGAGAAGATGAAGAGTTTGAGAAGAGGAAGGTGAGATTGAGCTTCCCAAGTGTACCGCCATTTTCTAGGGTTTTGGTTTTTGGATGACATTTCTTTTGCCTCTCCCGCCTTCGATTCTTGCTGTTGTAACTTGTAACGGATAGTGAGAGAACAGAGAAGAGATTTTTTGTAGCATGTAGCCTGTATGTTAAAAGGCTCCCAAAATTAAGATACGGGTTCAAGCCCATGACTCGTTAAGTCATTAGCCCATTTGGATTGAGAAGAACACTAGTACTATCTCAACTTTTCTCAACCCAAAATTGTGAAAGAACTTTACATTATTCTTGTACTGAGTTTGAGTAAAAGTACATGTTGAACTACGCCGAATTGTTTATCCTGGCTGTAGGATTAACCTAGGTATATGTCATTTAATATATCGGGTTTGTTTTGGTTTCGGGTTTAGGTCCCATCCCGTTTTGGTTAATTACTTGAAGTCTTATGTAAACCCTATTATTAGCCTCTGCCTCGTTAATTATTCTGTAATTTGTACTCTCTCCTAAATCTAATAAAATTGTTTCTCCTCTGCCTGTGGACGTAGCTAACACATTGTTAGTGAACCACGTTAATTCTTATGTCGATTGTTCATTGTTAATTGTTTCGTTAATTGCATCTGTCACAACAGTTCCTGTTTTCATTTTAGGTATCCCAAAAAAAGTTCCTAGTTCTAATCTTTATATCTTTATTATTTAATTTGTTGTTACCTTCTTGGTAAATTTCATTCATTTAAGTTAATTTTATTGGTTGAAATAATCAACACAAGTTACCAAAAATTACAATTAACGCGTTTTTCGCCAGATACCCCTCTTGTTTCAGAACTGTACCATATGCCCTTGTGGTTTAGATAAAATGCACCAAATGTCCTTAATTACTAACGACGTCAAGTTTCCATTAGCTATCAAAGGCAAATCAACCTAATTATTTCAAATAAACCATAATTAACTAAATTAATGTTAATTAGCTGAACTAATTATAATTCAACTCTAATTAAACCGAGTTAATTAAATCCACCACCCCTTGCTACCACCCCACACACCGCCGCCCACCCATCACCCCAGCCCTCCAAAACCATCCCTTCCCCACCCCACCCCACCCCACCCCCCCCCCAAACCCACCCCTTCCCACCACCCAACCCCTAAAACTAGGGGTGTTTATTAAAAACCGAAACCGAAAAATCGGTACAAATGGGTAGTAACCGTACCTATAAAAATAGTTTTAACGGTACGGTTACCGAACCGGTAAAAGTAACGGTTAAACGGTACGGTTACAGTTATGATTTTTGAGTAAACGGTTAACCGAAAAATCGAAATATTTTTTTCCTCTATATAATTATTGTGAAACATTTTTCAACAACTACATTAATTCTTATATTTGTTATTAAGTAACAACAATTAGAGGAAGTATATGATTATTCGGAAACTTTAGTACTAATTTAAACACTATAATTAGCAAATGGAGTAAATTCTTAGTGTTATTATGTTTTCAATGGATTTATTATCCACTTTATAATACATTTTATATTAGAGTATATATAATATTAAAGTATATGCACAAAAAAATAGAAAATATACATTTACATTAAGTAAAATATAATAGTATAACTTGAATAACAGTTAATGGTTAACCGAAAAATCGGTTAACCACTTATGCGGTAACTGGTCTAAACGGTTACGGTTCGCAAAAAAGAGCGAACCGAAATGTTGTTTCGGGACGGTTAACCACCCATGAACACTCTTACCTAAAACCACCCCTTCCCTCTCCCTATCCCCTAACCCACCCCGCCCCAAAACACCCTCCTCTTTCCCAGCCCTGACCCACCCGCCACACAACACCTAATCTTAGAACAAGAGCATTACTGAAACTAATTTAGTAATGCTGAATCTATTCCACCTACCTAGCCGGAAGCTCATAAGCATCCGTCATCTTTGCCATCCCAGATCTACAAGAGATGAAAGCTAAGGCATCAGAGTGAAGCTCGAAGACAGTGTCAAATATTCACCTAAAGCAATCCAATTTATATGAATTAAAAGCGAACACTCATAAATGCACAACAAAATCTGAATTTCAAGAAGAAAGGAGAACAAAGAGAAGAGGGCATAAAACGAAAAGGAAGGTGAAGAAAAAAAGATGATCCATAATTAAAGACTGAAATTATAGGAGGAGATCAAAACCACTAAATAAGGAAATTAAAGGAGAAAGAAATCGACTTTAATAATTATAGAACTTGAGCCAAATCGAAACCGAAAAAGAGATGAGGAAGGAGAAGGTGGTGGGTGGTGCAGGGGTGGTGTAGGGCGGTAGGTGCAGAGGATAGAGAGGAAGAAAGACAAGGTGGTGGGTGGTGCAAGGGTGGTTTGGGGTGGGTGGCCCAGAACAGAAGAGAAGAGAAATAACTTGGGTAATTATCAAAAAAAAAAAAGAGAAAAAGCTTGGGTAAAAGAAAGAAAGTGAATTAGTTATGTAAACCTAACGAAAACTCGACGTTAGCAATATTAAGGGTACGATATTTGGTGCATTTTATCTAAACGACTAAACCACTAGAACATCTGGTGCATTTCGGAAACAAGTGGAGTACCTCCGTACCTGGTGCATTTCGTGAAACCTCAAGGATACCTGGTGAAAAAACGGTACAAATATTAATGCGCTTTTTGTTAAAGGAAAAAAGAAAAACCAAGTTATCTCCGACAGAATTTTAACATTAAACACAAATCATGATATGTTCCACTTACCTTAATTCTTGTGAAAATTGAGAAGTATGAAAAGCAAGTTGCAACTTGCAAGTAGTAAAAAATGGAGGAAGTAGAAGTTTATATACTTCTAAGTTCTACTTGCATCCGTCCCATAATATAGCTTTGCTTTCTCTCTTAAGGTCAAATTTTAAAATATTTGACTAAATATTCTCATTAATATATACAAAAAACATATTCATGTATGATCTTGTTAGGTTCGCCTTAATGTGTACTTTCATAATATCAACTTTTTATATTTTTCAATAATACGGAATTGAAGATATTGATGGTCAAAAGTATATCTTGGAGATCGTGCAAAAAGGAAATAAGCACTATATTATGGGACGGATGGAGTAATAGATTATTATGTGATACTACCTCCGTTTCTTTTTAATTTACTCACTTCACTTTGGAAGTAAACCAAGGAGAAAGACAAAAGCATTGAGAGATAAACTAAAAAGGTGGTAGAAACCGAAAAGTGAGAGAGAAACTAAAAAGTGGGTTAAAATATTAAAAAGTTTGGATGACATGGTGGAAAAAAAGGAGAAAGTAGATGTGACGTTACCAAAAAATAGAAAAGCGGCGTAAATGCAGATTAAAAAAAATAACAAAAAAGGAAAGCGTGTAGATTAAAAAGAAACGGAGGTAGTATTATTTATGATGAGCATCTAGTCTTGCGATTCATGCATACTGACCGAATATCTCATTTTGCGGTTAGGGAGTGTATACAAGAACACATATTGGAAATTGTAGATAATGTCTCGTGGTTTCGTCCCTCTCGAAACTGCTCTATCATGTTTTCATACTTGGATGTTGTTGATTCGGCAGCATGTCCATATAGCTTCCATTCAACTATAGGGTATTTTTCATGGGTACGGTGATAATGTACTTTGTAGGCGATCAAATCCTTTCTAGTATAAAGATGTTGCTCATACTATTAGTGAAGCTTTATGGATACAAGTAGTATTTGATCTAGTGGTAAGAATTCAATTATAGGGTATTTTTCATGGGTACGGTGATAATGTACTTTGTAGGCGATCAAATCCTTTCTAGTATAAAGATGTTGCTCATACTATTAGTGAAGCTTTTATGGATACAAAGTAGATTTGATCTAACTAGAAGATTTCGATCTCACAACCTCGGGGGTTGTGGGATCAAACCTCAAAAGAGGTACTTTGGGGTGGGATTCCCTTACCTCCCCCCCCACTTCCAAAGAGTCTTCCTGTGTAGGTAGGTTGGTCGATTAACTTCGCAAAGATTCCGATTCAGTATGACAATTCTCCTTACCAATTAAAGAAAAAAGTGACGCCTTATGGATTCACTCTCTACATGTTGAGCTTGTGGACTGTGGTTCTTGTCCGTCAGTTTTTTTTTTTTTTGGTTGAAAAAGGGAAGTCAATTACATAACAACATAAAATAAGTTAAAATAACTCAACATGTAATTGTGAATACAATAACTACGAAGAAGGGGGAAATCCTAATTACATTCATGCAATTATCATTACTTCTACAAGAACTAAATACCAATTTCAAAGATTTATCAATCTTCGTTAGAGCACCATTATTCATGAGCTTTATAAATGATCATCCAACTACCTTTTTAACTTTCTTTCTCAAAAAAATATCACCCTACAATCTTTTCCCAACCATTCTCCTTAACAATGAACAAAAAAAATCATCCCAACTACTCTTTTTTTTTCTCTCTCTCTCTCTTACTTTTTGACCTTAGTCTTACTCAACTAATTTTTCTCTCTCATCAGTCATCACCCAATTACCATTATGCAAAATATTTATTATTTATTTCTTTATTAATATGAAATATCTATTAATGATTAATATTAATTATTAATAAAAATTTAAATTAAATTATATACATAATTAGCATTTTTTAATAACTTGATTTTTTATTTTTTTTAAATGTGAAAATGGAAGATATCTCATAGTAGAAAATAAACGAAATTAGAGGATTTTAGTAAAATAACAGGAAAAAAATGTGTCCACAATATTACAAAATGGGTCATTATTCGTAGAGCTCGGTAAAATAGAGCTATTGATAATTTTGTTTTCTTTGCCTTTCAATTTTTTAAAATATAGTCATTGCAATATTTGCAATGGTAGTATTTCCTCTAACTCGCTGGAATCTCGCCAAGTGGCGCAACCGATCGGGATCCGATATGAGCGTCGGACGGTCAAATCATTTTTATTTTTTTGGGAACCATAGCTCAAAACTCTGCGTTTTAGTTCCTCCAGAATATAGCGTTTTTGAGCCGTGTGAAATCCTAAAAAATAAAAAATAACTTCCAACACTGTAATCCCCACACCATGAATCATGATTGGTCGTTTAACGAACCGTCCCATGCTTTCATTTCACGATTGAGATGCTATGATCTTTTATCAATCATGGTTAAGGGACAAAATATAAGAGTGGTGCCATGATCTTTTTAAAAGATCATGGTTAAGGCCTAAGGGTGCTCTAAGGGAGATTGAGTATTGGAACCTCCAAGGTACCTTTTGTACTTGTTATTATATACAATTATTAGATGATTTTAGGTGTTCCAAATTTTGAGTTGGCTATTCTCATTTTGACTCATTTAAATAAACTATATGCTTTTGCTCCTCCTACAAATATTTTGTCGCCCTGGATCCATTGCACCAGAAATGTTATTATTTAATAGACTGGAAATTATATAAAATTGATCGCTTATCTAAGCTTGTTGATTGGAAAAAACAAGATGCTCCTCGCAATTCATGTGGGCCGGCCAAAAGCTGGCCACATGCTTCCGCCTTACGTGCAAAAAGTGTGATTAGCATCAGCAACCTAATTAAGCGAGCATTACTAAAAGCCATTAAACTTGTAGAGTTGTAGTAGATGAATAACAGGGATGATATCACCCTCCATTTCCCTTGCATTGCCGTTAAGTGAAGAAATATGGTGTTGACTTTTCAATTTTGATTAGTGCTTATATTTTTGTTCGCCCATTAATAAAAATTCAATAACAATCATCAATATTTAATTTCCATGCTTGTTAGTTGTTATCAACTTTATTTTTCCTGTCTTCTGCATGGCAGTTGTGTTTTTCTTTAAGTGTGCAATGCACGTGATTATTGATAGTATCTAAATGCACCAATGAAAGTAGATATCCTCTATGTTCTCTAATAATTTTTCCAACTTTTTTTTAGGAAATTCCAACTTTTTTCTTTAGACTGTTCAAATATCACACTTTCTGCATTTTTTTACTAATAAATAAGAATAAACATAATTATGTGAAAAGCTGCTACTGGGTTTATTTCAATATTTAACTTTTCATAATATCAACTTTTGATAATTTTTATTAATACGTAGTTAAAGATATCAACAGTCAAAATTGTACATTGACAAACATAAAAATCAAACTAGAATTATTATTAAAGCATGGGGGTTATACATATAGTAGAGTATAATTGATTAATAAAACTTTTATATGCTACGTATTAGCTTATGTAGAAGATAGTCGTTCTCAAATTAATAGTAAATAAGCTTTCTCATAACTCTCTCAGCTTCTTAACATTCGTGAATGACATTCGCTTCTCCTACCACTTCCATCAGCCATCAGAGTTTTGACTCCACCATCACAATCATTGCCCAGCGACGCCCTCCTTAACATGCGCAGATGCGCTTCTCTATCGGTTTTACTTGTTTGTGTTTTTTATGGCATGTAAGAGTTAATAAAGCTCCTTTAGGCTTGTTTACTTTATTTTATGTTTGGTTGTATTAGCATTAGGCTGTACTTCCTTGTTTAATTAATGCAAGTTTTCTCGTTGTAAAAAAAAAAAACTCTCTCAGCTTCTACTAATATTGTTCTCATAGATTAGCAGCAAAAGCTTCTCATATTTCCTAAACCCTAGTGTGGAAAAGGCCAATTCAAAAGAGGTATCTTATTTGATATTGAATTAATTGATTGTTTCCTTTTTAAGTATACACCTATCATAATTATTAGAGTAACTATATGTAATATATTTAGTGTCCATATTTGGAGTCATGTATTTATGTTAGCATTGTAATTATGTTAAGTAGGTTATACTGTACTATTGGTATATAAGGTTAATAACAAACCTAAGCCTCCTTAGGGAGTATTCTCTAAGTCTTACAATAATGATACTAGATAGATATTCTTAACAATACTTCATATATTTCATATATTCAGTTAATAATATTATTTTACCCAAAAAAAAACTTAATATACTACTACTAGAAAGCTAAATTACATTATTATTAATATTAGCTAGGTGGCTATATTATATATATGATGTCTAGCGTCTCAATAATATATCGAGAGTATTAAACAACATAACTTTGGCTCAATCATTCCCATGCATTCCTCCCTCTTGTCTAATTAGTGGTTACTATGATCCCAACTCTAATCTATCTTAGAACTGATGTATATGGTAAATAATTTTTAAGTTAAAATGATTAATTAAATCCAATGTTCTTGATGCATTATTGGAAGCTATAATGGATTTAGGATTTTATTATTGCTTCTTATATTGAAGTGTTTCACTAGCACTCCACCTTCAACCTAAAGTTGGTTTTGCCTATTTGTACTACAATTTGGTGTATAGATAGCCGTAGATGGCAATGATATAAATGATATTTGCTATCAACTATTGAATATCACAAGACTTTATCAACAAATGCTTTATTCTTCTTAACTTATATAAATTAGTGTAAGCAAAAATAAGATAAAGGTCTGTTAAGTTCAACAAAATTAATATATTTTTTTGAAGCAAAACAAATATAACTTCGTTAAAGATAAGTTTACTGAAAGTAAGTTCACTGAAAGAACATAATTAGTTAGATTTAGCAAAAGTAAGTTTATGTTAAACTAAAAATAAGCTAAGTTGGGTAAAAAGAATTAAGTTAAGCCAAACTTAGTTAACTATACCAAACATAAGTTCAATTACATAACTTAAGGTCACCAAAAATTAATTA
>CANSZD010001484.1:655000-671027 GCA_947648045.1 Beta corolliflora
TACATATAGGAGCAAAACTAACACACACCACTTACTTTATGCATAGTTGAAGTGTTAATGTCATATTTAGGTGCAAAAGATTAGAAGTTCAATTTTTAGGTTCGTTTCGGGGTCGTTTTTTGCGAATTTGAGCTATATTCACTTCCCAAAACTACCTACATGTTACATATAGGAGCAAAACTAACACACACCACTTACTTTATGCATAGTTGAAGTGTTAATGTCATATTTTGGTGCAAAAGATTGGAAGATCAATTTTTAGGTTCGTTTCGGGGTCGTTTTTTGTGAATTGGAGCTATTTCACTTCCCAAAACTACCTACATGTTATATATATATAGGAGCAAAACTAACACACACCACTTACTTTATGTATAGTTGAAGTATATAAGTCATATTTTGGTGCAAAAGATTAGAAGATCAATTTTTAGGTTCGTTTCGGGGTCGTTTTTTGTGAATTGGAGCTATTTCACTTCCCAAAACTACCTACATGTTACATATAGGAGCAAAACTAACACACACCACTTACTTTATGCATAGTTGAAGTGTTAATGTCATATTTTGGTGCAAAAGATTAGAAGTTCAATTTTTAGGTTCGTTTTGGGGTCTTTTTTTACGAATTTGAGCTATATTCACTTCCCAAAACTACCTACATGTTACATATAGGAGCAAAACTAACACACACCACTTACTTTATGCATACTTGAAGTGTTAATGTCATATTTAGGTGCAAAAGATTAGAAGTTCAATTTTTAGGTTCGTTTCGGGGTCGTTTTTTGCGAATTTGAGCTATATTCACTTCCCAAAACTACCTACATGTTACATATAGGAGCAAAACTAACACACACCACTTACTTTATGTATTGTTGAAGTATATAAGTCATATTTAGGTGCAAAAGATTAGAAGTTTAATTTTTAGGTTCGTTTCGGGGTCGCTTTTTGTGAATTTGAGCTATTTCACTTCCCAAAACTACCTACATGTTACATATAGGAGCAAAACTAACACACACCACTTACTTTATGCATAGTTGAAGTATATAAGTCATATTTAGGTGCAAAAGATTAGAAGTTCAATTTTTAGGTTCGTTTCGGGGTCGCTTTTTGTGAATTTGAGCTATTTCACTTCCCAAAACTATAAATCATGTTACATATAGGAGCAAAACTAACACACACCACTTACTTTATGCATAGTTGAAGTGTTAATGTCATATTTTGGTGTAAAAGATTAGAAGTTCAATTTTTAGGTTCGTTTCGGGGTCGATATGATTATAGTTAATTTATGCTACAATTTCCAAAATAAACTAATTCTTATCTATCAATTTATCTAAATTAAATAAACTAATTAGTTACATACCTTTTGAAGATAATCGATGTCGGTACAACGGTTGACTATATCAAACATGTACCGCGATGCGTAATAGCCACAATCAACACCATTCTTTTGTTGCGGACACTTGAAATTCACCAAATTTAAACATCCAAAAACATTCATGTTAAATTTAAAGTATATGAAAATAAATGGTTAGACATAAGATTCACCAAAGTAGTTACCTCAGCGATATCCAAAGAGGAGCTTTTCCTAATCGAAGTCCAAGTCCATAATGGTGCTTCATCACACTACATCAATACATTATAAGATGTTTATTATTATATATATATATATATATATATATATATATATATATATATATATATATATATATATATATATATATATATATATATATATATATATATATATATATATATATATATATATATATATATATATATATAAATGTGTAATATTAGGTACACATATTGTTCTAGTTAAGTTACCTATTCAATAGTGACTTGACTAGTAAGCTCCGTGGTGGTTGTCGACGAAGAGAATCAAAGTGGTAAACGTGATTATTTGACAAACATATCACAATGAGCGTCCAATGGAGACTATATAAGGAAATAATATAAAGTTACTTATTCAACAATTCGGTGAATTTTGTTATCGATATATATGGAACAAGAAGGCAAGTTATCTAAACAAGGAAATAAAGTTATAGAAAATAAAGTAAAGCATCAAGTTTGGTATAACAAGCTTACGCTTCAATATATGGAACAAGGATGAACTTCTCTTCTAACCGATGTGATTGTTTGAAACTAGTATCGAGATATTCTTTCACATCGGTTTTGTTTTTTAAACAATTGTCATCTCGCATCATACTTGGACATAACCAACCAATCTTTGTCTCACTCATTTTTTTCATTCAATTCGGTACACAATATATAACTTTGAGAAATTAAAGCATATAATAAAAAGTAAACATACTTATCATGTATGGAAGTTGAAAACTATTATAAACTTGTAAAGTAAGATATGTATGTATCACCTCATGAAAGCTTGTATAATTGTTCCACTCAACATTTCTCCACGTAAGAATTCTTTAACATCGTCTTTGGAAATCCATGTAGATGACTCATCGGCGTAGTTGAATTGTTCCTTCCCCAAAGGAACATGTATTGGAGCATTATCGGGCAAATCGCTAACACACTCATGCAACCAATAACATGCCTTAGTAAGGCCTTGCACCACCAACGGCTCGAGAAGTGGATTGTTTGACATACTAACTTGGTCATCGAACACATTTGGTTCAATTTCGGCACGTCCAATTGCCTCCTTAGCCATCTTGTTTTGTGAACCGACCTTTTTAGCCTTCTTGTCATGTGAACCGGCCTTCCTTGAAACCTATTAAAAAGTAATAATAAGAATATTACTAATTATTATATATATGACATAGAAAAGTAATATAATCGGAGTTGATTATTACATAAACTAACGCATATATATATGTATGTTTATCGGTGTACCTCATCCGAAAATCGCACCCATGCACGCGGCCCGGAACATAACTACCATGGGCGTCACTCGGTGTATGTAGACTAACCTCCGGTTTTGGCATCGGAAGACCTAAGTCTTCAAAACCGGGCTCAATGTAGTCGATGCTCACCACATAGTGATCATTGTTCACTATGCGGTGATGCACTCGTACTCGATCACCGGGAGGCTGTGCATGGCCACTAGCTACCACAATCGGACTATCGGAATCATTTTCTCGAACTAATAGTCGGCATGGGGTCTCCTCCTTTGAATCAAAACAAGTCATTAATAGTTAATTGCGATGAAACAACATATTTAGAATTGCATGCACTTAGGGACAATACATAGTTAATTAATAAAGCACGGTGATTAAGCGTGATAAATTAAACCAAATACGGTGATTACCTTCAACTCGGGTATTGGTGGATCGGGTGCGAGTATCGTTTGATTATCGATGTTTGTGGAACACCGATCGGGTGGCTAGATGGAACATCACTACCTTTCTTCAATGGGAAGGTCGGTAAACCCATTTGCTCCATCATAGCATTGAAGTTATGTGTCATCTCCTCTCTAAGCTCCTCCCGAATTGCGAGATTTGATAGCCTCCACATCTACCGACGCCGAATTCACACTACTTGCACTTGATTTTGACGTTGTAGTGTATTGTTCACCATATACCTTTCGCACGCCGAGGCGGACACCTCCCACGCCCCTCGCACGACCACCTTGTGGTCCTTTCCTAGAGTTTCGTGCAAAGCATCCATGTGTGCGGTACGAGTGAAATCACTGTTGCCTCCTTTTCCTTTAATCCGATCTACAAATAAAACAACGAGAAAATTGGACGTTAAAATTTTTCAAAAAACAAAACGTACTACCGAATAAGTTGCCGGCGACGGCGCCAGGCAGCCCAGCCGCCAGCCGGGCGCCGATGGCGCAAGCCCGGTTTTGCACGTGGCCGGGCACTGCCGGCCTGCTGTGTTGGGGCTTTCTTGGCGGCTTCTTGCCCGGGCTTGTTGCACTGGGGGCGGGCCGTGCAAGCGGGGGCAGTGGGGGGGGTGTGTAGGGGGAGTGCGGGTGCGGGGTGTGGGGGTGGGGTTACTTGAATAATGGAAATAAACGAAAAACATATCAAATTAGCAAAATACGCCTAAAATGATCTTTATTTTCCCGAAATCCGACCAACAACAAAGTAGCACCTATAAATCTACTTAATAGCAATATTTTAGGTTATATTATCATGTTTCACAAGAAATTGGAGCCCAGTGACTCAAAGTATTCGAAAATGACATGAAATGGCCGAAATAAGCCTAAAATGATATTTACGTTCCCGAAATCCGACCAATAACAAAGTAGAACCTATAAATCTACTTAATAGAAATATTTTAGGTTATATTATCATGTTTCACAAGAAATTGGAGCCAGTGACTCAAACTATTCGAAAATGACATGAAATGGCGAAATAAGTCTAAAATGATATTTACGTTCCCGAAATCCGACCAATAACAAAGTAGAACCTATAAATCTACTTAATAGCAATATTTTAGGTTATATTATCATGTTTCACAAGAAATTGGAGCCAAGTGACTCAAACTATTCGAAAATGACATGAAATGACCGAAATAGGCCTAAAATGATATTTACGTTCCCGAAATCCGACCAATAACAAAGTAGAACCTATAAATCTACTTAATAGAAATATTTTAGGTTATATTATCATGTTTCACAAGAAATTGGAGCCCAGTGACTCAAACTATTCGAAAATGACATGAAATGGCCGAAATAAGCCTAAAATGATATGTACTTACAATGGCATTGGCTATCTTTTCTGTAACGGGATCAGGTAACACTCTGTTTCCCTTTGCATCAACCCCATGCATCGAACACCACCAATCAAGGACCCTGTGCGGTTGACGAGCCGGTGTAGCGATGTGGTTGTAGAGGTAGTTGTCGTTGTCGAATCTGTGTGGGGTAATGGGCGAAACATCCACTTTTTTTCTCGCCTCATCGTAGGAATGGGCACCCAAATGATGATAATATTTCCTTGCTTTTGCACTCGTGCTTTTTTTCTCACGTCTTGCCTGAAAAAACACATAATTACAAACAAAAGATTAGGTGTTATATACAATCATACTCGAGCTAAGTGTGGTAAATATAATTAAAATCCTTTGCTTACAACGACTTAGGGGTAGTATTTTTGGCAACAAATGCTTCCCACTCTTCGGAGTTTGATATTTCTCCATATTTGATATGATAATGTGGTGGGTTCCTCTGAATTTTCCAATGCAGCCTCAGCTTCGATTTGCTTTTCTCCCCCATAAATTTTCTTCTTCTTTGTACCCGTTCTTTTCCTCCACTTAGTAATCCAACCGGACACTAACTTAGCCTTGAAATCTCGAAATCTCTGAGCAAGCGCGGATAAAAATAGATTCTTCTTGGCTTCATCATCTTCGATATTGAAGAGATTCTACAAAAAAAACGAACAAAAATATTAGTTTCCACATTTGTTGTAATAGATTAAATTCTATCATTAGTACTACATACACATACATTTATTAAAATAAGAAACTAAATGGTAGTATGAAACTTACCATAGTGTCATTCCATAGTAATTTCTTCATCCCCTCGGGCACCTCTTGCCATGAATGCAAAATGGAGAGCCTCCGGACACAAAGGCCAATATATTTGGCATACTTAGAACGCCACACACCACAAGGTTGACCCAAGTTATCGTACTCTAAAGTCATATGCAAGTGAGTAGCACTTATTGACTTTGTAGGTCCTCTTCCCTTTCTCTTTTTCATCACTTTCGATTTTCTTTGTTGTTGATTTGTTTGTAACTCCCGTTGTTGACCTTCTTTCCTACAAACTTGTTGTGCTTTCACAATTGTACCACTTTTTGGATGAAGTTCTTGAAGATCTCGATCTTCGAGATCACCTTTATCTGGGTCCTTCCTCACATCATAAGATTCATCCTCGGTTGTGTGTTCACTAGTCGTCATCTCATCCATATGTAGTAATTATCCCTGCAATTATAAACACATAGAAATTAATATATAGGTACAAGTTAAAAAAAATAACAAATTGATTAAGGACCAACAATAATGGAACATCGGAAATCGTGGGCCCTTGCGGCCAGCGCGGCGCCAGCGCGGCAGCTTCTTTGCGGCTGCTGGCGCTGCTTTGCCGTTGGTGGGGGATGTGCAGGGGGGGAAGTAGCTAGGGGTTGGACGGGGGAGCGGGGGGCTGTGCAGGGGGGGAAGCGGGAGGCTCGAAATATATAAAAAAGACATAAATCGGCCGAAATATATAGGCCTAAAATGATATTTATTTTCCCGAAATCCAACCATCAACAAAGTAGATCGTATAAATCTACTTAATAGCAACATTTTAGGTTATAAGATCATATTTCACAACAAATTGGATTACCATGACTCGAAATACACGAAAATGACATGAAACGGTCGAAATAGGCTTAAAATGACGTTTACTTTCCCGAAATCCAACCATGAACAAAGTAGCACCTATAAACCTACTTCGTAGTCGTATTTTATGCAATATTATTACATTCAACAAGATTTTGGAGTCACATGACTCGAAATAAACGAAAATGACATGAAACGGACGAAATAGGCCTAAAATGACCCTTACTTTCCCAAAATCCAACCAACAACAAAGTAGCACCTATAAACCTACTTAGTAGTCGTATTTTATGCAATATTATCACATTCAACAAGAAATTGGAGTCACATGACTCGAAATACACGAAAATGACATGAAACGGCCGAAATAGGCTTAAAATGACGTTTACTTTCCCGAAATCCAACCATGAACAAAGTAGCACCTATAAATCTACTTAGTAGTCGTATTTTATGCAATATTATCACATTCAACAAGAAATTGGAGTCACATGACTCGAAATACACGAAAATGACATGAAACGGCCGAAATAACCTTAAAATGATGTTTACTTTCCCGAAATCCAACCAACAACAAAGTAGCACCTATAAATCTACGTAATAGTCGTATTTTTGGCTATATTATCATATTCAACAAGAAAATTGAGTCACATGACTCGAAATATATGAAAATGACATGAAATGGACGAAATAGAGATAAACACAGTATATGTCTCATGATTTGTTGACCTTCCGCCGTTTCTTAGGAGTTTCAACATGTATCCCTTCAGTGTGATCAACACGCATATAGTTCTCGAGACATATTTACATCATCTTCCACGCTATTTTCGGGATAGGTAAAAGTTGGGATGTCCTCAAATGCATCATACTCTTCCTCATCCTCAACATCACCGATGCCCGGAATACTCCTTTTGCCGGGTACAACAATTGACCACTTATTATCGGCGGGATCGGTTACATAGAATACTTGTTTAGCTTGTGATGCAAGTACAAATGGCTCTTCAGTTTCACGTAGACGACCCATGTCCACAAGAGTGAATCCGCAAGGATCATCTTTTTTTACGCAACGTCGATTATCATCAACCCAATTGCAACAAAAGAGACAAATATGAAAAGGCGAGTAGTCAAGCTCCCATATTTCTTGAATTCGCCCATAATAGTTGGTGGCGGCAAGAACGGGAGACTTATCTTTCGAGCTTGCGTATTGTGTAGATGACGCCACAAGTGAAACACCACTATTACGTCGCGATGTCGACTTAAGATCTTGACGTTCGGTCCAAAACGTATACCCGTTAATATCATAACCCTCATAAGAGTGTACTGATTCACGGGGACCAAATGCTAACCACTTGATTGTTTTGAAACATTTTCATCTAAATCATCCACTACTCGATGATGAAACCAATCAATGAACGTCTTATTATGCATTTGCGTCAATGCCCTTATTCCTTTTCCAGGGTTGCTAACACGTAATTCCTCCATATGCTCATTTAAATAAGGATGGACAGCTGCCACGTGATGCAACACAAATAAGTGAGCTTGTGTACGCTTGTCGACAGAAGGTGAGATCAATTTTGAGCCAATCGTACCCTTGCCCTCGAGTCTGCCCTCGTGTCGAGATATCGGAACGCCAATAGGATCAACACCGACAACATACTGCGCCACAAAATTGCCGACCTCTTGACCCACAATCCCTTGAATAATGCTACCTTCTGGTTGTGCAAGATTTCGAACTTTATCCTTCAAAGTACCCATATATCTCTCAAAAGGATAGCACCACCTCAAAAACACTGGACCACACAACTTAATTTCTCGAACTAGGTGGACAATGAGATGCACCATAATGTCAAAGAATGCAGGGGGGAACATCATCTCAAATTTGCATAAAGTTTCCACTATTCTAGCCTGCAAGTCATCGAGTATCGACGGTTGTAGCACTTTCTTTGCATATTGTATGAAAAAATGAACAAAGTTACGTAATGGTGTGCCTCACATGCTTTGGAAGTATCCCACGAGTGCAATCGGTAAGAATACTTGCATCATGACATGACAATCGTGAGATTTCATACTCGATAACTTCAACTCACCATTTAAGGTAACAAATCGCTTCATATTCGATGAGTACCCAGTTGGAACCTTAATACCATACAATGACTCGCAAAAAATCCGTTTCTCGGCTTTCGACGGCGTGTAGCAAGTGCGGTGGCAAATAATTCTTCTCAGAATCATCCACCTTTTTTCTTTTCCCAATTTCCTCATCAACCCCTTCCTCCACTACTTTCTTTTTCCTTCCCGCCCTTTTTTGAGCCCACAACTCCGGTCGAAGCTTATTTTTTTCAAGTGAAGACGTGACGCTTTAACATCCTTTGTCTTACCCGGAATATTCATAAGTGTCGCAAGAATAGCATCACAAACATTCTTCTCAATGTGCATGACATCCAAACAATGTCTGACTTTTAAATCTTTCCAATATGGGAGTTTCCAAAAAATAGACTCCTTTTTCCATAATCCTGTAGTTCCATCAACTTCATTCGCGGGTTTACCATAGATCGTTTCAATGCCCTTAACACGATTATAAACTTGAGTACCAGTTAATGGTCTACGAGCAACTTCCTCTTCAACCGTCCCATCGAAGGCCTTTTTCTTAAATCGATAGGGATGGTCGCGTCTAAGGAGCCTTCGTGTGCGCATATAGACATGTTTGCGGCCTTTAATGTGTGTAGACTTCATGTCATCTATACAAATCGGGCACGGTTTTTTTCCTTTGGTCTTATACCCGGATAAGTTCCCATAAGGTGGAAAGTCGTTCATTGTACGGAAAAGCATGGCACGCGAGTGAACATCTCATTAGCATACGCATCAAATACCGACACTCCTTCGTTCCACATCTTACGTAAATCTTCAATAAGTGGTTGAAGGTATACATCTATGTCATTTCCAGGTTGTTTCGGCCCTGGATATGAGAAGCGACAACATGATGTACTTGCGTTTCATGCACAACCAAGGAGGCAAGTTATAAATCACTAAAACTACGGCCATGTACTATCTTTGAGAACTAAGATTGCCAAAGGGATTCATGCCATCCGTACATAATCCAAGCCTCAAATTCCTATCCTCGTTACCAAACGGCTTATGCACCCTATTGATACTTTTCCACTCGGGGGAATCGGTAGGATGCTTCAAAGAAACCGTCTTTCTTCCTACGATCCGCATGCCACCGCATATTCTTCGCATCTTTTTTTAGTGAGAACATGCGCTTAAATCTAGGTATTATGGGAAGATACCACAACACCTTAGGCGATGGTCCTTCACTACCCCCGGCCCCTTCACGCTTGTACCTTGATAATCCACAACGTGGACACTCATCTAAATGCTCATACTCATTACGATAAAGCACACAATCGTTTGGACAAGCATGTATCCTACGGTACTCTAAACCGAAAGGACACATGAGTTTCTTAGCATAATAGTTCGACTTTGGCGGATCATTTCCATCGGGGAGCATATCGGCTAAAACTTCCAACAACGACGTGAAACCGCAATCCGTCCAACACCTTTCGACTTAATATTGAAGAGTGTTATCACGGCGGAAAGTTTGGTGTACTTCGTACAACTTGGATACAATGGCCTTTCGGCGGCCTCGGACATAGACTCAAACATACGAGGTCGTTTGCAAGGCCGATCTTCAACCTCTTGTATCATCTCGTCTACCCGGTCTCTATCATCATCCCCATATTCATCATCCCCATACTCACCATCCTCGAAATCATCACCTAATTTATCCTTCTCCTCTTCACATACATCGTTCATTATCCTACGACTTCTTGCATATCTCCCCTCCTCACCATGCCAAACCCATACGTGGTATTGAGGCCTAAACCCACGACGAAAGACATGCTCCCTAAGCAAATGAATACTACTAACCTTGCTCACATTTCCACAATCTAAACAAGGACAATAAAAGTCGATCGCTCCGGGAAGATGCTTGGTATTCTAATGCGGATTTACAAAATTCGAGACCCCATTCACAAACTCAATCGATTCACGGCTACCATACATCCAAGTACGATCCATCTCATTCATGAAAACCTCTAATTAAACCTAACCAATTATAAGTATCAATCATTTAAGCACATTCACATGCAAGATAATCACATATTGAAAACACGCACATACAAATGGAGGCTAAGAGAGTCACATGTGCAAATGTATGCATGCATCCAGAAGGTCGTTATCACTCCAACCTAACCCATCCTTGGACGTTTAATCTCACTAGTGAATATATGCCAACTTTTTCAATTCTAAGGAAAATCCGGCGGCATTTCCCCTCGAGTTCTCCAAGTACACAATGTAGATAATTGATTATCTACATATGTACATAGAGAACAATGTAGAGAAAGCGACAAGCCAAGACTTTCCTTAGAATTGAAAATAAGACATACATTCACCACCTAAGTGAGATCAAGCGTCCAAGGACGATCCCAAACAGGGGACTATTCAAGACTTACTCCTAATGAGCAAGTCTTGAGCGGGTATCTAGGCATATGATTGATGATGATGATTCATATAACTTATACATTTCATAGCTTAATTAAATTATTTTCATCCAATCTCATATCAAGAAATATAGATACACATAGATTGAATCTACATATATACACAATAAATGAAGATATATAATGAATTGTCTTTATCATAAATACATACCAATAACAACTAATATGGAGATCGATCTTTATATATACTCTGCGCTATCTCCTAGTTGATTTGCCGCTTCCAATATGCTAATATCTAATACACATAAAATCGAAAAAATTATTAGCATATAGTAAATGCAAATTGCATATTATTATAAGAAATACATTAATATATATAAATTATCATATCTTACCCACATTGAAACACATTACAACAAAATTCAAGTCATATTCCACTAGTAAAATTACAACTTAAGGAGCATATTAAGGAGCATATTGAGGTTTTTGATCAACCAAATTCTTTGTTTTCAAAGATCCCACCTCTAGAAACATATATGAAGAAAAATATCAAAGGATAGAACTATAAGATAACATAAAAATTAAAGCTTTTGACTTTCTAGGTGGGTAAAAGAAGGTTAATCTAGTGAAAAACAACATTAAATTCGAAAATCGCAAACCTAGCTATAGGCCGACGCGGTGGTTCGGTGGTGGCCCGACCACGGGTAGTGCCGCGCGATGGCGTGAGAGGGGGTGGGTGGCGCACGGCGGTGGATGCCGCTCGGGTTGTTGGCGCACGGGTGCCTAGCTCGCGTTCGGGTGGTTGGCGCTTAACTTAGGCGGTTTTCGCGCTCGGGTGCGTGGGGAGGAACTCTTGGTGGCGTTTCTAACCACGGCGAGGGTGGCGCGTAGGAGAGGAGAGGGTTACGCGTGGTGCGGTGGGGGTGGCGCATAGGAGGGTGGCGCGGGGAGGTGGAGAGGGTGATGGTGGGTCGTTGCTTGGAGAGGAGAGAGTGAACGAAAATATTGAGCGAGGGAAATGCAAATTAAGCGCGGTCTTTGCTGGCCGGGAGAGTAAAAAATAAAAAAAAAGGGCTGCGGTTGTGTAGAAAACCGCGGCCCTTCCTCTTAAGGGCTGCGGTTAAGCCCATAACCGCGGCCCTTTGTTCCGGTAAGGAGCTGCGGTTTTGGGCTTAACCGCGGCCCTTAAAGGAAGGGCTGCGGTTTTCTACACAACTGCAGCCCTTTTACAACAGCAATTGACAATTTTTCCTCTAGTGATAGAATTGACTGGAAAACTATTACAAAATCTCTGACCCAAGCAAGAGATATTCTAGATTTACATCAAGCAGATGCCTACCTTAAGTCTTCAATTTCTCATATGGAATCTGCTAATCTGGCTTTTGAATATTGGAAACAACGAATGAAAGATATTTGGTTAGTTTCATCAGCTGACTCTTCGGCCAAAATCTGCTATAACCAAGTAAAAATTCGTGCTGCACATAATCAGATTCATGCTCTACAAGATGAAAATGACAATTGGATTTCTAACAAAGAAGAAATGCTACATTTAGTGGTGAATTTCCTAGAACAAGGCTATAAAAAAGACACTAATCATCTTGAGGATAGTACTATCATCAACATGTTGAATGAGATGGTTTTACCTCAGTTAACAAATGATCAATGCAGCCTTTTGCTATCTATTCCTTCTGCGGATGAAATTAGAAAACATATGTTCTCAATGAAAGCCAATATGCTTCTTCTGGCCCATATGGTATCACCATGGAATTTTTCAAAACTCACTGGTCAGTTGTTGGCCCAGCTACTGTTGATGGAATACGGAATTTTTTTCTCACAGGTAAGCTTCTCAAGTCTTGGAATCATTCTATTTTAGTAATGATTCCTAAGAAACTTTCTCCGCAAAATTCAAATCATCTTCGTCCAATTGGTTTATGTAACACTATTTACAAGTGTGTCACAAAGTGTATTTTGAAGAGGTTACATGCTTTTCTTCCTTCAATCATCACAGACTATCAACATGCTTTTGTTGTGGGAAGACAAATTAAATGAGTGATAATATACTTCTGAGTCATGAATTAAGTCATAAGATTTCTACTCGCACTCAGGGTTCTCAGGCTTTAGTGGCTCTTAAAATGGATCTAACTAAGGCTTACAACAGAATTAGTTGGCAATTTATCTTATGTGTGCTTAAGGCCTGTGGTTTTCCTGATGCCTGGATCAAACTAGTGCAACAATGTATTACTACAATTTCCTATAAAGTTATTTTCAATGGTATGCTCTCTTCTGTTTTTCTCCCGGGACGAGGACTTCGACAAGGTTATCCACTTTCACCTTACAATTTATTATTGGAATGGATGTTTTCTCGAGGATGCTTTCTCTTGCTCAAGACATTAAGTCCTTTAAAGGTATTAAGGTGTCGAGACGAAGTCCGTCTATCTCGCATCTTTTCTTTGCTGATGACGTAATGTTGTTCTTTCATGCTTCTCATTTGGCTGCTAGGAATATCCGAGATGTTATAACAAGGTTCAGTAGCATGTTTGGTCAAATGGTAAATTGTGCTAAATCTTCCATTAAATTTTCTCCTTATATCCTTTAGAATGAGAAAAATGCTATTAGGGATTGTTTTAATTATTCGGAGGTTCCTTACTTTGAACCGCATCTTGGGGCCCCTATTGACATTCAGGGATCTAAAAAAACCACTATTCGTTCCTCTTGGATAAAATTTCTGCGCAGATTACTCAATGGTCATCTCTTAAGCTTTCTCAAGCTACAAAACTAGTCTTCATCCATACAATTTTAGTAGCTAGAGTGGCCCATATCATCTCATACTATGAAATTCCAATGTCTACTGCTCTGGCCATTGATTCTTCAATAACCAGGTTTTGGTGGGCGGGTAGCTCTTCTAGGGGCATTCATTGGCTTAAAAGCGCTCTATAATTCACCTTCCTAAAGGTTTAGGAGGTCTGGGAATTCGTGCAATGGCTACTATGAATAAAGCTTTCCCCATAAAAAAAGCTTGGTCGATTTTCAGTAATCCACATTCTCTGCTAAGCAAGGTTTATTCTTCAATTCTCACTTCTCCACTGGTGTCTGGTAATAGTCAAATTAGTAGGAGAACTTCTTCCTGGGCTTCTAGGGGGCTAGCAATGGCAATAACATTCAGGCTTTTGGCAATAGTTGGTTATATCAAAATATTCCTATAGTTAACTCCTCTATCACCCTTCGTCTAGCTCAATCCACTATGGTAAGTAATTTCATCACCACTAATCCTTCTCCTCATTGGAATATCCCTCTTATTAGACGTTTCAAAGATGCTCAATCTATTCTCACTATTGAGCTTCCTCAGTCAGATAAGGATGACAATTTAGTTTGGAATCATCATGCTTTAGGCTCTTTCACTACTAAGAGCGGCTATGCTTTCCTTAGTTACATTGTTCAAAACGATCTAATTTTGCCTGCTCCTACTCTGGCGTTTTATAAAATTATTTGGCACCTACATATTCAACCTAAGTGGAGGTTGTTTCTTTGGAAACTTAGTTATAACATTCTGCCTCATAGAATTAATTTAGCTAGGAAAGGCATTGTTTCCTCCTTTAATTTGCCTGTCCTTTTTGCCAAAATGATGATGAAGATGATATTCACCTCTTTCGAACCTGCCCTATCTCTCAAACTATATGGAAAAATAGCTCATTAGCTATTATTTTAAACTTAGATGAATCCATTTCTATGAAAGATTGGATTTATACCTATATCTATTCCTTTATTGCCACTCTTTGGGGTCTATGGATTGCTAGGAATAATAACATTTTTCGGGGAGACAACTGCTCTCAAACCTAAATTCAAGTTTCTATTGCTGTTGCTTCTGCTCAACATGAGAGATTTACTCTTCTCTTGGCTCAACAACTCCGTTTCCTTCATCCTCCGGAGAACTTGTCAGATTCACCACCGGGTTTTATCCCTTGAATCTAGGCCAACAAAGTAGAGATATTGCTTCGGTGTGTATTCAAGTTGATGGTTCATGGGACAAGCACACGCTTAGGGGTGGGGGTGGATGGTTTATGACACAAGAAAATCAGGAGTACGTTGGAGGGGTGCATTTTATTGCCAAAAATGCGCTGTAAGCTGAACTCCTAGCTACTCTTCACTGCATCAAATGATTACTTTCTCAAGGTTTTTACTCGGTTCAGATCCTCTCAAACTCTATACTTATGATCCAACTTCTGCAATCCAAAGGTTTATCTAATGTCCCTCTTCGTTGGACTGCTCAACACCTCATTACCTGAGCTTCTACCTTATCCTACTGTACTATTCGTAAGGTGCCTCGACATCAAGTGGCCAAAGCTCATGACTTAGCTAAAGTTTATAATTCTTGTCCTTAATTTACTTTCTAGTTATTTAGATGCAGCTCCTGTCAAAAAAAAAAACCCATAGTATAATTAAATCGTGGCACATAAGAAAATCATATGGAGAAAAAAGGGAGATTAGGTGATAATTCCAACAAGAGGAAGAAAAATGTAAGAAAAAAATAGTTAAACTGAACAAGAACTTTGAATTTGGACTTTAAATGTTAACTTTAAAGTTAGTGGAAGAGAGTTATAATACTTTTCTAAGGTGAATTTTATATTGACACTTTGAAAATATCTTCTTACACTTGCATAGTCTTCAATAAATACTCTTGTAATGGGAGATGAGATTGTGAGAGTTATAACTTCTATAAAAAGAAGTTAAATGAAGAACTTTCCACTTAATAGAATTGAGGAATTGGTGTACAATCTTATACTGAATGACTTCATTAATATGTTCGATCACTTTGATCATATGTTAAATGGAATACAGATTTCCAAATAACCGAAGTCTATCTTAAAAGTGTGAATATGATATTCCAATTATATTTGCGTATATAGGCTCTAGGCTATGTATATATAGTATATATTAAAATGGGATAATGCATGAGAATTATCAGTTTGCATGTGATGTTGCGTAGTCTTTGGAGATACGTAGATGTGAAATTTCGCAGTGGGGACGGAGGAGCAGGAGTTATTTCTAGTACTAGCTAGTAGAAGTGTAGAACTATTGTACTTATTTGTAAAAAAAAATCAGGTCTCACTGTACAAAAAACTACATGAACATGACTTCTATGAGAGACAACTCACAACCAAAGTTCTACCGGTCATTGAATGCTAATTTATGAAGAAAAATTGCATAACCGAGGATTTGGTGAAATATATTTTTCAGTACTATCTCACTCTGGTATTAAAATTGCA
>CANSZD010001485.1:0-82500 GCA_947648045.1 Beta corolliflora
TGAAGCCATCCAAATTCTAGTGCCTTCTAGTGTCATGATTTCTTGATCACCATAAATAGTTACCGCACCTTTGGTTAGTGAGAAACTTTACTGCGAAATAAAGTTGAGGCTCTTGCTATGTTTATGCAACCAAGGTTTGTCTAGTGAGGAGGTTGAAATATTCATGAATGTCAATGACCATGAACTCTATCATCCTCGCCATAGGACCACACTCAATGAGGAGGTCGAATAGACCCAGAATGTCTTTGTTTTGGCATTATTATATGCTCGACCACTTGATTGGATGGTGCGGATCTCTTATTAATACCCGAGCATTGTTAATACACGAAGAGGGAAGACATTAATTGGCAGAGCCATTATCGATCCCCATTTAGTACCCAATGATGAAACATACCGTCGTCCTAATTGGTCCTATCCAAAGGAAGATCAATCGAACAAGCTAAGCTAAGCCTAAAAGCATTTCGAAAATATAAAGTCAATTTATTAAATCCAAGCCCAATTTTAAAGGCCCAATTAATTATTCTTGATAATTAATTATATTTTTTAATATTTTAATATTAATTATTCTTGATAATTAACTTTTAAAAGGATATTTCGAAATCGATTTTTTACTCCTAAAGATTCATGATTTCGGATTTCAAAGAATAGATTTTATCAAAGGATACAATCATAAAACAATAAAAAAACGGGCCAGAAGTAAGTGCGCGTGGGCGCAAAGCTTGCGTACGGTGTACAATTATGTGTCAAGCGCAAAGTGGTGCGCCCGGGCGCACAATTTTATTTTACCTTTTCGATTCGTTTTCGGTTTTCTTAGCATATAAATATATACCTCGTTTCTTCGAACGACTTTTCACAATGCTTTCCTACGACTTCTATACATACTCTCCTATACTCAAACTCATATTCAAATACATTCAAAACACATTCATACCTTCAAATTTCTTATTTTAAGCGTCAGATTGCTCATCTTAAAGATCGTTGCACAAGACCCAAGCAACAAAGGTATAATTTCCCGAGGGTTAAATTCCAATTTAGTTCTTGTTTTACTAACAATCTACTTGTCATGATGTAGATCTTCAAAGAATTAATGCAATAGTGTACATTCTTCCCTAATCTCTATTCTTTTTATATTTCTTTTTATATTGCATTATTATTATTCTTATGCATGATTATATGTTTAATGCTTTCATCACTTCACATGTTTATTATTGTTAATCAAAGACCTAAAGAACTGTTCTAACATTAAATTCATAATGACATGTCACCAAAAATTAGTCTTTTGTTTGTTTAATGAACATACATAGATTCTTTATTAGATTGCATTAAAATATTATGTGGTTATTTATTTGCATAAATATAGACATAATTGATATTAAATAGAGGCCAACAATGGGTGAATTTGATCCATGATCTTATTAGTACCCTCACCCCGAACTCAATCTATGGTTCATTGACCATTAATGGAGTCATGACCGAGAAATCTACATTGGATAAGTCCTAAGTTGTCCCTATGATTTGCCAATATCCAATTAGGTATATGAGTCTTCCTTTAAATACTTGTTGGTGACTTTAAAACGTTTTTCAATAAAATCTTTACAATGAGGTAGTCAAATACGCGCTCATCACGTGTAGGAAAATAAAAATACCTCTACAATTTGGCGACTCCACTGGGAGGATTTTAAAATTTTAATTTTTTAAATGAGTGGGTGAATCACGAAAAATATGATTCATACTTATTTTATGCTTTTAAATAACATTACAGTTTTGCATATGCATGGATACTGTTTAAGCCACTATAAGGAGCAATACTCCCCGCTTCATAAGCGCATGTTCTATGTGTGAGGCCACCCTCGGGGTATGTGCTTTTTCCTTCCGAAAGCTTCCCGAGCGATAGTGTCGATCTTAGTCATAAGCAAACCTACCCAACCATATTGTTCTCTTGTTCCCGACTTTAGAACTAGAGTGCATCTTACACGTGGCCACCTTTTAAGCAAAGGTACGAAGCGTGGGATCAATCTCTTTGTCATGGGCCCTTTTCAGCCTTAACCTAAGTCTGACAATAGTTGAAACGTAGAACTGCTCTTTAGGTTGAGAATTTTTGCATCCATGTTATATGACATCTGCTTGTGATTACGATTTTTGCCTCGTTATTGATTTGTCAAAACGTTAATGTGTACTACGCCAATAATCGTGTCTAAAAACATCACAAATTGACCAAGCTTCGCCAAATTAACAAATTGCATGCCGAGGGCGGTGCCCCCATTGCCTGCACCTTGTGCCGGACCCAAAGGCACCGCACCGAGTGGAAAGATGCGCGCCGGGAAAGCCCAACCGTGCGCCTGGCGCACAACTTTGCGCCGAGTGCAACATAGTTGCGTGGCGCGCAGCCTTTACGTCGCATGCTATTGCGATTCGGCTATCATTTAAGTCCTAAAAAGTATGTCAATAAACTGTCATTATGTCATGTTTGTCGTCGCGTCCCGAAATTATGTGGAATTAGCCAAACCTCGCCTAAATCGCCAAAAGCATGCCGAGGAGTCGAGGGTCAAACACATTAAATTGCTCTTGGCGCACAAATTCCACGCTAGACGTCGAGGCTTCCCGCCGCTGCGTTGTTGTGTGGTGTGCATCCTGTGCATCTCATGTTTTTGTCGATTTAGTCGTTGTAGTTGTTGATCCTCTTGTTCTTTCCATCTACATTCGCGTAGGTCTCCATTTAAGAGTCCTTTTTGTCTAAAAATGAAACTCACCAAATTCAAGCAAAAATCAATATTTTCATGCATATCATCTAAGGTCGAGTCTATCCTAAAAAGTGCATCTAGAAAAATGATCATGGTAGAGTTAGAGTCGTCATGCATATCTACCTCGTTCCATCTTATCCCATCTCTAGCAAATCTTCCCTATCAATCCTACACCCTCTTCTATTCTATTCTATTCTTTTTTTTTTCCGAAAACATTTACTAATCATCATCTTACAACATATTTAAAAATATATTTTCAAAATTAATCCATCATCTTTTCCCAATAAAAGATAAAAACATGGGGTCCCTTTCAAACAATTTGAAAATTCTAAACCCAACTCCAAATACTTATAATCCATCTCAATCAACCTAAACTTAATTCATTTGTTTCCATCCTAGGCCCATCTAAGTTTCGAGTCCCCGCATTCATTTTAGGCCCATGTGCATTAGAGTCTATTTTGCATTCATCCTAGATCCATCTAAATTTGAGTCCATACATTCATATTAGGCCCACTAGCATTAGAGTCCTTTTTAGGCCCATATAAGTCTAGTTCATGTCAAAATCTAGGCCCATCTGTATCTTTATGTGAACCCTAATCTATGTTAAGCCCAATCCAAGCTTAATCCCGGTCTAAGTCTAATCCCGGTCAATTTCAATCGAAGTCTAATCCTAATCCATTTCCAATGTCAACCCATGTGCATCTTCAAGTCTAACTTCAAAACTAACATAGGACTAAGTCCAAAGTTAGGTTCATACAAGGCATACCTCATACCCTAAGCCTAATCAACTCAAATTCCAATCCCATATAGGACCGAAGTCCAAATTCTAAAACTCAAAACCTCTAAGCCTAGCTAAGCTAGCACTTCTTATAGACCACATAGGCAAATCCTAAATTTAGCGAAGCTAATCACCCCTTAAGACCATAATAGCAATCCATGACCTAGCGAGCTAGTCACCCTTAAGACCATAATCGGTACCCTTTGACCTAGCGGCTAGCCACCCTTAAGACCATAACGACACCCCTTTGACCTAGCGAAGCGGGTCACCCCTTAAGACCATAACAGCAGTCCTTGACCTAGCGAAGCTAGTCACCCCAGTAAGACCATAACGACACCCCTTTGAGTTTAGTGAAGCTACTCGTCCCTTAAGACCATAACGCGCAACCCCTAAGTCAAGCGAAGCTAGCATTCCTTAAGTTCACATAGGCAATTTTTGAGTCCAACTTTCTTAGTCTAATGTAAGTTCTAAAGTCTAGTTGTCTAGCTTGCTTTGCTCAATCGTAAGTTCAAAGTCAAGGTCCCTAGCCTCGCTTGTAAGTTAGAGAGTCTAGTCTCCCTTATTGTCTAGCCTTCCCTAAAGTCTACCGCTTACTCACCCGTAAGTTCAAAGTCTAGTCCCTCCTATCAACACGAAGCCTAGTCATAGAGTCTAGTCCACAGATAGTCCATCCGAGTCCATATTTGCATGTGCATACAATTTGGCCCAAACTTCTCCAAAGCCTACACCTTTTCCCATTTCTATCTATCATTTCCATTTCTCATTTTCCATTCTCATTTTCTATTTCCATTCTCATTTTCCATATACATTTCTCATTTTCCATTCTCATTTTCGATTTCCATTCTCATTTTCCATATTCATTTCTCATTTCCCATTTCTCGTTTCCATTCTCATCTCTCATTTAAAAAAAAACCATTTCTTATAATTTATGAGATCTATTCGATCTCAATTCAGACAGTCGTGAGATTATAACTTGGGAACGTCCAATCAGAGAGGAAGCAAGTTCGGCTCTATTCCCAGACTTGCATGTCAAACGAATTCTCACTTTTTCAGACGAATCTTCCGAAACTTCAGAATCATCATCCGAGATGGGAGACACTTCTGAACAACTCAACGTAATCATGGATCAGCTCCAATTGATGAACTCGCGTCTGGAGGAAAGTGAAGAGGATGACACTCCACCACCGCCACCTCCTATCAAGTCCAAGACATATTTGAGGTTCGAAAAACTCGAACAACTCGAGGGTCAAGCTCATGGCCATGAAATCATTGATCCTAAACCGAGGGAAAAGCTTCATATGAAGGTAGCGTTGCGCGACCTCCCAAATTCAAGGGGATCGAAGACCAAGATGATCATTTGAGAGCTTCGACCTTTGCATATATCTTTCCCTTGACCTGATAGACATCCATCCAAGTGGTTCGGATCACCGAACAAAACTAAGCCGAAGATTGGGACTACATCAAAGAAGAGTTCGCAAGCGGACATATACAACACTCAACTTTCTATTGGTCTTCGTGAGTTGGAGTAAACTAAACAAAATTCCAACGAAGATTTTGTTAACTTCCTTAATGGATGGAGGGAAAAGGTCAGTGCAAATGATTAACGTGAGCAACCGAGGAGGACCAAGTACGACCAGTGATCCAGTAACTTGCAACCCAATTATGGAGATCACATCAAATTCCAACCTATAGTCTTTAACGAAGCTATATAAGGTAGGTCTTCGATCGAAGAGGAGGTACAAGCCTCGGAGATTAAGGGTTCCAATAGCGATAACTCTTTCAATAAGAGTAATAATAACCCTTCTAGCTCCAAAAGCAATGATGTCAATGCCTTAACTACTGAAAAGGGAGGTTATCAAAATCCTTAAAGGAACTTCACACCCCTAGGCATGACTTTAGAAGAAGCTTTCAATAGGCTTCATGCAAGAGGAGCAATCCAACCTATTTGTCCCCTCCGCACTCGCACCTCGAATAGGTCCAAGAAGTGGAATCCTAATGCTTACTGCAAATATCACCAAGGGAATGGGCATCCAACATCCGTGTGCTGGGCCTTAAAGAATGCGCTAAGGATATGGTTGATAATGGTAGACTTCTAATCCCGCCTGCAACAAAAGTCAGTAACAACATCAACCTCTTGGGCAACACTTAAGTAATGCCGGGTTGAGTCATTTAAAGCTAGTTTTCTAGGTTGAATCGAAGAGTCCCTCCCCTAGTTTCTTCATTTCCTTTCATGTCAAGTCTATGCCATTTAGGACTTTAATATTTATCACCCTTGTTCCATTTATTTCTAATTAATAAAATAATTGCATTTTCTTTTCATTTTTATTGGCCTTGTTTAATAAAAAAAATACAACAGAAACAAAAATTATGGACATATTTTGGATTAAGAGTTATTTCCTCTTTCCTCCATCACCTTACATAAGCCATCATCCATAAACCATCTCATGCAACAAAGAAAAAAAAAATCCCTGAAACCATCATCCTCCGTGATCCTTAGCCATATAACCTTTCAAAATCACAGCTCCATAAAATAACCTTACAACCTTCTAATATCCTAAATCAAAAACTTGTGTGCAAGCCTCATTACAAAAAAACGCAATGCCAAACAAAAAGTGAAAAAAATTCAAAGTACGGAAAAAAAAGCAAAAGAAAAAAGAAAACACACAAGACAAAAAGAAAAAAGAAAAAAAGAAAAACCAAAGGCAAAGATAAAAAGTCAAACTAGGGGGCTTGCACACAAGTTCTACCCTCTTTCAAATCCTTCTTATACCATATAATCCAAATCCATGTTCAAAGCCTTATCCCAACCAACTCAGCCTTTCAACCTAGCCTAACTCCTTCTCCAAGGTATGTCCAAGCCCGCTAGGTTGAAAACCCCAAAGGGTTGCCTAGGCAAAAGTTAGGGCACAAAAAAAAGTTAAATCAGATCCAGAACTATGAATGGTCCGATTCCGCGAAGGATACGTAGGAATTCTCATCTCGAGGTCTCGACCGCTTCAATAAAATAAATTAATCAAGGTCTAAAGATTTGACTTTCTAGAATCGAGAGCATAATCTTTCTAGATCCCGACATAGACCTCGAGTCCGAACCTAGCTACGTCAAAGCTTTTTCCCACCGAGATCTATATGAGTCACAAAATTTAAACTTTTTATTTTACAACCCAAACTCTCCTTTTTCGTGAACGACTCTCCGGCAATATCTGAATTTGCGTATATCAACTCCCCAAAGAAGAATCCCAGTGAAGAACTTTGAATACTAATACATATCAAGTACATTCAAATCTAGGCTCAAAATGCATAATTCAAGACAAGCTTACCCAAAGTGGGGGCTTCCTATATATGTGGTGGTTCCTCCAAATCAAACTCCCGAAAAGTTGTAATATGTGGATCTCACTTGCGGACCCCGATTATTTACCAAAAAAGTTTTCGAAAATCAATCTATCTATTTCTAATCATTCTATATCTCTACCTATCCAAACCTCCTAATTTTACATAACGCTAACCTTGCATAACATTCCATCTTTCTTATCCTCGCTTAACTATGACCTTGCATGACGTTTCATCTTCCATAGCTTAGCATAACCTTAATCCTTTCCTAGCGTCTCATGCATCCTTATAGAGTCTAAGTTTGCATCTTTGCATCATTATCTGCCTTATTTGAGTTGTTTGCTCCTATCTCCTAACATCTTCATCTGCAGGTAATCAGATTGCTTGTAGTTATTGTCCTGCATACTATTTTTTTTTGCAAGAGACCGACGATATATAGATCGTTCTAAAGCAGAGCGTTTAGAATCATTCTCCATCCCGACACCGTATACTTTGACTATCGGTTTCCTGAACCTCAGTAAAAGTGTGGGCTTCGGTAGACACAAAATTGTGTCTCCCCATCGAGTACCCAATAATGAAACATACCATCGTCCTAATGGGTCCGGTCCAAAGGAAGAGCAATAGAACAAGCTAAGCCAAAAAGCATTTCGAAAATATAAAGTCTATTTATTAAATCCAAGCCCAATTTTTAAGGCCCAATTAATCATTCCTGATAATTAATTGTAATTTTTGATATTGTAATATTATTTAATCTTGATAATTCATTTTTAAAAGGATATTTCGAAACTCATATTTTTATTCGTAAAGATAGCTGATTTCATATTTCAAAAGATAGATTTTATCAAAGCATAAAAAAATCTGAAAACAATAAAAAAAGGGCTAGAATGTAAGTGCGCGTGGCGCAAAGCTGTATGTCGCACATTTGTGCGTTAAGCGCAAAGCTGTCTGCGCGTCTGGCGCACAGTTGTGCGTTAAGTGCAGAGCGGTGCGCCAGACGCACAGTTTTGTTTTATCTTTTCCAGTTTTTTCACTAAGTACCCCCGAGTTTTTAGAAAATTCACGAGGCACCCCCCAACTTTCCAAAATACACGGGGTACCCCTAAGTTTCATAATAATACACCCAAATACCCTTAATGACTAACGGTGTTAACCGCCTTTAGTCATTAACCCTAATTTTCTTTTTTGAACCCTAATTAACCACTAACCCTAGGCTTAACCCTAACCCTAACCCTAGCCCTTACCCTTACCCCCTAACCCTAACACTAAACCATAAACCTAACCATAACCCCCCTCCCCCACCCACCCACCACCCAATGAACCCCCCCCCTCCCCCACCCCCAACATCCCCCCACCCCCGAAGCCCCCATTCCCCACCACCCAGTCGAATTCCCTCTTCACCTGACCCCCGTCGAAACCTCCCCCCTCCCCTAACCCCGGCCGATCTCCGCCCCAGTCCTCTAACTCCCCGTCGGATTCCCCCTTCCCCCACCCAAACATTGCCGGATCCCGAGTAAATCGTCGCCGCGCGCGCTCGTGCGGCTTCCGCGAGTGCCGACGAAGAACCGAAGATACGAAGACGAAGAATGAGAGTTGACCGATGTAGAATGAGCGACACATATAGGGAGGGGGGGCGAAATTCGACGGGGGTCGGGAGGTGGGGTTTCGACGGGGGTTAGAGGAGGGAAGGGTTTCGGGGGTTGGGAGGGAGGGGTTTCATGGGGGTTAGGGGGAGGGAGGGGTTCGCGGGGTTGGGGGAGGGGATCGATGGGGTGGCGAGAGGAGGGAGGTTTCGACGGGGTTAGGGAGGGGGCTCGGGGGGTTTGGGGAGGGGGGCTTTGGGGGTAGTGGGAGGGTGGGGGAGGGGGGGGTTAGGGTTAGGTTTAGAAGTTAGAGGTTAGGGGTTAGTTAGGAGTTAGGTTTTAGGGTTTAGTTAGGTTAATTAGTGTTTAATTAAGGTTAACACTAACTTAGTTAACCATCATTAGTCATTAAGGGCATTTGGGTGTATTACCATGAAACTTAGGGGTACCCCATGTATTTTGAAATTTTTGGGGGTACCTCGTGAATTTTCTGAAAACTCGGGGGTACCCCTAATCTCTATTCTTTTTATATTATATTATTATTATTATTCATATGCATGATTCTATGTTTAATGCTTTCATCACTTCAAATGTTTATTATTGTTGATCAATGACCTAAAGTAATGTTCTAACATTAAATTTAGATAATTCGGACATTCTGTTAGGTTTCCTGTAATATGATGCATAATAACATGTCACCAAAAAATAGTCTTTTATGTAATTAATGAACTGACATAGATTAATTATTATATTACATTAAAATATTATGTGGTTATTTATTTGCATAAATTTAGACATGCATCGATATTAATTAGAAGCCATCAATGGGCGAATTGGATCCCAGATCTTATTTGTACTCTCACCCCTGAACTCAATCTATGGTTCATTGACCATTAATGCAGTCATGATGGGGAAATCTACATTAGATAGGTCCCTCAGTTGTCCCTACGATTTTCCAATATCCAATTAGGTTTATGAGTCTTCCTTTAAAGACTTGTTGGCGACTTCAAAATGTTTTTCAATAAAACCTTTACAATGAGGTAGTTAAATACGCTCTCATACAGAGTAGTCGAATAAAAACACACCTACACCTAGGTATTTCCCATCCATTGCAACTTACCGTAATGTGCAATGAATTGTTGTGATCCATATTCACTAGGAGAAAATTATCTTTGAACATGAGGGTTCGATTAATAACGTGAATGAATCTTAGCATCTGGTCATGTGTTATAGAAGAGTTTACTGAAGCTTCATTGAGATGTTTTAGAACAGCATCCCTATGAGGTTGTGAATTCATTAATACTTTCTATATGGAAACATTAGCATTTTTTTACTTCCTTCATGCGCTAGATAGCATCATCCTCTTTATTATCATCTCCTGTCATAGGATATTTGTCCTTTTGTGTTCTTCTTAATACTTCCACGGGATTCTGATCATCTTCCAAGCGAGATGGTTTAACGTGGCAGTCTGCTCTTGTCAGGTGAGATACATCCATAAACTCCTCATCACTGAGATCATCTTGCCAGATAGGACACCGATAATTGTTTGTAATGGTGAAATGACATCTAGTGCTTTTCTCTACAACAGTCAGGACTGCAGAAGCGTCTTGATCGGCATCAGAATCCAAGATGAAGAAAGCACCATCATAATTAAAGGTCCACATATATCTGAGCATGGATCCTTCTTGAGAGTGAAATCAAGATCCTTGCAAGGCCACATTTTGAATTTCTTCCGAGTGGAATAATCATAAACCAGGCACTTGTAACTTGCATATTTTGGCATTTTTAAAATTCGAGGAATTGTCCTGTGGATCGTACTGGTCAGAAGAAGCAGAAATGGTGTGTTAATTGTAAATGAGGGTTTATGATTGGGAAGTGGGTTTTTTTGTGATGTTGGTTTACTGGGAGGTGGATCCCAGGGAGAGTTTTCCATCATCCATGAGACTCTGAATCTGATGTTTAAGAGTTGTGCAATTCTTAGTTGTGTGCCCCGGGCATTAGTGATATTCACAATTTTAATTAGGATCATAACCAAAGTAATTAAGGATTTTTAGGAGGTGGCGTGGATTTTGTGGCTGAGTGAGATTGGCCTTTTTTTAGCCTGGAGAGGGCTTGGACATAAGAAATGTTTAAGGGGTGAAGTTTCTTTGTTGTCATAGCAGGAATGCTGAAGATGCGCCAATGGCATGGATCACATGGGTTGTTCTAGGACCTGCTAAATAACTGTTTAGGGTTCTTTTGTTGTTCCCAAACTTCTGATTATAAGTGGTGCCGGCAGTAGCCTCATCTTTTTTTATATCTCCCCTTTTTACGGTATCCTGAACCAGGGTCCCCGTATCAGTTAGAGCTTTAAAGGTCGGAAAATATTGGTAACCTATATATTTAAGATAAATAAGAAGGAGATTCCTCTTGACCATTTGCATATATTCCTCCTCATTAAGCCTACTCATCATCTTAGAGGCTTTGTTTCTCCACCTAGTGATGAATCAAGAAAAGGTCTCATTACAATTTTGAAAGGTGTGTGGTCTCTAGATCCCTCCTAGTTACACCGGTCTGTTCATTGTACTTATACTGGTCTGATAATTCCATGAATATGTCAGCCAAGTGGATGTCTACGTATTCTTAATAGGATTGAGGAACCAATGTGCTGCAGGTTCATCTAAATACTATTGGAAGAGCTGGCCTATCAGATATTCTTCCACTCACCAAGAACTCATGCCCCCTATAAACATCCTAATAGAGTTGGTTGGGCTACCAGTCCCATCAAACTTTGTCAGGTTAGGCATTTCAAAACAAATGGGGCAACCGTGCTTTCGGTAAAAAAGTTAATCCATGAATGTCCATCCTGGGCACGCTGGCACAATCTGCTTAATGTTATCCTATCGGTCAATCATGGCCTGTACATGCCCATGAAGTTCAACCATTAGATCCGATGAAGGAATAGAGTTTTGTGGGTGTTCATTGGTCGGAACTTCAGACATATTGTCGCGACCTGTAGTAGAGAACACAACTGATGTAGACAAGAATGAAGGCAGTACTGAACGGAAACGTTCACAATGGTCATAACTTCAGTGAATCAGCCTACATCCTGAGCGGGCCTAGGCAGAGTTCCTGTTGAATGAGATAAAAAGTTAGCCCAAGAATTTGACAAAACTTTATTTTTTCCTTTTATTTTAATTATATTATTAGCTATAGGGAATGGAAGGAATGATACTTTCAAGAAAACTTTTAACCCCAACTTCCAGTTATCATTTTACTCATTGTTTTTCAGAGGTGTAAAACCTTAACAATACCTTTTTTTTTTTTTGGACTCTTTATTGAATTTTTGTGACACATTTTTTTACTCGCTTTTTTTTAAGGACGGGACAGAAATATATATGTATTTGTTAAAATCGAATGTGGTAATATCCTTCCATTTCATGTTGTTAGAAGAAAAAACATAAGAGACGAAATAGATGACGAGGCATGTGTCCTTGTTTGGGCAAATTATTATGCCCCATATATCTCCATGTCTTGTGGTTATCTGCATATGGTAATCACCTTCAACTTCTTTGATGACGCAATTTTCTGAAGCCATAAAGGAAAATATCAAATATAAGGGGTCGAACCCGAAGGTTGCCTACGTATCTTCATATGTAGGTTTGAGATCATGAAAATAAGTTCTTTTTTTTTTCTTTTTTTGTTGACATGGAGAATTAGGCTCAACGGAGTTCTATTATATATTATAATATATTTTTTTTCTAGCTGCACTCAAAATGAGTTGCCAACGTACCCCTTTTAGTATACTACATTCGTTCCTAAATAATTGTTACGCTTTGACTTTTGACACTATTCACACATTTCAATTTGACTATCATTTGTGATTTATGGGTAAGAGAAAATATAGTCATGTGAGGTCTTGTTTGATTCGTCTAGATATTTTCTTTTTGAATATCGACTTTTTATATTTTTTACAAATACAAAATTAAAGATATAAAGGCTAAAAGTATTACATCAGCATGCGTAAAAAGTGTAAGTATAACTAGTATTTGGGAACAGAGGTAGTATTACATAGTAAAGACAGATTAAAACAGATACATGCAACATTAGGTATTTTTTTAGGGGATCAAGCCACACTTAGCTCTGCCTACAAAGTAAAACATGGAAGCAAAAAGTAACTCAAGTAGTTCTTAAATTCTATAGAATCCAGTTCTCTGGCACCATGCCATGTATTCTCTCGTCTGAAGACGCTTATTTCAACCTCTCCTCTCTTTTCTTGATATATAATGGATTGTCTTCTCGGTCAACTAGCCATGCTGCCCAGCTTACACACTGGCATACAAGACGCTCTTGTGTCGTAATCGATCTCGTCAAGGAATATATAGGGTTTCGTGATTGACTGAAGAGCTGCGACCTTGTGTGCTGGAGAATCTATTATTCCATCGCATTGGACAGTCCAGGTTTCTAGATAAAATCAATGGAAGTTCTTCTCGATTCTATCAATTTACTTCATATATGGGTTCCAGCTCGACTGATCACGTTCATCCTGAGGAATGGGCCAGTAAATGTAATCCTTAACCAACTTAAAGGGTGGTATTGCTGGCATTTCCTCTTCATGACCTTCCCTATTATCCTCATGGCTCAAGTAAATCACTTGAGAGCCATGGGCTTTCTGCATCGCAGCTCTACATTTCCAGATCTCTTAGCCTTGAAAAACCCTGACCTTGCATTACATTTCGTAGATCCTAGTCTTACATAACCCTAACCTTGCATGTCGTGTCATCTTCCTTAGCTTTGCATAACCTTAGTCCCTGCATAGCGTCTCATGGATCCTTAGAGAGTCTAAGTTTGCATTTTTGCGTCATTATGTGCTTTATGTGAGTTGTTTGCACCTATCTGCTAACATCTTTTCCTAGAGGTAATCAAATTGCTTGTACTTATTGTCCTGCATACTAACTTTGTTTTGCAGAGACCGGCGTATATAGATCAGTTCTAAACTGCAGAGCGTTTAGAATCGTTCTCTGTCCCGACACCGTGTACTTTGACTGTCGGTTTCCTGAACCTCTGTCAAAATAGGGGCTTTTGTAGACACATAATCGTGTCTCTCCATTTAAGGGCCCAATGATGAAACATACCGCGGTCTTAATTGGTTCGACCCAAGGGCAGAGCAGTCCGAAGAGCCTAAACAATTTTAAAAAGTGTTAAAGCGTATTTTAATGATCCAAAATCGTATTGAAAGTCCACTTAATTATTCATGACAATTAATTGTATTTTGAGCCCAACTCTTTGAAAAAGCCTTGTTTAATAATAATTAATATTTTCAAAGATATTTTTATAATTAAAATCGGATTTTATCCTGTAAAATCGGATTTCCGGAGTTAAAAGATAAAATAAAATCGTTAAAACGCGTTTTATTAAACAAGCTCTCAAAACGTGTCAAAAGCAAGGCGGTGCGTTAAACACACCAGCTTGTGCCGAGCGCAAAGTCGTGCACCAAAAGCAACGCCGTGCGCTAAGCGCACAAGCCTGACATATAGACCTGTCTATCACACAGAGTCGTCCGCCAAGCGCACTCCTCTATGCGATGCACAGAGTGATAATTCTATCTTTTTTAAAGAGTGTGCCACGTGGGCACAGTTGATTGGTCATGTCGCGTCAGGCGCACCAATGTGTGCCTGACACGGCGTGTGTATGTGCATCACACACCTACTTGTGCCTGGCGCAGCTGGCGTGTGAAGCGCAATTTCGGTTTTCCTATAAATAGGCTTCGATTTTCCCAAATCAAAAACGGTTTTTCTCTACACTTAATACTTCGACTACAATACTTAGACTTTACACTTTACGAATATATACGAAAACCTCTCTACAAAACTCATACTTTTCAAATCTACAAACGTTTAAAAACAAATATTTTCTGACATTCAGATCTTCAGGCTTCACGATCGCTCGTCTCGAAGGTTGTCAATCTCTCAGACCTAGGCAACGGTATAATCCTGAGGGTCTTGCATGCCTTTTTATCACCCACATGTTATTGTTGCTAATCAAATATCTAAAGAATTAATCAGATAATTTGGACAACCTGATAGGTTCCTTGTAATTTTGATTGCTTAATAACATATCACAAAAAAATAGTCTTTTATGTATTTCCTAAACCAACCCAGACTAATTTTTTTAGGGTGCGTGAAAATATTATTTGGTTATTCTATTGCATAAAACTTGACATGAACTGATATTTAGTAGAGGCTAGCAATGGGCGAATGTGGTTCATTATGAATGTATTCGTACCCTCACCCCCGAACTCAATTTTTGGTTCATTGACCATCTATGGAGTTAGGACGGGAAAAACTACATTGGATAAGTCCCTAATTTGTCCCAATATCCAATTAGTTTTATGAGTCTTCCTTTAAAGACTTGTTGGCGACTTCGAAAACATTTTCAATAAAACCTTAACAATGGGGTAATCAAATACGCGCTCACATCGCGTAGGCGAAATTAAAACACGCCTACAAGTATTGTTTGTTATGTTTATAGCTAATTGATTGAATCTCCTATACGTATTGAAAGCAAAACAAATGATTAAAGATATATAAGAAAAAGAATATGTATACATTTAATAGAAAAATAAAATAAGATAATATATCACCTCGTATATAAAAAAAAATCGAATAGCTAAATTAATACATTGTCTAACTTGTTTCAAGACCTTTTTACTCTGAACGACGTATTTTTTGTGTTTGAATGATGAACGTCTTTCTCCTAATCGAAATAAGTCTTTGTCTCCAACTGCATTAAATTAAATAATTAAAAATATTTTTATGATATTGACAATATATACATACAATAAATTTCACATAAGAATCAAAACATCAAATAACAAATACCTAAATTTCGCTTCTCATTTAATAATAGTCTTCTATTAGTCTTGGTGATTTCGGATCAGAATGTCCAGATTTAATACTATTTGAGACGAACCAAACAAGACCCCATATGACTATATTTTTTCTTATAAATTGAGAAAAATTGAGATGATTCTCTCTAAGTATGAATAATGTTAAGATTCCAAACAAGGAAGATAAAAAAACAGAGGGAGTACTATATAACTTGCATACATGTATACTTATATAATTATGTAATATATACATTCAGAAGGATATTTGATAAAAATATAAGAATCTTATTTTTTTATTAATTAGGTGTTTTATAATCAGAAAAATTGCTATGTATGCAAAAGATTTTTAAAAACTAAGGGAAGAAAAACAAAATGTTAGATACCTCAGTCCTCACATATGCCCAACCAAAATTGAATTGCTGATTTGTAGCTTCGAAGAAAAGACCTCACTACATACACTCGCGGTACTAAAATTCTGCATCATTTCCAGTGAGACAACTAGACGAGTTTCATTTGCTCTTTATTTAACTACGGATTTAATATTTATACAATTCTAGATTTCTCTGTTTCTTTCTCCCCAAAAATAATGGGGGTGCAATCGTATCCCTTGTACCACCCCTTAATACGCCCTGCTATGCATGCATAATGATCTGATTTTTTTAATTAATGGGCTGTTTTACGTGACTTTATATAATTTTTTTTAACTATGCATGTATGATAATCTTATCTTTTTTATATTAATCGGTTTTTTATCAATCTCATAATTTTGACAATTACACTAATAATTTTTATAAATCTAAAAGTACAGAAATAATTTGTTACATAATAATTACTACGAAACTTGCATGCATGTATACTAATAACATAATTTCATATATATTTAACATAGTTTATTTTATAAATCTAAGCATCTAATTTTTTGTATTAGTCGGCTATTTTATACAAAATAATTATCTAATTATCTAATTAGTTGTGGCTTACTACTTTGAGAATACTATGCATGTACAATGATTTGATTTTTTAATTAATGAGCTGTTATACGTGACTCTATATAATTTTTTAAAACTATGCATGTATAATAATCTGATTCTTTTTAATATTAATCTATTTTTTATAAATCTAATAATTTTGAAAATTGTTATTTCATAATTTTTATTCTGTAATCCAATATACACAAATATGTTTTTTAAATATATATTAATCGGGTTTTCTTTATATATATACTAAAATGAACTCTATTTTCTAATTGTCATATTTATTTTAATTGGCTACAAATTATACTTTTTGTTATTGAAGAAATCAGATTATTAGATTAGAGACATGCAAACTGGTTTTCATGTTTTTTTGTTAAATTAGCAAGTTAAATTCACAATGGAGCACCTGGAGATCAAAAAAAGTTAAGAGGATATTTTTGGAATAAGATGGAGATGAAGACATGAAGCTGAGCATATTTCAAATTTTTTTTGTCAAATATCGATTAATCATATATGTAAAATTACAACACAATTTGTTTTTATATAATATTTAATAAATAATTTGCATGCATGTTTACAAATATAATTATTTTTAAAAAATAATAACATAATATTATTGAATTTTTTCCTTGAATAATGCTAAAATGGGTATTAATTCCTGAAATGTGCCCAAGTTCAAATTAATTCCCTGGGTACCGTCCACGTAGGACGGCACGTGAGAATTTTGTTTTTTTAACAAAACCGCTACTCCAAGTAGCGGTTAATACCAATAATGTAAAGTTGACCGCTACTTCAAATAGCGGTTATATGATGTCCCTAAGACAAGTTATAAGGCATGCATATAAACCGCTACTTGAAGTAGCGGTTTATTATGAAACAATGAAACAAAAAAAAATGAAGGGGAAAGCCACGCAGCCCGGTGCGTGCCACTGCAGCCTAGGCCTGCGCCCCGCGCAGATGCTCGCGTGGCACGCGACTTCTCGCGCGGAGCGCAGCCTTAGGCTGCGTGGCACGCACGGCCGCGTGGCTTTCCCCTTCATTTTTTTTTGTTTCATTGTTTCATAATAAACCGCTACTTCAAGTAGCGGTTTTGCCTAGTAAACCGCTATCCCCAGTAGCGGTTTTACCTCATATACCGTTTTCAAATAACTTCAAGTTAACCGCTACTTGAAGTAGCGGTTTGCTTTGAAAAAAAAAAATTCTGGCGTGCCGTCCTACGTGGACGGTATCCATGGAATTAATTTGAACTTGGGCACATTTCAGGAATTAATACTCATTTTAGCATTATTCAAGGAAAAAATTCTAATATTATTATTTAACAATCTAATATGATATTTTTTCTATCAATATTATTCGTGTTTTTTCAAATAATAATAATATGATTATGTTGTAATTTTCCTAATTGAGATTTGTTATTACTATCTAATTTCAATATTCAATTAATTATAAATCTAATTTAAGTAATTGTATATTATGATTTGTATAATTATGGTAAGACAAAAAAATTAATTATTCTACTTGATAGATAACATGCATGAATGATTACTAATAATATTAGGTCGAATATATATATTTTATTGTAAACACACTTTCAGTAATTTGAGTTAGGTGATTCATTAGTCAATTTTTCATTAATTTAGTATAATTATGCATATATTTGATTATAATTTGAGTAATTGGACATGTTTAAAACAAAGAAAAATTGAAGACATGTAATACCTTGTGCACGTTTGTTGTTTGAACCATAATTTTCCCCAACTGCTCTTCTCTTTTGTCACGAGTTAGCTTTGCATTTTCTTTATCCATTCTTTTTCTATTCCTTTATGATGCTCACAAAAAAAAAATTGTGTTTGAATGCTTTAATCTCCTAATTATTCAATATATGTTTGGTGGATGATCTAAAATTGAGAAGGCAGCATAGTGATGAGTACTTTTATATGTGTTGTGTTGTTTGTTCATAATGAGTAAACCGAAAATAACTGAAAATAGTACTTAGATTTTATATAATTAAGATAAAATCTAAAGAATCATATAAAAGAGGAAAATATATATAATGTGAATTTTCATTCAAGATTCTATTAGAAGAGTACATTTTTGTGATCCATAATTTCGGCTAATAAAATCCCTAAAACCGTGCTTGTTTTCATATACTAGTTTATTATTAAATCCCTAAAATCGCGTTAATCAGATTGATCATTTAGTGCAATAATATCAATGATCATAATCAATGCCTAAAATCGTGTTAATCAAAGTGTCCATTTAGTGCAATTCTATCAATCACAATCTTGCTAATATCATCAAGTTTTCGTTTTAAAGAAAGTTTAGAAAAATTTTCAAAGCAAATTAGAGTAGTTGAACGTTTTACATAACTAATCTATAAAATCGTGCTGAAAAATTTGTCCGTTTATTACAATTATATCAAATAGAATAAAATTTGAGTACATGAACATATGATATATTTATCAACTATGATTTGTATCTAATAAAATTAGTCCCCCCTATGTACCTATTCTTTGTTGTTATATTATTTATTAGATTTGATTTATAAGACGATCATAATATTATGCATATGATTTGTTTGTTTATAAGAAAATGGTTCAATTTGCTAATATTATCACTCGGATTTTATCTTAGGACATGATAAATTGGAATTGTTGCCATGTAATCCAATAAACATAAGAGGAAATTTCCAATATTAATGAAGATAAAAGTAATAACGGTAGTAAATCTGTAACTATTTTATTATTTATATGAGATCTGCAATATTTATGTTTGCTTTGAAAAATGGCCTAATAAACCATATTGACTATTTTTTAATGTCAATATTTGATTTTCCACCTAATAACTATCTTCCTTGGGATGTAATAATTAATACTAGTCGTATATGCACGCGATGCGTGCGTCAATAACCTTATGTACCGAACATACATATTTTTTATAATCTAAAATCATTTTGGTAGTGATGTAAATTATTGAGGTTTTTTGTAGATGTTATTAGATTTTTAAATTGCAAGTGACCGATTTTTAACTGTTCAATACCGCCACTGAAAAATTTGGGCGATGATTTAATAATTCTTTGTCAGCGACTTTAGTATAGTTCTTTAAAGATTGTAATTGTTAATAAACCATATTGTTTGAACTTTGCAAATACGAAGTATTATGTTGTCAGGATATATCGCTAACTTTTTTTGATTGAATATTCTAATTAATTTCGTGAATTGATTGTTTCAATCTATTTTGTCATGTTATTAATGATGGTGATTGCATATTTCAATTTTGACTTATTCTATATGGCAAGTTGCATTGATTCTCATTTTTTTTAATTTTTTATAAAAAGAAAATGTTGTTTTAATCTATTAGAGGGTATTCTAGTCATTTGAAAGGGGGACACCACACCTCGTCCCTTGGCTTATATAATAGTGACTTGTAATTTATTATTGTAATTTTTAATGTAATAATCAGCTTATTTGTATTTATTCATAGTTAGGTGGAATAAAAACTATTGACGTATTATTAAAGGTTACATATGGTTTTAGCCATCTGAAAATAATTTTATGCAAGGGATAAATAATAGACATTATGGGCCAAAAAATTGGTATCAATAGTTTAACATCTAGGAATAGTTCAATATATCAAAACTGGTTTAAATTGTGCCTTTTCTTATAATAATAAATTATTCAAAACAACTAGCAATAGTTCAACATCTCAAAGTATAATGTGAATAATTCATATTAAATTATTCAAAACAACAAATGTAGCAAAAGTTCAACCTCTCAAAACGCATAAATTATTTAGAAATGTTTGAATAAAATCCTCTAGGCTTGGCCATTCTTTTTAACCTTCATAATAACTTCCTTCTTAATAGTTGATAATTAGGAATCCAAATTGGGACTATCAACCTCCTTTGAACCATCATCATCAATTTCACGTACACACTTTTGACGTGGAATTGAAATTGCTTCATCTTGATTTTCAAGAATATATTAATGTCCTATAAGGAAAACTGAATATAATTAATTACTTAGGGGTGATTTTTTTGAGTTAGAGCAAAATTATATACACTTCCTAAAAAATAATATTACCTTCCCCAATTCAACTTCTTTTACACTCTCTAGTTCCTTTTCCATTCTTTTTGCACTTTCATCTTGTAGGATAGTTCAATTAGTAGTCTAAAACAAATGGAAAAGCACTATAAATGATTATTAAAATAATTTTTTTTTACAATTATGCTAATTAGAAAAAACCATATATCACTAATCTCATGTACATCCCCATCCACATGTCTATAATACTTTGATCGTCTATAATGTTAACAATGGTAAAGTTCTTAGACTGACCAATCTTATTAGCATGAGGGATTTGCACTTTGAAGAGAATTATTCGGGGAACCCATCATTATCACCATTCTAGTAATCTTTATAAATAACAATAAACATTTTTGGCAAATTAAAAAAATTACTTACATACCTTTGTTTGCGCTTCTAATAAGTCGGAAGCGGATTTATCAACTAACTTGAACATTTCCTTCTAAAAAAGAACGACCTAAGTTGTACCCGTACCCAGGTGGACCCGTGCAGTATGACCCAGACCCAACCTATTACTAACCCAGAACTAACAGAGGCACCCAACTTCACCCGCAAATGGCCCAGTTATACCCGAGCTAATTACACCCAATCCATTGACGATCAAACCAATATCAACCCGACCCAATATCAAACCGACCAAATTACTACCCGACCCAAATAGAACTCGACCCAAATCCAAACCGACCCAAGGCTACCCGACCCAAAACCATTCCGACCCAAGGTTACCCGACCCAAGGCCATAAGATTGACGGTAAATTCCTCACCTCACTAATTTTCCTTGGTTATTTCTCGTATTTTCCATCAAATACAACAAATGCAAAGCCTCTGCAATATTACAAAGCAATCTAAGTGTACTTACATTAATGCCATACTCCAGAAAGTGTGAAATTGCAAAGAATTATCAACTTGATGCCCGACGGTGTATAGTGAATTACAGTTTAGTCTACCGATCAATACTGAACAAGCCAACAAGGTATAATTTTGATGTTTCTATGCCTTACAAAATAATATCCATGTCAAACGCAACAATTTAGGATGCCCAAAGAAATTGAAAGATTGTTCTAATAGCATCATGTATCAAACAATACTTATATTACAAGAGTCATAAATCGTCTCATGGTTCATTACAAAGACCATATGCAAAAAGGCCAAGGTTCTGAAACTATATAATATATCACAGTGTTCAGATCAAATTATAGTAGTGAAATCATAGCAAAATTGTGACAAATCAGAATCAACATAAGTTCTACTATATCGTAAGAATACATTAGTATTAAAGTGAAAATTTTGATAGAAAAAGTAAGGTGAAGTAAGCAAATCTTTGTCAAACACACTAAACAGAAAGAGACGAAGTTTTTTTTTTTTACAACAAGAAAATATACAAAGTAAAAATACTAGCCGAAAAACAAAGAGGAAAATAAACGTCTAGACATTCTTGCTAATGTAATAGCCAGAGTAATATCGTCCCTGTGGACCTTGATGATACGACACCAACCAAACGTGCTTGCAAGTTGCCTAATGGTAGAAAGTGAATAACGAATGGAGATATCCGACGTTGTAGTGGTCTGAAGTAGTCGAACCAACGCATTTGAACCCGTATGAATCGCAATGCTGTTAAGTGACACATATCTGGCCCAGCAAAGTGCAAGAAGGCAAGTGTGGACTTCCATATGGAGAGCGGAGGAGGCATAGAGCATTCTTGTATCACTAGATGAAGCAACGTCATCTTGGAAGTTGATAACCCAGGCGGCTCCCCCTTGATTCGTCCTGTTGTTCCAGGAGACATTAATAAGGAATATTGTTTTTGGTGTTTCCTGGCGATGCCTACCAAAGTGAGCAAAAAATAAACCCCGGAGGAGGACCATCCTTTAGAGTGGGGTTGCTAGCCCGAGAGGGCGAGTGTGAGAACGTCAGATGTTGTTGATTGCCAATTTGGAGTTGATGCTCGAAGACTTTGATTGTTGCCCGAATGCGTTGAAAGACTTGTGCATTCCTAGTTGTCCAAATGGCCTACATCGTATTGACGATGGAAATTATGAGTGGGCTATTATACCCTTCATTGTATATGAAGTGTAGGACCTTGTGCATGAGCCATTTCGCAAACAAGCTGTGAGTGCTAACCGGATCATTAGAAGCCTGATGTTGAAAACCCCATGCTTCTATAGCCAAGGGACAATTACGAAAGAGATGATGACAACTCTAACAGGCTTGTTTTTACAATAATTTATTAAAATGTTAATTATATTTATAAAGTGAATTTTGTTCCTCATATTGTTATTTTATTCGGTTGAAATATAAATTTTTATTTGTCATGTTTGTAATATATTTTTTGTATTAATTTTAAAAAGTTATTATTATAAGAATTATTTTTTTCGGTTTTAGATATCCAAAATTAGTTGAGCATATTGGGGCAAATATTTCTTTGTTGGTTGTATTTGGGAACTAAAACACACCCAGCATATTGTCGGTCACCTTAACCCCAATAAACCCCCCTTCTGGTGTTGTGAGTTATTAATGATGATGATGATGGTGTTGCTGTTGTGGTGTTGATGTATGGTTATGTATTGTTATTGTTGTGTTGTTGTTGTGCTGTGTTGTTATTAGTTCTAAGAGCACCTAGGCATTTATTTGATTCTTTTTAATATAAAATCAGTTTGTGGTAATAGTTCGGGTTAACTCGACCAGAGTCTCTTCTGTTGTGCTTAATTATCTGTAAGCTGCTCGGGAAAATCCGGGCTTTTACAAGTGGTATTAGAGCTTGATTATTTTTGGATACGTTGTGATCTCCATATCATAGCGTAGAGTTTGAAAATAGGTTTAAAGGATTGGCTAAAGTGTAAGGTATAAATGAATCAAGCCGTATGAGTGTTTGCGCTTTTGCGTGTGCTATATGAATCCATTTATGTGAAGGCGTACTATATCGTCTTTGTATCATTTGATTTGTATGGTATTGTTATCTAATGCCTTGTCTTGTCTATGCTATTATTTGAAACTTATATGTCTTGCTTAAGTAAATGAATTTCAAACAAGATTTCTGCAAATGAGATGATTAGAATCCAACGGCAACAAGTTTACCCCTTTTGTCTTCTTTGCTCCTTTATATCGCGAGTTAAGTTGAAGTAGAGATACAAAAAGATGATGGTAGAATGATGGCTGGACGCCTAATATCTTGCGACCTTGAGATTTTGGTTTTTTTTTAAATAATGATTTGCAAGTTTCGAGGACGAAACTTTTGATAAGGGTGGTAGTATGTAACAGGCTTGTTTTTAAAATAATTTATTAAAATGTTGGTTATATTTATAAAGTGAATTATGTTCCTAATATTGTTATTTTATTGGGTTGAAATATAAATTTTTATTTGTCATGTTTGTAATATATTTGTTGTATTAATTTTATAAAGTTATTATTATTAGCATTATTTTTTTCGGTTTTAGATATCCAAAGTTAGTTGAGCATATTGGAAAAAATATTTCTTTGTTGGTTGTATTTGGGAACTAAAACCCACCCTCCATATTGTCGGTCACCTTAACCCTAATAAACCCCCCCTCTTGTGTTGTGAGTTATTGTTGTTGATGATGATGATGATGATGGTGTTGTTGTTGTGGTGTTGATGTATGGTTATGTATTGTTATTGTTGTGTTGATGTTGTGTTGTGTTGTTATTAGTTTTAAGAGCACCTAAGCATTTATTTGATTCTTTATAATATAAAAACAGTTTGTGGTAATAGTTCGGGTTAACTCGACCAGAGTCTCTTCTGCTGTCCTTAATTATCTGTAAGCTGGTCGGGAAAATCCGGGCTGTTACAACAACTATCCGCTTCTTCCAAACAAATAGGGCAACTATCCGAGACACCAATTCCTCGACGAAAGAGATTTTCTTTCGTTGCTAGGATATTTTAAGAAAGTTTCCAGAGGAAGAGCTTCCACTTAGGCATGATGTTCAGACTCCACAAAATGCGATTAAACTGCAACTACTGAAAAGGAGTTGTCATGCTACAAATATCATTTTCCTATTGTTTCCAAAGCAGCATGTATGCCGATTTGGTAGTGAAATCACCAGATCTCGTACCTAGCCAATATAGACTATCCTAAATAGTTGAGGTGCTCGGGAGCTCCAGACTTAGGATCTGATGAGCACCAGCTGGAATAAAAAACCTGTGAATCTTATGGATATCCCAACCATGATGATGTGGTAATATCAAATCACAAACCCTTAACCTTGATGCTTCTCGAAGGGAGACAACATCCCGCACGATTGGCGTAGTACCATTTACCCATTTGTCAGTAGATGCAACGATGGCATGACCGTTTCCAGCTTTCCAAACACATTGTTGCCGGAGCTTCCTTCCTTCTTGCCATAAACCGCGTTCACCCCAGGAAATATTAAGTCGACGTGGAGCCTGACGACTGTAATTGTGCCCAACTGATTTGAACACCTTGGAGATAAGAAGATGTGGATGATGTTGTATTCACCAAGCCTGTTTCATCAAAAGAGACTTGTTAAAAAGACCCAGGGTTCGGATACCAAGTCCGCCCAGGCCTTAGGGAGATTGAATTATGTCTCGCTTCTGCCAATGAATACCCTTGTCTTGAGAGTTGGCCCAGAAAAACCGAGCAAGAATACTATCAATTTTATTAATGATAGTATTTGGAATCCGGAAAACAGCCAACTGATGCATGATGGAGGCAACTAGGATGGAGTTAATAATGATGAGCTTGGTCGGCTGTGAGATAGGTCGGGACTGCCATTGGGATATTTTGTTGGAGATCTTGTCAAGAAGTGGAGTACAATGCCGAACTTTTGAACCCTGAATATCCACTTGAACACCCAAATACATGCCTAGCGAGTCCTGACTTTCCATCCCTAAAATGTCCTTGAAAATCTGTTGTTGATCCTGTGTAACATTGGGACGGAACTTAACAAAAGATTTTTGAAGATTAAGCATTTGCCCTGAGATATTACAGAAACGTTGGGCCATGATCTTCAAATTAGTGCAAGCAGCTTCATTGGCTCGAAAGAAGAAAAGTGAGCCATCCGCAAAAAACAGATGAGAGAAAGTTGGACCCTGCTGACGAACCAAAATTCCTTGAAACTACCGTATGTTCTTGGTAAGGGAAGCCATACGTGAAAGGATATCTATGCAGAAGAAAAATAAATAGGGGGAGAGAGGATCACCCTATCTCAACCCACACTGACGAATGAACGCATATGTGGATTTTCCATTGATTAAAATTCTATATGAAACCGTGGAGATGCATCGGTGAACTAGCTAAATCCAATGTGCCGGAAAACCATACGCATTCAAAATCTTCAAAATAAAAACCCAGCTAACTCTATCAAACGTTTTATTCATATCAATCTTAAGAGCAGCAAGATGACGCGACCCTGTTCTTTGCTAATTAATGACGAGGCAAAATCATAATATTATTATCTCCCATTTGACGACAAGGAACAAAGGCGTTTTGATAATTATCAATTAAATTGGACAGTACAGGTTTCATGCGATTCACCAAACACTTTGAAGCGCATAGGTAGATAACATTACATAAGCTTATAGGGCGAAGCTGATTTACCTCCTCACGAGAATCTATTTTTAGAATGTGGACCAAAAGGGATTTATTGCACTCCTTAAGCAAGTATCCTGTAGAAAGAAATCGGCGGACGGCTTGAAGGCCATGGCTCCCCAGAGTTTGCCAGAAAATCTTGGAAAATTCAGCTAGAAAACCATCCAAACCCGGAGATTTGTCATTGGCAATATCAAACATTGAGTCCCGAATTTCCTACTCTGAAAAAAAAACAAGAAAGGAGTCAGTATCATGACAAGAGATAGTTGGCGGGTGTAATTCCCAGAACTAAATCAATGTTTTCCATGTGGTCGTGCACGCTTGACGTTTCTAGATTGGAAGCAGAATATAATGACTTGAAATGAGTAGTAATAAGATTTATAATCTCCTGTTGATCATCAATCCAATTTCCTTGATCGTCTTTTAGCATATAAATTTAATTTCGCCTCTTACGCTGCTTAAGGCGATTAAAGAGAAGGTAGGAGGGGAGCTCCCCAAATCGAATATGTTGATCTCGAACTCGTTGTTTCCAATATAAGTAAGCTAGTAATGATTCATCGATAAGACTTCGACGTCTATCCCCAAAAGATGAGCCCCGGAGAGGGAATTGATGCAGGTGCCGAGAGGGAGGAGCTGATCCAAAATGGACTTCCAGTGTATTCCTAAAATAATTTTTTTGTGAAGGCACCAATATTTAAGTCTTTGTCGTGCAACTATGAGTTTTCTCGTGAGAGAATACATTAGTGAACCTTCAATGTTCACGGCCCACACTTCCGAGACTATTGCCTGAACCTCAGGTTTCGAAAGACACCAAGGCTTGACTTGATAAGGCCGAAGATTTGTTGGTAGAGTCGGAGATAGCTCAGTTAAAATTGGCGCATGACCTGACGTGGTGATCGGAAAATTTCCAATCATAGTATTTGGAAATTCATCAAACCATCCCGGGGAAGCATATGCACAATCGAGTCTTTCCATGACGAGATCATGTTGGTCACGATTATTCGACCACGTGAAGCGTGGCCCTATGAATGGAATATCCTGTAGCTGTAGATCATGTTTCCAAGCGATAGTTTCATCCCAGCCCCTAAGTAATGATGAACCACCTAATTTATTTTCATATTGATCCACTTGGTTAATATCTCCGATTATCAAGTAATGGCTATAACTTTGCGTTGAAGTTCACCCCAAAGCGTGGAGCGATGTTGAAGGTGTGACTGGCCGTATAAAAACAAGATGAACCATTTCTTGCTGAAATTTTACAAAAGATGTAATGTTTAGTACTACATAATACATCAACATCAAACGACCCCCAACAAAAAACAACGATTCCACCGCTTTATGATTCAGCATCTACACCATAAACAAAACTAGGATGAGTACTACGTAGCATATTACTTACATATTCAACACTACATTTAGTATCTTGTAGGAACAAAACCAATGGATGATATTGAGAAACAAGCCAGAATAAGTAGGGAATTGTCGGACTATCACTGGCGTTTAAACCCCGACAATTCCATGAGATGGCATTCATTGATCACTGGGTGACTGAGTCAGGTCAGTCATGGAAATTGCCAGCGCAAAGTGTAATTCCATCTCTTCTTCCTTTGATGTTTCGGCAAAACTACTTTCACGTTCAATCATACCCGTAGCTTTGTTGTGTTTAAGCTGTTAATTTCCTGTTGTATCCTTCGGTGAAACCCTTGCGTGACGCTTCTTAGCACCAGTAGAGATAATGACTCATCAGGCGTTACCCCCAAATTTTTAGCCATAGAAAGATCAATATACTACATTAAAGGGCAAAGGCAACGCATGAAAACCGTTGCAATAGGGCCAAAAGTCGTTGCAGTAAGCCTATTGCAACGGTTTTGAACCGTCGCATTTGTTGGCGTTGCAATAGGCCTAACGCAACGGTTTTTAAGACCTATTGCAACGCCTTGATGAGTCGTTGGCTTAGATCAACATCTTATGCAACGGCTATTATAATCTCAATATTCTAGTGTATTTGGACCTATAGCAACGGTTGTTGAAATATAAAAATTCTATTAGGGACCTAATATATATATATATAAAAACCTAATTAGATATAATAGAATATTTCATTGAGATTAATAAATGTATATATATACATATTCTTGCTTACAAAATCAAGCAATATGCTACAAAAGTTAAGTACTAATTAAATTATATATTCATCTTAACCATACAATAATTTTACTATGTGCTACAAAAAAAGTTGTTAAAACTACTATGTACTACATAAAGGTAGGCAGGCTAGTGGAGCTCCCCCGCTTGCCATCAAATTAAATGTAGGACATTTCTGCTTGATCTACCCATTCTGCTCATGGTAGAGCCTCCCCACTTGCCATCAAATGTAGGAAGTCTTTGTTTGATCTGTTCATAATTCACCTAAATATATTTAAACAACTTAATTAAGTTGGTCAAAACATAATCTTTTGGCAATAAAAAAATCTCTACTGATTACCAAAAAAAAAAGTTACAAAACTACTTATGTTTGAACACTAAACCATGCAAAGAAGATTTCAACACAAAGTAAGCATAATTAATACTCTCATTGGCTAATAACAGTAAAGTAAGAATTAGAAAGCGTAACATTAATCTAATATGTAATCAATCTCCAAGAATCTAAACGCCTTTCTACGATATTACTAAGAATATAAAATGTGAATCCAACATGAAATCTTAGGCCCAAGTGAGCAAGAATTAGACCAAAGTCATTCAGTTGTACGCATGAAACCCTAATGCTCTACCCTTATTAGTATATTGTCATGGACGCGATATTCATTACGCTAACCATATGAAGTATATATTAAGAGGCACTCCATTCCTCGGTAGAAGGGAAGTAAAGTCATTGGAAGTTAGAGTAGTCCTAAGTAATTCATTTACAAGAATGCCCAACATAATTGATTTGTCAGAAACCTTATAAATGTGACATTCATCACACTATCCTTAAATATAGTTTATATTGTTGGTAACTTGGTGTAATGCATCCTAAGTTCCTAACCGATATTTCCAAAAAACCAAAAAATCACATGACATCTACTAAGCTACAACAAAGATAACTTATGGAAATGTGAAGTAGTAGAATGAAAGGCTCAATGAATCATTGCTAGTTAGAGGATTATGTGGAGGAAAAAAACATCAGAAGATTAAGAATTTAGTTTGAGGTTTGGTTCCTTCTTTAGAAAGTTACTAAATTCATCGGAAAAGGAACAACTACTTACTTTAGTGTAGAGTATCACTGACAGCAACCAAGAAGAAACTCTCATGTACACATTACTGAGCTCATTCTTAGTACTCTACATGTTAGAGGCTTATTCTACAAGCTTTAGGGGACATAAAGAGAGATAGAGAAAATAGGCATCAACTATCAACTATCAACTATCAAACTTCACTCTTATTCTTTTCTCCCTTTTCCTTTAGACAATTATAGCTAAAGGCTCCAAGCACAAACACCAAGAAGTTCACAGAATCGAAAATAAACCTTGATATACTCCTATCAATTTCCCTGCCATCCATAATTCTCACCAACAATTGTAGCAGTTTAAAAGACAGCAAAGATCAACCTATTATTAAACATTGAGCAGCAATGTAAGCAGAGTCAATATCCATAAATCAAAAGTCTAAGTAACTATAGTTGTATTGGATTTCAATTAGATTTCCCTTTGAATCTAAAAGAGGTCCTCTACTGTCATCATATACGCAAGAAAATCAGTAGTTAGTCAATGAAACTACCAACATATAAGCAGTTCATCCGGAAGTATTAAACAGATCTTACATGAAAAACTACAGTTTAATTCATGGAAAAAACAGTGGAACTTGATTGAGTTGTATGACCTAACACTAGATCATGCTTCCAAACTCCCAAGTGGAGTGCTAATAGAAATATTTTAAATTTCTCTTAGATAGAGATAGAAACTAAAAGAAATACCTATTCACAGGGTTAATTGCTGCATCTATTTGAATGCCTCCCTCAATTGTATAAAGATATCGCAATTAAGTCCAATTATAACACAAATAATGAGTATGATCAAAACCAAACAGATTTCCAATTGCAAAACACTATTGATCAACTTTAAGGGAGGATGATTGACCCTTTTGAATGCGTCTTAACAAGTCTGCAATAACTTTTACCTAGAAAGTTTTCAACATGTTCATCTCTCCATTCTTACTATCCTAAAACTTGAATTAGATTACGCTATAAAATATTCTAGAGTAGTACATGTATAAAATATATATATACCAGCCTTTTTTCCAAATTATGATCAGCATATAATCATTTGTTAAATTTGAGTTCAAAAAAACTTGAATTAAAGAAGATTTAAAATATTTGTTGCACAATCATATCAAACTTCCTCCAATAATGCAAGCAAAACAAGAACAACACAAGGTAGAGGAGCAAAACAGAACCCCCATTTTCAAAGCATACAACTGGCATTAGGCTAAATCCGAGCCTAAGTTTCAAACTAATGGTGGCTCTCAAACCCCCAAATGGTGGTTAGCCTATACACACACCACACCATCGGCTCATGGCTCTTGAGAGGTTCATCCTCAAACTGAAGATCAAAATTGACTCTAATATAACAACCTTGACCCTGCATTGTAAAGGAGACCCTAGCTATCACACCTTTAAAAAGTACGCCACCTAACTCAATTATCTGATTGAATCTATTAAAACCCAGATCCGGAACGTTCTTCACTAATCACTCAATCGAACCAGCTCAACATTGCGTACACTACTTTGTTCTTCAACAAACATAGATAATCTCATTTCTATACCTTATCTACAATCTCGTACGAAAGGTGATACCTTTTTACAGCTCATCAGTTCACAGTCACGCCACAGACTAGGATCCTACCATTTTTTTTAGCCACATCCAATTCACAACAATTCCAAAGCTCACCACATCTTAACTAAAATCATATCTCAGATCACTGAAAACACAAACAAAATCAACTCCAATCAAATTACACTCCAGAAACCCTAATCAAGTTGAACAATTCCAACAACAGAACCAAAAACCGAAAATCACAGTGCACAACTTGAAAAAAGCAAACAAATCAAGCTCAATATTGCAGAAAATTGAAAATCAAGAGGAGGGATAAACCTCAATAAGAGTAGCGAGAGTAGTGCATATCCTGAAGTGCAGATACGAATGAAATTTAGAGTTGAAATCCGCCATAACTTCATCGAAAGAACGTTGTTCTGAATTTAGCAGCGAAAACAACGCCTTCGAATCTTCGACGCTGATCATCGTCGTCGAAGTTGTGGTTCGCCGGAAAGTACAGAGGAGAGAGAAAATGGGATATTGGTTCAACTTTGAAGGAGGAGAAAGAATCAACGCCATTCGTTGAAGCTTATGGATTTTGGTCGAGGGTTCCATGATTTCTGGGCTTTAAGTTGGTGGGTCGTTGTTTTCCACCATTTTTATACAGGTTTTGAAGCGGCGATGATAAGCGGGGAATTGAACAAGGGTTTTGAAGTTGGAGGAGAGAGAAAATGGTTATCTGCAGCATAATCGCCGGTTAGAGAACTTTCTAACAGAAGTTTATGGAGCACCTTAGATAAAGAGGGATCTATATTCTATGGTGTGAGTCGTGTGACGGTGTGTTTTAGTTTTGAAATTTCATAAACAAAAAGTGGGAAATTAATGAGTTAGTCTTACGTGGACCTGGTCCACAATAATATTATTGTAGACCAAAACCACTTATTTAACATAGGCCAATCTTTTAGCCCATATAAGAACTTTTTCAAATTTTAAGCTTACCCTTTCTACCATAAATGATCGTTTTTTTTTAATATAAGAACCCTTTCTCGCATTAGTTTATCGTGATTTGAAATTTTCACTTTCATGACATAAGAACTCTTTTTTTTTTCATAGTCAAACTTTATAATTTATATATATTCATCTTTTATATTTATTTTTTTATATAGTGATTCTTTTTTTTCATAAATTACATGAATGAGCATTAGGTTCACACTAATTTAATGTGGACCAAGTCCATATAAGTTTTTTACGAAATTAATAGACCCAATTCTTTGGGCGCTTACCATTGCAGTAGCTATTTTAACGCAACAACTTAAGATTAACAGGTGCATTTTCTCAATCTAATGCAACGGCTATAACTCAGTCGTTGCAGTAGCCCAATCAATTATGTAGTCAGTAATGGGCCGTTGCCAAAGACCTATCTATTGCAACGGTATTAAAAGAATCGTTGCGTTAACTATCTTTAAACCATTGCCTTTGATCGAAAATGTAGTAGTGAATTATGGCTTTTGCTTTAAAGGATTTGTCTTTATCTCGGAGCCAGATGTTGAATCCACACTTTGCCTCCCATTATTCTAATCGCCTCTTCTTTTTTCTAACTCATGCTTGTTCAGTCTCGCCTATTGGAATTAATACACTTGCAGCTGATTGGCTTCGAAGGATTGGGTGATCTCTTCTCTTTTTGTCGCTGAACATGGCTGAAGTGCATTGCAACGCAAGAACAATAGGCTGAGGAAGGATAGGAGGTTTTTAAATTGAGGAGCCCGAAGCATCATCTGAAGACTGATTCATGGAAATTTGGAGCGGCCTTGTTGGTGAGTAAATCTCTTCAGGTTGATGATTCGCTTGAATTTGGCCAGAGATATTAGGTACCTGCAAAAACGGGTTAATTGGATCTGCAAAGGGAGGGGGGGGGATTCGAAATTTCTCATTAATATTATTAGAGATGTTTCGCAGCTCCATCGGTTCCATTTCACTATTCGACCCAAGATCTGGATGTGAGATTTGATGTTTAGGCCCATGAAAGTGCTGAGGAGGAATTGAGTTCCATGCTGGGTGGTCATACCAATTACTAGGGCCAGCCTCATTAGGCCCAGGAGGGGCTCTCATGGCCTATCCCTGAGTGCTTCGAGAGTATTTGCAATACATGCGGGCCCAGATTGTGACAGAGTAGACCCAAGAGGAGAATAGGGGTTCCTAGGGATTTCAGTGCTGGTACCCGAAATTGGGGAGCTTCGTGGGCCTAGGCATAAATTCGTTGCGGCTCTAAATGATCGGTGGGCCCAAGAACTAATTCCTAGTGCTTGAAACAGTCCTCCTCCAACAGACCCTCAGGCCCTAATAGGCGGATCTGGTTTAGGGTTTGTGTTAGGGCTTCCCATCCTAGGTGGAAGATTTAGATCCAAAGTTGTACTGACCCTTTTAACCCTAGGAGCCACTGGCCCATACCTAGAACCTGGTGTAGGAGGCATGTGGAACCTCTCAGCCTAGAGGGAGAAAGATTACGCATGTATACGTTTGAAAAATCCATAGGGAGATTGGTGTGATGTTGCAAGTTTTGATCCGAATATCCTTGAAAAGATCTTTGTGGTATCTCCGGGGAAGCTTCATAGAACATATCATCAGAATCATCTGGAAGATGGTAGTTGTGGATCGGAATGGGTGGATGCATATACAGGTCACGAAGCTGCTCGTAGAGAGGAGGAAACTTATGTCGAAGATTCACCCGAGGATTACGGTTGATAAACCTGTCATTCAAACCTCGAATCAAATTAGTATATAAAGGAATACCTTCGTTGGTGCGAAGAACGAACATGCCATCATCCTCCAAGTCACGAACTCGCCGTTGAATGACATGCAGAGCATCATAAGCAGAAAGATTACAAAGCCCCGTATTATGCCCAACACAACCACATTCCTTACATAATTTGTAGATCCCTTCATATCGGAAACAAACCCACGAGACCCTATTATCATCAAGTGGTAAAAAACAACCAAGTATTAGTGGTTGCGAGAGAATAATAACCACGCGAGCTCGAAGATATGGATGTAACGGTAAACCCGGACCATAGCTATCAAGCCTCCCCACATAACCGATGTGGCTTAAGATATGAACCATCCAATCATTACCCAGAATACCCCAAGGAAGATCGTGAATTCGCACCCACAAGCGTGCAATATTAAAGTTGATAGAAGTGGGGATTTTGGTAGAAGAGATTGGCCGAAACATGATGGGCTTTCCATCGATAATAGTAGTGTGACTATGAAGAATAGCATCCCTATATGTAAGATTTTGACATTTGAGAATAAAGTACGGCTCCGTACGATAAACGTGGATAGGTTCACGTGTTTCCCAATGATTGTTAACAATATTAAATACCAAACTAGACATGGGAGGTGAGTTATCAAAGAAAACACCTACCACAGCATGGGACCACCTGAAGAGAGGAAGAGGATTGTTGGTAGGCGGATGTTGGATTACTACACCCATCTTCTGCATCTAGATTATTCGATTTTGCTTGAAGTTTGTATCTGAGAAATTGGGCAAATCTGGACCAGAAGAACTTTCCATCTGAACACTTAAATATTCTTGGAGATAAAATAAAGGATTTGGCTTTTTTTGGAGTAAATGTGTCGGATTTATGCTGGGAGTAAAACTTAGATTCAACTAAAGTATAAATAAACTTGGAGCTGACCGCCACTTTGTCGATTGTAACGAGTTCTTCACGCCTGACCCTTAAAAGATAATTTGCAGGTGAATGTGCAGGAAGACGGCTAGGGTATTAGGTGAGAAGGGATGGTTGCGATGCAGAGATGCCTGGGGATTCGATTCATTTTTCATAGATTGTCTCTCGTGAGAGAGCTTTCCGTAATGTGAGGGTTTTTTGTGGTTAAAAGGACTAAGTCTTTGTAGAACACCTTATACTCTTCTAGTGAAATCTAGAAAAAGAAGTGCAGTTTACATACAGTCACGTATCCAATTAAATCTTTAATAATGTGACTATCCACATAGACAAACTAATAATACATGAAAAAATACAAGGACCATTGAATGTTAATAAATTGAATTCAACAGTTCCAAACCAAACTAATAACACAAGAAAATAGAAAATCAACCAAAAAATAAATTAAACGAAACTAAAATAAATAAAATAAGAGAAAACGAAAAACTAAACGACAATAAAAAAGAAATTACAAGAAAACACAAAATCTAAACGAAAATAAAAAAAGAAATAACAAGAACACCATATCACCACGAAATTACACATTATTAATCAAACCCTAAATTTGTAACACCCCCAAACTACCACCACGTGACTTTCACCTACAAAACTACTTCCCAAAAGGTAAATAGGGCAAAGCCAAATAGGAAAAAGGAAAATACGCGTCAGTATAAAACTGAGCACGAAATGTACAAGATAGGTAACACATTTACTAGTTCGCAACATTTTACAATTCAAAATCACCTTAACTAATAATCCAATAATAACTTTAAAGAACAAACTCTTTCCAAATAACTTGGATTAATCTTGAAAATAATTATCTTCTTATCTCCCCTTCCTTTACCTAAGTATGCACACCCCCAAGCTAGTCATCCCATCACAGATCTATATAAAGGGGTAACAATAATTGCCAATAAGTGGACTTTGAAACATAAACCCTTCTTGACGTTAATCAAGCGGTAATATAATAATACGAATAAGTAAGTCATAGATAATTCTCCTTTTCTCAAAAATAACTTTTGAGCACACAAAGTTCATAAAAATAAATCCAACCATTCCTTGTAATAATAATTTAAATTTCCGAAAAAGGTAACAACACATTCATATAATATGATTGATAAATTCATTTCTTCTTTTTATTTCAAAAGTGAACAATAAAATGTTGTAACCATTTTAAACTAAATTTCTAAATCAATTCAACCATTAAATCAATAAACAACTTTAACATATAAAACCACATTTTAAAAGATTTAGCTACGTAACGTATCTAGATCTTGCAAAAAGAGTGTACTAGCAACTTCACTTAATCTTATGCTTGAGCGTTCTCCGACCCAACCAATAATATAAAAATAATCTAATAAGTAACTTATCACATGAACTTAAACATGAATTCCTAGAAATTAACTATATACATAACCTATAATGAACAAAATGTTAAACTTAGAAACATGAAAATCTTTTTACTTAAAACAAATAAAATTATTGAAAATTGAATAAGAAATACAAAACTAAAATAGATTAAGAAGAGAATAAGAAAGAACCTTGAAGCAAGAGAGTTTGGATTTTTCAAAGTTTTTGTATGGAAAATATGGCTTGAGGTTTGGGGTATTTATATGTGTAGAATAGGGAGTACTTAATTTCCAAAATTAAATATTTTGTAACCTTCACCATAATTTAGGAGATTAATCCCAAGATTCGTGACCTACACATTAATTTGGGAGTTTTGGAAAATCAACACCACCACCCCCCTAATTAAGGTGGCAGGCCATCACGCATATTTTTTTTTTTAAATCTCCATCATATAGAAGAAAATCATAACTAAACATTTAAATGTTTAAAACTTATATAAATTTTGACGAGAATATAAATCCAAAAGTTTAACAAATCCAAGTTTGGCGTCATATTCCCGCCAAAATAATTTAAAACCAGTGAAATTACTAAAATACCTGTTTGCTTAAAATATTCATTTTAAAAAATAATATTTAATTACTTAAATAAATAATAAAAAATATGCGGTATTACAGTCTACCCCCCTTAAATAAAGTTTCGACCTCGAAACTTAAGACAAAAAGTCATAGTTTCTTTCCAAAATCCTGACACAAGATCACAACATATCCTCTAAAGTCTGAATTGTTCGTTCTATTTGTCCGTCTGTAGCAGGATGAAAAGTTGTACTCATTTACAGATTAGTGCCCAAAGCCTTCTGTAAACTCTGCCAAAAGTTGGACAAGAACTGCTATTCACGATCTCAAATAATGTCCTTAGGCACACTATGATATTTCACCACCCACTTCAGATATGCTTTAGCCAACTGATCCATCGACCAAGTACTCTTCATAGGTATGAAAGTTGCAAATTTAGTTAAATGATCTACCACTACCCAAATCGTATCATTTCCAGCCTTAGTCCTTGGCAAGGCAGACACGAAATCCATTAATAAGGAATCACATTCCAACTCGGAATATTCAAAGGCTGAACCTTCCATTGTGGTCTCTTGTGCTCAAACTTGACCTTTTGGCAGGTGAGACACATAGCCACGAATTTTCTACCTATCGCATCATTTTCGGCCACCAAAACGTCTGCTTTACCGTCAGCAATCCTCAATTGGTGATAACCTTACCTCAAATCTATCTTCGAGAAAATCCCCGCTCCTTTCAATTGATCAAATAAATCATCTATTCATGGAAGCAGATACTTATTCTTACTTTTACATTGTTCAACTCCCGATAGTCAATGCACAACCACAAACAACCATCTTTCTTTTTCACGAACAATACAGGTGCACCCCAAGGAGACGAACTAAGTCTTATATACCCTTTTTCAAAAAACTCCTCCAACTGAACTTTTAACTATTTCATATCAGCTGGAGCCATTCTATATGGAGCCTTTGAAATAGGTCTGGTTCCTGGCATCAAATCGATTGTGAACTCAAGATCTCTCACAGATGCCATACCCGATATCTTTGTAGGAAACACGTTAGGAAACTCATATACAAATGGAACCTCCCTATTCTCGTCTTCCTTCTCGATCATCTGAACTCCACATAAGAATAACGGGCATCCTTTCCTCACATAAGTTTGAATTCTCATCGCAGACACTATCTTTATTCCCTTCTCCTTCCCAACCTTCTTGACCTCACAATCAATCTGAGCCTTGAATCTTTCCAACCAAGCCATCCCCAAAACTACATCGACGTTCGTCAAGTCAAACTCAACTAAGTCGGACGGAAAGATCACCCCAGCTATCACTAAGGGTACTTGACTATGCAACCTAGTACAATTAGAAATCTCAACTGATGGTAATGTAATATCTTAAAATAGACACTGGACTATCTAACTAAAGCTTTTCCACTAAAGTTATAGTAAAAAATGAATGAGATGCTCCAGAATTAGATAACACTTTGACAGACAGAGAATTAATGAAAAAGGTACCAATTACCACCTCGCAAACATTCTCAGCCTGACGGCGGTTCATGATAAAAACTATGCCTTTAATTAGTCTGATTTCCTATCTGTGGTTTAACATGGGTATTCGAAGAAGCTGACTTTTGTTGATCATTGTGAGGGACCTTATTACTCGGGTAAGATTTGACTGCAGGCTCCCTATCAGCTTTTCTAAAGCACTCATACTCCCGGTGCCCCAATTTCTGACAATAACGACATGTCACCAAGTTGCCCTTACAATCCTTTCCAGGATGGTTCTTATTACATCTTTAGCTGAACAAGGTTCTCTTAGCTTTCTTCTCATTCCCTTGGTTCCCATTAGGCTTCCGACTAGGTTACCTATCATATTTCTCAGTTTGGTTAAAACCACCATTGGGCTTAGGCTTCTCATCTCTACTCTGCTGACTCCCATTGCCGTTATACTTCGTCTTTTCTCCAGAGGAGTTCCCTTCAAGCTCTCTTCCTTTAATCACATATTAGTGAGTAGCTCCACCATAAATTTCATCAAGATTCTCAAAAGTTACATTTCCGAACTTACTTTGGAGGGTTAAGGTTAATCCTTGCTCAAACCTTTGGGCCTTCAAAGGCTCAGACAGTACTACTCAGCTGCGAACCTCATTAACTCCAAAAATTGCTATAATACTCATTAACAGACATAGTCCCCATCCTCAGATTGGTGAACTCTATAGCCTTTTGCTTCCTTAATACAGAGGGTATAACTTAGTCCCCAAGGCATATTAAAACTTGTTCCACCCAAAGTCCGAATCCTCTAAGAGATCGTTTTTCCTTTGTTTCCACCATAAGTCTACCTCATTTCTCAAATAATAAACATCATTATTAACTTTAAGGTTTTCAAATCACACTATGGCATCAAAAAGCATATCGAACTCTCGGATCCAGTTTTCTAAGCTAGTTGTGTCCTCTTTCCCATGGTAAGTCGGAGGTTTGATTGCTGCTACCCCTCTTAAAGACCTCATCAAAGCTATCGTTTTCACTCTGCTTAGTTTCTTGATTATCCATCACTTGAGTGATGTTTTCTGTTATCTTTGCTAGCCTTTTAACCATAGAACTTATACTCCTTGTCCTTCTTTCTGCCATTCTGCTATAAACAAGAGCGTTTGAGGGTAAATCTCAACTAACATTCATAGAATAATTTTGCAACTACCAAATAGATAATTCAACAATCATGCAAGTATAACTAATTCAAAACATAATAATCATATATTCTATAAAATCATGGCCAGATAGAGGGCCTTATACAAAACTATTACTAGAATATTTATCTTAAAATATCCTAAAGACAACTAGGTTGTTTCATAACCAAAACAAAACTATATATGTCTACAGTTATTGGAGACTTCAAACTCTGGGTACCGCGCCTCAATAACATTCTCCAACTCGTCAATGGCCATATAATCAGATTCGCTTGGGTATTCTCGAGGGGTATATTTTGGACTATCAGGCTCAGATAAACCTTCATACCCCATATTGTCAACTGAAGAAATTGTGGATACTGGGCTAAGTAAGTCAATATCAATGGCATCCTCACCCCTTTGGGCCCCATTTATCTCTACATAAATTAGCTCAGTGCCAAAATGATGAAGAGTTTGGATAACTGTATTCCCTATAACTAGTAATCATCCCTATTCCATTCCCTATTTGGTAAGACTACATTAGCGTATTTATCATAGAGGGTTTGGTATTTAGGTATTTGAGGAAGGTGAATTAAGGCTAACATAACACAATAGGGTTCTTCACTGACCCATGGCTCCGAGTCAAAAGCGTTCATATCACTGGCCTCAACAATATCATCTATAAATTCGGGAACTGTTTTTCCTTTCAAAAGAAGTTCTTCAGAGTAATACATGTCCCTCATATGGTTAATCATCTGTAACAAAATTACTCATGAAAAGATATATGATGCACATAGTACTACTGTTTGCTAGTCAATGCAATATGACTTCCTTGCTTATCCCATACATAGGGAATAACATCAACCTTTTCCTCTACTTTCAATTACCAGACACAAAAATCATATAAAAGCAAAAAGAATTGAGATTTTACAAGAATACATCAAGAGTAATACTAATATATGTTAATTAAAAATTCGGTTATTTCACCAAATACCCCTGACAAAATAATTTATTCACCAAATACCCCCACTTTTTTTCGAATTCACCATATACCCCTGACCTTTAAAAAAATTCACCAGGTGCCCTTATTGACTAATGGAGTTAACTCCGTTAGCCATTAACCCTAATTAATCCTAAAAAATCCTAATTAACCCTAAAAACCCTAATTAAACCTAACTAATCCCTAAGTAAACCTAAAAACCCTAACTCTCTCTCTCCCTAACCCAACCCCACCCCCCCCAACCCTCGAGCCACTACCCAACCCCAGCCCCACCGCCCCCACCCCCTCCCCTCCCAGCGGCGGCCACGCAGCCCCCTCCCTCCCCTCCCCACCCCGCGCGCCCCCACGCAGCCCCCTCCCCCTCGACCTCCCTCGCGCCTCCCTCCCTCCCTCCCTCCTCGCGCCTCCCCCTCCCTCGATCTCGCTGGCGCCTCCCCCTCCCTCACTCCTTCGAACGAGTCGACGGTTTGCCGCACTAGATCCGAGTCATCGATCTCCCATGGTGCAAGATCTCCGACGGCGTAGAACTCGAGGTCTACGAGAAGTTTGCTTCTCTCGGGCCGGGGGTGGGGGGGCTCGGGATTCGAAGGGGGGGGGGGAGGAAGGGGGATTGCTAGGGGTGGTGGGGGGAGGGGAAGCGGCTGCGGGGGAGGGGGAGGGAGGAGGCGCGCGGCGGCGGGGAGGGGAGGGGGCTGGTGGGGTTGGAGTTGTGGGTGGGGGTGGGGTGGGAGGGTGGTGGGCTTGGGCGTGGGTTTAGGGTTAGTTAGGGTTTTAGGGTTAAGGTTTTTAGGTTTAATTAGGGTTAATTAGGGTTTAATTTGGGTTTTTTAGGTTAATTAGTTAATTAGTTAACGGAGCACTAACGTCAGTTAGCCAAAAAGGGCATTTTGGGTAATTTTTGAAATGTCAGGGGTATTTGGTGAATTTTTTTAAAGGTCAGGGTTATTTGGTGAATTTTGAAAAAAGTGGGGGTATTTGGTGAATAAATTTATTTGTCAGGGGTATTTGGTGAAAAAACCGTTAAAAATTTAATGTGGTCCAGGATTTGTCCTAAATGCACCATTATGGCTTAATATATTCATTTCAAAAGTTTTAAAGTGTACTTGATTTTAATATATAAAATAGCCAAGGTGATTATAGCTCCCAGATAAGGAAGTTACCCACAACGTCGGGGAGAGTCTTGCTAATCCTAGACACAGCTCCTCACCCCAACACATCTACACCCTTCATCTTTCCAAATAATAAATTAATTACCTTTTTTTGTGGCACTAGCAAGATGCATTTATACAAATCGTAACGGAACTTTATGGATCAATTACACTATAATATCGCGGAACACAAGAAAGCAATAAACTTAACAATAAAAATTTATAATGCAAATGCGAAGCTTTATATGCCCATCTTATGTCTACCCATCAATTTTAATGTTCAACTTTTATCTTTTTTAGTCCTGGAAAACTGATACCACTTTGTAACACCTCAAATTACGCACTTTAAAATAAATAATTAAATAAATAATATTTGAGTAATTTAGGAGTATTACCTCTACGTGCCTTCACTTTGTCGGCAACTAACTACTAATTAACCAAATAACTTGAAACGGAAGGCTTAACCAAAAGATAATTCTTCTTTATTATTATAAATAAATAATGTCTCAAATTAAAAAGAATAAAACGTCCTAAACTAGGTGAAGATCCCCTTCCTAGAATGCTCTCATGTACATTCAAAGTTCACCTGCAAAATTGCTTACCAAAAAATAAATAGGGCAATGCCAAATAGGAAAAATAAAAATGCGCGTTAGTATTAAAACTGAGCACGAAAAGTACAAGATAGGTAATACATTTGCTAGTTCGCAACATTTTACATTTCAAAATCACCTTAACTAATAATTCAATAATAACTTTTAAGAACAAACTCTTTCCAAATAACTTGGATTAAAATAATCTTGAAAACAATTATCTTCTTATCTTCCCTTCCTTTACCTAAGTGTGCACAACCCCCAAGCCAGTCATCCCGTCACAGATCTATATCAAGGGGTAATAATAATTGCCAACAAGTGGACTTTGAAAAATAAACCCTTCTTAATGTTATTCAAGCGATAATATAATAATACGAATTAGTAAGTAATAGATAATTCTCCTTTTCTCTTAAACAACTTCTGAACACACAAAGTTCATAAAAATCAATCAAATCATTCCTTATAATAATAATTTAAATTTTCGAAAAGGATAACAAAAATTCATATAAGGCTGCGTTTGGATACCCATATTTCATTTCAAATAGTTCAATTCAAATTCAGAATTTCAACTTCTGGAATTCAATTCCAAGTCCAGTGTTTGGGAAACTTAAATATTTCAAATTTGGAATTTCAAATTCTAACAAGTTGTTGGGGAATACATAGAATTTCAAATCTTGAATTCCAAATGCAAATACTGTTTGGCAAACCAAGCTAAAGTTTAGGATTGTAATTCAAGCTCTACAACCATCGAAATAAAACTACTAATCACTAATACATAATAAAATCCAGTCTAACTTTTGCTGCTCTGGTAGATGTTTTAGGATATCAAACTCATTCACCGTCCCATTCATAAACCTCTTCACAGCCTTAAGCACTTGTTGACCCAAAATCCCAAAAACACTAGAGACTACATCGTATATCTCTTGGGAACATGGTTTTGGATGACCTTGCGCTTTACTCACATACTCATTGAAAGAGTCCGCAAAGCTACTAACAACATCCGCTAGACGATCTCTCTTAAGCTTCTTGTTTGAACCTCCAGAAGAAGTCTCTGATGTACTCGCCCCTTCAGTTTCAGTGTCCATAGCAGTAGCGAACTCCTCGTGTTGCTGAGCCCCATCGCCGGTTGCTCTATCCAAAGCAAACAAAGTAACTATATCGTCCCAATTTTCAATACCACTAATCGAAAAAAGCCCATCTGATCCGGTCAAAACTGAGCTTACTGATCCGGTTTTGGTCCGGATCGGGTGGGCTCTCAGCAGATCCAAAATATTTACTGATCCGATTTTGAAGGAAAACCGGATCAGTTATTCATATTAACTGATCCGGTTTACTTCAAAACCGGATCAGTTATGATCCTAATTTTTTTTTTTTTTTTTTTGCATTTTTTCGTTCTTAATTGATACCAAAACAAATGTATATGATAAAAAGTATTAATACTCATTTTATTATAGATAATTGAACAGAAATAAGGATATATACATAAAAAGTATACATAAGGTGACTGGTACATAAGTCCAAGGAATTTACATCACAAAGTCATCTCCAAGTTCAGTGATGATCTCATTCACTTTTGGATACCTGTATGGAAAACAGGTCAAGATCTTAGCCAAGACACTTGTGATCTCGCCGAAGAGCTTCAGCTTTGAAATGCAGGTAAGCTTCCCTGTTCTTCATTTTCCCATGTTGTGCCATAAATGTAATACCCCTCATGATTGCTTTAAAGGGATTTAGCAGGCTACTCATTCCAACAAGATGCATCTTTCTTTTAGGGAGCTTATTTCCTTAGTTACTCCACAGTTAAGCGTGCTTGGCTGGGAGTAATCTAGGGATGGGTGACCTCCTGGGAAGTTTCTCAGGGTGCGCATGAGTGAGGACAAAATGCGCCGGAAGAACTTGTGTTGGTTCTTGAGGACAGTTGTTGGCCCTAGATGCGCATTGGTGACGATATACTCGACTCCGGAAGGGTCGGGGTGTTACAAATGGTAACAGAGCAACCCTGCGACCGCGTGTTGGGGCGACCCTAAGGCCGTCAGGCCGAATATTAGGAGTCCTCAGGCGCCTAGTGGGGGAGGATTCTGGGGCTGCATGGTCATAAGGAGCGATCCAGAGGCCGAATATCTGGAGTCTCCGGCGATCAGTTTCCAGGCTGGGGCGACTCACAGGTCGTTGTGACCGAATATGTGGAGTCCTCAGGCGCAACGAGGGCGTTGTTGTTCTCAAGTGGGGGTGTATGTAATACCCCTCATGATTGCTTTAAAGGGATTTAGCAGGCTACTCATTCCAACAAGATGCATCTTTCTTTTAGGGAGCTTATTTCCTTAGTTACTCCATAGTTAAGTGTGCTTGGCTGGGAGTAGTCAAGGGATGGGTGACATCGTGGGAAGTTTCTCAGGGTGCAGATGAGTGAGGACAAAATGCGCCGGAAGAACTTGTGTTGGTTCTTGAGGACAGTTGTTGGCCCTGGATGCGCATTGGTGACGATATACTCGACTCCGGAAGGGTCGGGGTGTTACAATAAATCCTTTGTAGCATTTTCCACATCATGGACACGAGAAACAAGTTCATGAAGTGTCAGACGCGCTGGGAGGCTAAGATCATGAAGTTTGACATTTAGATTTGGCTTATTCTTATGTTTCTGGAACACAGCTTTTCCTAGACCATCTGATGCATAGACAATAGAATCCATTTAATTAGTCGAGAAAACGATATATTCACCAATGACTAATTCGCACGCACGCACGCGCACACACACACACACACACACACACACACACACACACACACACACACACACACACACACACACACACACACGAGACACATATTCACCAATGTGCAATGGATATAAGAAGACATGCTTTTCCACCGTCATGTGCCTCACTTATGCAATCTTTCAATTGACCAGAGCCTCCATCACATGTTTTCTGCAACATCTGATTCTGCCCTATTGAAAAAGAAAGAAGAAGCAACAAGAAAATCTGTCAATGAAACCTGTTAGACGATCCTAGATTTTCAAAGAATGTGTCAGTAAAAGCAACGTCTCTAGACAATACACTATAATACGCGGCAGGCTGACAGCGCAAAGGTAAAACTAGCATTTTTTTAAGATAAAATTTCTCAGTAATATGTCATGATTTAGTTGAAAAAATCTATGAAAACACATTAGTACGTTACACCTTTCCAGTTTTTCGCAAATTCATATTTTTTGCAATGTCTAAGCATTGCCAAAGCCACAGAGCAATGCATACCGACTTTCCAAAATACAAAATGCACCAACAGAAACATCACTGTTAACAGGGCCAAGGCCAACACGAATTGCCCACCAAGCCAATAGACAGATAAAAATCTATTTTGAATAAAACATTATCCACATATCAAGGCAGACATGCATCTTCACTTCAGATAAGCAGCAAACTTTTACACATTATTGACAAAGCTAAAAAGAGATCCTTAAGCAATGAAGACATGCACAGTCGCTTCAAATGAAAAAACATGTACACATTTATGACAAAGAATTAAGAGCTACATACCATCTCCTTGTCAATTAATCTTGATTTGGCAGCACCCGTTTCGTCAATAAATAAAACATGAAAGGAAAACACAGCATAATTAAGTTGAAAGTTCTATAAGTATCAAATCTTTTGAGGTATAGGAAGCAGCATACCACCTTTTCAATATCCTACGCAGGTAATACACATCCATGTGTTCCGACATCTTCGATGTGATGTTAGATCTCCACCAAAAGTTAACAGCAATTGTAAACTGATCACTATCAACTTGATGGAACCTGCAAAAAAGAGTACTAATAATTGGCAATCCTGTGGTATCGAAAGTTTATGAACACAAAAGTCTCTCAGAAATTGGCTTATAGAATATTTTAACAAGAAAAACAGGCACATCTATATCTTAAATCAGCAAAACTTATACTCCTCTAAAAAAACATGTGCATAATTATTGTATCATAAAAGTGGCAGGCCATGTTCACTTAAATATAGAGTGTTAATAGTTGTTAGAGGCTCCTACCTGAAATATGTTTTCCACTACAAAATTTAGTGTAGAATTCTGAATTCCTAAATCTCATTGCAGTCCAAGAAGTATTTGCCAAGACACTAGCCAACCAAAAGGCTCATTTGAGAATATCATATTACTTCTATAACATGAATAAAACACTCATGCGTGTCACAACAATTCAATAGAGTTGGGAGCACGTGCTCAGAAAATCCCTGATCAATGTCTAGGTGCAGTTGGCCATTATAAATATCATTGCTTACTGCTATGTAGATGATAATATTTCAAAAACTCACCAGCCTTGAGGAATATAGAGGCCATCACCTGCTTGAAGAACAACTTTCTGGGAGTATTCATATGCGCGTTTAAATCTTGGATGAAGTGATAAATCAGGAGAATCGAGAGCAACAGAGTTGTCAAAACAATGAAGAAAATATGAACAAGAAACAGCGTGAGATCAAAGAAAATATGAACAAGAAACATACCTATGATTAGAAGCTTCTCCATATATCGGCATTGGATATATTAGGGGACCAGCAGATGGTGGCCATAAAACAACTTCAAGAGTAGAATTTCCAGGTTTGAAATAATACATACAAACAAAGAAATCATCGTACATAATTTGCTAGAAAGATAAGCTGCTGCAAGACAAAAGTGACAAAGCAACAATAATCAGCATTTAAGTTTCTACTTTCAAGAGCCACGAATTTTTCTTTGAGTGACTTACCCAAGGAGTACCAAGTAGACAAATGATATATTTAAGACTTTAAGTAGCAATTTATTGCATTTTGAAACAGATATACAAAATACTGCAATATAATGGGAACTTAAATCTGGTTCCCAACTCAGAAACCAATATACCAACTGAAAGCTTGAAATTTAGACTATGGTCCATTGAAGCACGATATTGCTACCAAACTTTAGACAGAGAGAAAAAACAGCTATGTACCTTTGCATCCAGTAACTACACACAAAAGGTAATGGTGTGGATCATAATGGGTGCTCGATCTGGCCTTCACATTATTCATCCACAAATTGATAGAAGATAAGTTCTTTGATTCCAGGAAATAAGGCTGAGAAAAGAAGCAAGCAGTGAGCCTGGGGCTAGTTCCAAAATGAACAGATAATTTAAGTCCAAGCCACAACATACACAACAGTAAACGATCCATAAACATACTATGCTAATGTCTTCTTGTGAACTTTGCAATTGCATCCTTTCTTCATTCTCACTTTTCAATATTGGAAGCTGCAGCCACATTTGGTTTGCATATATTCAGAACCTTGTACAAGAAGAAGCCATAAACCCTAAAATCGAAATAAATTAAATCGACAAAATTACACAAAAAGGAAACATAAACCCTAAAATCGAAAAAAATTACAAAGCCCGGATTTTAAAGAAAATCAACCAAAAATTAAATTGAACGAAAATACAAAAAACGAAGATATAAATGAAAATAAAAAAGAAGTCAAACGAAAAAATAGAGAAATTAAGCGAAAATCAATCCTTTCAGTCTAATTACAAAGAAATAAATTTGACCTAGATCTGCGAATTACAAACGAAAATAAAATAACGAAAAATATTAACTTAAATTTGGAATTACAACGAGATTAAAATACGAAACAAAAATCAGTAACTAAAAACGAAAAACCTCGAGATCTGCAGCGACGAAGATGAACGATGAGGGAGGAGAGGAGAAGTGCTGGCGAGATGAACGCCGAGGGGCTGATGTATGACGAGGTGAAGATTGACGAACAAACAAACGAATGAACAGTGTAAGAGAGGAGGTTGCTTCGTTCGTGAGAGGAGAGAAAAGAGTGAGAGAGAGAGATAGGGGAAGGAAGAGGATGAGTGAGAGAGAGAATGGAGGAAATCTCGCCGGTTTACGTTGGAGGATGAGTGAGAGAGGGGTTTAGAATGGGGGATAAGAGAGGCTTGGGAGGGAGAATTGAAGCAAGGGTCTAAGCTAAGGGAGCAAGCAGAGTATTAGACAGAGGAGCGAGAAATGAAATTGGGTGAAGGAGGGAAAACGCGGGTTTTTCCTTTGGAAAAAATAACGAAAAATCTTATCTGGTCTTGTGAACCGGATCAGATTTTAGAAAACCGGAGCGGTTTCTAAAATCTGATCCGGTTCACTAAAAGACCGGATCAGATTTCCGCCCAGCTCTCCCTCCCATTTTTTTTTAATGATTTTCGGATGCGGTTTTGTAAAAACCGAATATGTAACTAAGTGACAGATAAGGTTTTTTCCACTAGTGTACACTTATTCAAGTATATAGAGGCATTAGGATTTTCCTGCACGTTAAAGCAACAAAATGAAGCATATAGTATCATAAACTATTGCACCAAAGAAAATCACCTATCTCCTAGACTTCTTAGTCATTTTATACAATATAGCCAACTGGAAAAACAAAGAAGGTTTCAATTCTAACAAATTGAATATCTAACTTGAATAGAATGATCACAATGAATATCCAAGCACCACCAACAAAGGTAACATAATCAAATGACAGAGACCTCACATCAGCTTAAGAAAGGACAATCTAATCAGGAATGACGCATAAGCAACCAAGAAAATACGAAAGAGCTGAAACATAAAGTGAACACCATAAAACCATCAAAAAAGGCCCAACTCCCAATTTATTATGGTAAACAAGAACCACGATGGAGGAACTTCTCCATATTAGAAACTTTGAAACATTAATAGGAATATAGGATACCTAAAGCTTTATTCTGGATTATCGACTTTCTCGTTGTGATTCAGATTTTGCAAAGAATACAAATCATTATAGTTCTTTTGTCCCCTTGGACTGAAGTAATTCGTAATAGTTGACAACCAAACAGAGGTACAGTATCATAATAATAGTTTTCAGGAAACTTTACAAGAACAATTTCAAGAGAAGTAATCCCAAAGTTGGTACATGGGAACCTAAAAACAAGACATGTGTGTACAACCAAACAAAGGTATAGTATCATAATAACAGTTTTCATAAATATATGTTTTAGTTCAGTTCAGTAAGCTTGCAAATTTGTAGTATTAATCACTAACAAGATAAATTGCAAAACAGAAATTAGGACATAATAACATACCAGACAGTACTTATTCCATTCACCAAGCTCTTCTATAGGGATCACCACGATCTTCCTTTATTCATCCCACTTGAATTTTGTGTCAGCTCAAATTTCAGTAATAGTAGCATAGTACCTTTTCCAAACCCTAATTCGGTTCCTAACATGATCTGCAGTCACAAATATATTCAATTCAAACCTTAACTTGTCCACCACGGCTTCATACGCTTGGGATTCGAAATCCCCATCATCCTTGTTCCCTTCGTTAATATTCCCAAATAATGTGGAAGTTAGTATCACATCCATTTGGTGATTCCACGTAACATATCCCCTTTTACGTGGAGGACCCAAAGGTTCTTTGCCTTGTCTTCTGAAATTCATTGTTCTTACATATCGCATCACACAGTGAGTGGCAGAAATTTAACTAAAAATAAACGCAACTATGTTCTTTCTCACTCTTAAATCTCTCATGCGAGAAACCAAGTAAGGGCAGGCTGCTTCAGGAATAACAAAAAATGGAAGGCATTTCCGCATCAAACTCAAGGTTAAACTAAATTCAGATTTAGTATGTGAACATGTTTCTTAACTGATTGGTGCAGTGTGTTAACATATAGCTAAAATGATCACAGGAAAACCAAGGACAAACTTAAAACAGAACCACAGAGCATTTAAGTTCTTAAGATTTCCTGCTTAGAGCACAAGAAAAAAAAACAAGCTGAAAATATGTTGTACGGTATACCTATCAATAAACCCACTATGACCTAATGGATTTGTAATGCAAACTCTGAAGACCTCTGCTCTTCTTTCCTCAAATTCTCTAATATGTTCGCTTGAGAATGCAGATAATGAAGAATGCAGACAGTGGGCCTTGATTGTAGAATCAAATCCAGCAGTAACAAATGGGATTGCACATAAGTACAATGAACAAAAACAAGGATAGAAACAAGTGACAGATAGTATTCATTTCATTCAGAGAAGAAACTAGTGAACTCAGCCACATGCAACAAAAATATTGAACATTTAACATGAGAATATGAAGATAATACAAGTGACATCTATGTTACTCTAGAGAATTTATAACACCTTTTGAGTACCTAAGTTAAATAATCAAATACTCAGACATAAGAATGGAAGCCCGACACTTTAATTTAGGACCATTAAGGAAAAAATCTAAATTTCAGTCCCACTACTATATTATCTCATCCCTTACGCAAAAACAAAAAAAGAAGGAGAAAAAAGAGAAGGGAGGAAGATCAAGATGATATTAGATGATAGACATAATAAGAGGTCTCCTTTCCAATTTGCTTTCCGATGTGCGCAATGCATAAATAAATTTTTAACTATAAGTGCTACAATGGGGTTACTCAAACAACTTAGCAAATTATAAGAACAAAGTGCACACTAAATCTCTTTCTAAGTTGATATAAATTAATAAAAACAGAAGGAAAAAGACATATTCAAATAGCTTGAACCCTTCGCACTTGGTACTCCTCAAACATCTTTTTAGCAAGATCATCTCTAAAATTATTCCACTCATTTGTTGATCGAGCGGTTGAAATGAAATCATCATCTTCATCTATATCATCATTTGGCTCCGCATCAAGTAAGTCTTACACTAGTGGAATAAAGTACAACCGCTGCGGTTAAAACCGGGCTTGCCGCTGCGGTTTTGGCCCGCAACGGTTGGACCAGCAGCAGTTGTCATTAAAAAACTGCTGCGGTTGTGAACCGCAGCGGCAAAGGACAAACCGCTGCGGTTAATAGGCAAAACCGCTGCGGTTTTTCCTTGAAACCGCAGCGGTTTGTTCTTTGCCGCCAACCCCTTTGTATGCATTGGAACATTAACTGATGCGATTCTCTTAGTAAACCGCATCAGTTAATGTTATATATATATATATATATATATTATTTGTATATATATAATATATTATTATATCTAACCTGCTATAGTTGACACAAATCCCACAAGCGCGTCGTATACAAGTTAAATTAATATATATATATATAAATATAAAATTTGGACAATGTACTACAAATGAAGTTGTACTAAGTACTAAAATCCAAAATAAACATCAATTATATTATTGTACCTAAATAACTAGCAAGTAGAACAATAAGAACAAATAAACTCAAAGTCGCGGCATCATCTTCACATGCAAACATCGGTAAGGTAGTGTGCCAGCAAATCCCGAACCTCGTTTATCTCGGTTGTGGTGAAAGAACTCTCCCTTTGGTTGAATACCTTAAACATAAGGAAACACACATAATATCAGTTTTAGTTTGAGTAAGACCTTAGATAATTCTAAAGAGATTAAAGAAATCGAGCTTTAAAAGCCAAAATCGGTTAAAAATGACAATCATTTACCCAAAATGGGTTTCAAAGCATATGAGCGAACTTTAATTGACTCTTATAGTTATATATGTACCTATTAGAACTATATATGAACTAATATGTGGCTAAAAACGGGAAACTAAGTGAAATGAGCTTCGAAGGCTAAAATCAGCCCGAAAAGGCCTTCATTTACCCAAAATGTGTTTCAAAGCATATAAGTGGAGTTTAATTGACTCTTATAGTTATATATGTACCGATTGGAACTATTTATGACCTAACATGCGGCTAAATGCGGGAAACTAAGTGAAATGAGCTTCGAAGGCCAAAACCGGCCCGAAACGGCCTTCATTTACCCAAAATGGGTTTCAAAGCATATGAGTGAACTTTAATTGACTCTTATAGTTATATATGTACCTATTGGAACTATATATTACCTAACATGTGGCTAAATGCGGGAAACTAAGTAAAATGAGCTTCGAAGGCCAAAATCGGCCCGAAACGGCCTTCATTTACCCAAAATGGGTTTCAAAGCATATGAGTGAACTTTAATTGACTCTTATAGTTATATATGAACCTATTGGAACTATATATGACTTAACATGCGGCTAAAGGCGAAAACAAAACAAAACTAAGTGAATTGAGCTTTAAAGGCTAAAATCGGCCCTAAATGACATACATTTACCCCAAATGGGTTTCAAAGCATATGAGTAAAATTTAATTGACTCTTATATTTATATATGTACCTATTGGAACTATATATGACTTAACATGCGGCTAAAGGCGGAAAGAAAACAAAACTAAGTGAATTGAGCTTTAAAGGCTAAAATCGGTCCTAAATAACATACATTTACCCCAAATGGGTTTCAAAGCATATGAGTGAACTTTAATTGACTCTTATAGTTATATAAGTACCTATTGGAACTATATATGACTTAACATGCGGCTAAAGGCGGAAAGAAAACAAAACTAAGTGAATTGTGCTTTAAAGGCTAAAATCGGCCCTAAATGACATACATTTACCCAAAATGGGTTTCAACGCATATGAGTGGATTTTAATTGATTCTAATAGTTATGTATGTACTTGTTAGAAGTGTAGATGACCTAACATGCTGTTAAATGCAGGAAACTAAAGAAATTGAGCTTAAGAGGCCAAAATCGACTTTAAATTAAGCTACGTTTATTAGTTTTATATGTATATATATATATATATATATATATATATATATATATATATATATATATATATATATATATATATATATATATACCTTCTCAATATCCCCGACTTCCTTGCAACTTGAGGCTATATCGAACATGAACCTCAACACATAGTAGCCACACTCGGTTCCCCCTGGTTGCTGAGCACACTAATCATAGAATTACATAAAAAATCATGTAATTAACATACATGGTTGTTTTTTGCTAAAAGAAAGAAGTACGTAGCTTAACTAATATGTATTACCTTCATTGCTTTCCATTCAGGTATTTTTCCCGTGCTCTTAAATTTCTTCAAAGAACTGTAGTTAAGTTAATTTCATGTGAAAAGTGGCCAAAGAATGAAATTAGTAAAAAGTGTAATGCTTATTAGCATTTTAAATAACAAATATACCTATTTATGCATGATATGAGGAATAAGTGTCGTGGTGGATGTTGAGCTATAGAATCAAAATAATATACTGTGTTGTTTGAAGGACAAATCACAACGAGCGACCAAGGGAGACTAAAATGCCAAAAAAGTTTGGAAGCAATCATGTGAGTACTTCTATTGTATATATAATGATAATTAAAGTGGTAAAAATAGATACAAGGTTAAGAACTATACTCTTCAAAACAAGGGGCAAGTATGAATTTATGTTGTGCACGTAGAGATGTTTTGATACATAGCCAAATATACTCCTTCACCTCATTTGTGTTTTGCAAACAATCGTCGGCTCGGGTGAAATATGGACATAACCACCTAAATTGCTCTTGTATGCTCGTGCGTCCACAACGATCATCTTGGAGTAATCTTTAAAGCACAACCAACTTCGTAACATAAATATATTATTGTATATTGCAAAGCATTTATATTTACTTCAAAAGTACAAATGTTTTACCTCATGAAGACTTGAATCAAGGAAACATTCAACATCTCTCCGCAAAGGAACTCTTTCAAATCACCCTTAGACACCCATGTCGATGTATCCTCAAAGTAGTTGAATTGCGTGGTACCCAAATTCACCTCGAGAGGTGCATCATCCGGCATATCATGCGCATTTGCATGTAGCCATATGCATGCCTTAGTGAGACACTCGATCTTTGGTTTCTCGATCCAAGTATATGTAGTTGGTTTTTCTTGGTGACTTGAATCTTGCATTCCTTTACCCAAAATGGCCTTCTTTGGCCCGCTTGAACCCTTCTTCTCTGAACCCTTCTTCACCTTCTCTAGAGGAGGTGAGTCCGCCTTGCTTTCCTTGGGCTTGATTATTCTCTCCAAAACCTAATAATTCAACGGTAAAAACATTCAACTTAGTTAGTAGGTAGGTATGAAACAAATCATTATGAATATGGATTTAAGTTGCTTCAATTTACCTCGTCTGAAAACCTCACCCATGCCGATGGCCACAACACATAACCACCACGAGCGTCGGTCAAGAGATTGATATCAATTGACGGTTTAGGCAGCGGAAGAGCAAAGTCTTCGTAACCAGGAGTAATGGTGATTACACTAACCGCCAAGTGCTCATTGTCCACAGGCTCATGATGGACTGTTGCTCGTTCACTTCGTGATTCTGCATTTCCTACAACCACCACAATGAAACCCTCATCTTTTACATCTAGTAAAAGCTGGCAAGGCGTTTCTTCCTTCAAAAAGTAAATGAAATTGAGGTTACGAACATGTAATTACAGAATATAAGATGTTACTTAGTTTTAAAAATTATAAGGATAATAGTTACCTCTAACTCAAGTATAGATTGTGGGGATTTTTGTGTGTTAGGATGGCTAGCTTTGTCCTCCAAAAGACGATCCAGTTTAGGTTGATGTATCGCCGGTAAACCAAACAGTGAGAGGACCGCGTTGAAACTCTCCGTGAGTTTCTCCGTGAGTTTCTCCGTCACTTTCTCCGTGACTTTCTCCGTAATTTCCTCCGTAAGCTTCTCCCGAATAGCTTGTGTCATAGCTTCCATATCATGTGGCTGAGAGCGTGATTTTGTACCCACAGAGTAATCTTTAGAATACGCTTTTTTCACACCTAGACGAATACCACCTAAACCCCTCAAACGTCCACTGTGGTCCTTTCCCAAAGTCTCATAAAGGGCATCTTTGTTACCTTGGGCAGTGAACTCGCCGCTAACCTCTTTTTGCTTGAGCCCCATCTATAGAGAAATTAACAACGGTAAGTTAAAAAAAAAATTCAACATAATAAGCGGCGGCGGGGGGGGCAAAGACTGTCGGGGGAGTGTGCGGGGGGTGGGGGGCAAGTGTGGGGGAGCAGGGGGTGGGGGCAATGTGCGGCGTAGGGGCGGTGTGGGGGAGCGGTGTGCGGGGAGTGGGGATGTGCGGGGGTGTGGGCGGTGCGGGGGTAGTGGGGGATGTGTGCGGGGAGTGGGGGCGTGCAGGGGGGTGGGGACAGTATGCAAGAGTGGGGCGGTGTGCGGTGGGGTGGGAGTGTGCAGGGGGTGGGGGGTGTGCAGGGGTGTGGGGGGTGGGGGCGGTGTGAAGGGGAGTGTGCGGTGGGGTGGGAGTGTGCGGGGGGCGGTGTGCAATGGGTGGGGGGATTGTTAGGGGTGTGGGCGGTGTGGGGGGAGTGTGCGGGCGTGGGGGAGTTTGCGGGGGGTGGGGAAAGGGGTGTGGGCAGTGTAGGGGGCGGTGTGCGGGGGTGGGGGAGTGGGGGGGTGGGGGATTGGTAGTGCATGTACTTACAATGGCATTGGCTATCATCAAGGTTCCCGGATGCGAAATGGTCATTTGATTGTTGATATCACGCCTATGCAAGGAGCACCACCAATCGGCGACACGATCAACTTTTGACAAGCGCGGCCTTAGAGCTAGAAGACGGGCGTTGTGGTTGTATCGGTAGAAGGGTAAAATTTCTCGTCAATCCACAACTTTCTCGCTCGCATAAGTATGGGAACCCATATGATGGTAGTGCTTCCTCTCGTCTTGCACCTTGAGTGAATGTTTCTCACGCTTAGCGTATAAATTCACATGGGCAATTAGAAAACACATGTAATTGTATTGAAAGTGAATATGCAAAGTCGAATATATATAGTTTAAAGTGCAATACTTACCACCATCTCCGGCGTAGTATTTTGGGCAACAAATGCCTCCCAATCTTCACGGTTTTATATGTCCCCAAATCGATGAGGCAAAGAATCCGATTGAAATGTATCTTCCTCTCCCCTTCCTTTTTCGTTTCTTTTTCGGCCTCCTTGTCCGTCTCACCCTCATTTTGCTTTGATTTTTGAATTTTACTCCTCTTTATAGTCCTCTTTCTCCGTTTCGTGATCCACCCACTCACTAGTTTGCTTTTGAAAGCTCTAAATCATTCGGCCACCGCGGATATAAACGCCGCCTTTTTTTCCTCATTATGAGTAATATGGAACGTATTCTATAAAAACAAGAAACAAACAAAAAGTTACCCAAAATGTGTTTCAAAGCATATAAGTGGAGTTTAATTGACTCTTATAGTTATATATGTACCTATTGGGACTATATATGACCTAACATGCGGGTAAATGCAAAAAACTAAGTGAATTGGAGTGTAAAGGCCAAAATCGGCCCGAAATGGCCTTCATTTACCCAAAATGTGTTTCAAAGCATATAAGTGGAGTTTAATTGACTCTTATAGTTATATATGTACCTATTGGAACTATATATGACCTAACATGCACCTAAATGCAAAAAACTAAGTGAATTGGAGTGTAAAGGCCAAAATCGGCCCGAAATGGCCTTCATTTACCCAAAATGAGTTTCAAAGCATATAAGTGGAGTTTAATTGACTCTTATAGTTATATATGTACCTATTGGGACTATATATGACCTAACATGCGGCTAAATGCAAAAAACTCAGTGAATTGGAGTGTAAAGGCCAAAATCGGCCCGATTTGGCCTTCATTTACCCAAAATGTGTTTCAAAGCATATAAGTGGAGTTTAATTGACTCTTATAGTTATATATGTACGTATTAGGACTATATATGACCTAACATGCGGCTAAATGCAAAAAACTAAGAGAATTGGAGTGTAAAGGCCAAAATCGGCCCGAAATGGCCTTCATTTACCCAAAATGTGTTTCAAAGCATATAAGTGGAGTTTAATTGACTCTTATAGTTATATATGTACCGATTGGGACTATATATGACCTAACATACGGCTAAATGCAAAAAACTAAGTGAATTGGAGTGTAAAGGCCAAAATCGGCCCGAAATGGCCTTCATTTACCCAAAATGTGTTTCAAAGCATATAAGTGGAGTTTAGTTGACTCTTATAGTTATATATGTACCTATTGGAACAATATATGACCTAACAAGTGTCTTCCCATAATGATTTCTTCATTGCATCGGGCACATCTTTCCACCCCACCAAAATGCTCAGTTTGCGCACACATAACCCTAAATGCTACCCATACTTTTTACGCCATTGACCACAAGGTTGATCCTTATCATCATACTCGAGGGTCATAGGGGTGTTATAATTCAATCCCTTGGTCGCACCCCTTCCTTTCCGCTTCTTTGTTGCAACTTTACTTGGAGTTTTGGTACTAAGAACCTCTTTCCCCGCATTTTTGTGTGGCACAATGACGGATGAAATACAAGGATAATCTTCCCTAGCATTGTTGTCAATGGGGGGAGCCTTATCGGCTAGCTCCTCATTTATTTCAGCCAAGTGAAGTTCCCTTTCACGCAAGCGCTTCTCCTCATCATGCGCTATGTCTTCCGGGTTACCTTTATCGTTCTCCTTCTCCGCATCATACTCATCATCATCATCTAATGACTTATCATAATCATCATCGGTTTCTTCCTCCACAATCATATCATCTCGGACCATGTTTGAAACTCCTGAAATTTTGAAAAACGATATTAGAAACGCGTAAGATTAAACAAACATATGATTAGAAACCCCCTGCACAGCCCCACACCCTTGACTGCCCATCCCTTCGCCCCCCTACACTCCCCCATCCCTTGATTGCCCCCGCCAGCCCCGCCCGCCACCCCGCACGGCGCCCCGCACACTGCCCCCTGCACTCCCCCGCCCCCTTCACGCCCCCGCACGAGGCGCCCCCTTCATCGCCCCCATTGGATGCCCTCCCCCCGCGGCCCCCCGCACACTCCCCCTTGAACCGCACACTCCCCCCAACACTACCCCCCGTAATGCCCCCTCTTCACTACCCCCTTCCTTGCCCCCCCGCACGGCCCCCCTTCACTCCCCCATTGGTCGCCCCGCACCCCCCTGCACACTCCCCCCGCACTGCACCCATGCACTGCCCCCCTTCACTGCCCCCCCGCACTGCCCCACTTGACTCCCCCATTGACTGCCCCCTCCCCCCGCACAGCCCCCTACACACTCCCCCCGAACCGCACACTCCACCCCCCGAACTGCACACTCCCCCCTTCACTGCCCCCGCCTGCCCCCTTCACTGCCCCACCTACACAGCCCCCTTCACGCCCCCTTCATTGTCCCACCCCGCTTGCACAAGCACCCCTTGCACGGTCCCCCCCCCCCAAACAATCCATAGTTACACCCTAAACGACATTCATCTACCCGATTCGGTTTTCAAATCATGTGAACCGACTTTAAGTTACTCTAATAGGCTCGAAATGACATTCACTTACCCAAAATGAATTTCAATACATGTGAAGCGAGTTTAGTTGATTGTAATACATATATATATAGTAATTTAAACTATACATGACCTAACATGCGGCTAAAAGCGAGAAATTAAGTTAATTGAGGTTGAAAAGCCAAAATTGGCCCGAAATGACATTTCACTTACCCAAAATGGGTTTCAATACATATGAAGCGAGTTTAGTTAATTGTAATACACATATATATACTAATAAGAACTATACATGACCTAACATGCGGCTAAAAGCGAGAATTTAAGTTAATTGAGGTTGAAAAGCCTAATAGGCCCGAAATGACATTCACTTACCCAAAATGGGCTTCAATACATGTGAAGCGAGTTTACTTAATTGTAATACATATATATATATATACTAATAAGAACTATACATGACCTAACATGCGGCTAAAAGCGATAAATTAAGTTAATTAAGGTTTAATAGCCGAAATTGGCCCGAAATGACATTCACTTACCCAAAATGGGTTTCAATACATGTGAAGCGAGTTTAGTTAATTGTAATACATATATATATACTAATAAGAACTATACATAACCTAACATGCGGCTAAAAGCGATAAATTAAGTTAATTAAGGATGAAAAGCAGGAATTGGCCCGAAATGACATTCACTTACTCAAAATGGGTTTCAATACATGTGAAGCGAGTTTAGTTGATTGTAATACATATATATATAGTAATTGGAACTATACATGACCTAACATGCGGCTAAAAGCGAGAATTTAAGTTAATTGAGGTTGAAAACCCGAAATTGGCCTAAAATGACATTCACTTACCCAAAATGGGTTTCAATACATGTGAAGCGAGTTTAGTTGATTGTAATACATATATATATACTAATTGGAACTATACATGACCTAACATGCGGCTAAAAGCGAGAAATTAAGTAAATTGAGGTTGAAAAGCCGAAATTGGCCTAAAATGACATTCACTTACCCAAAATGGGTTTCAATACATGTGAAGCGAGTTTAGTTGATTGAAATACATATATATACAGTAATAAAAACTATACATGACACTACATGCGGCTAAAAGTGAAAAATAAAGTAAAATGACATTGCAAAGTCGAAAGCCGGAATTGGAACCAAAGAAGTCGAGCCTATTGTTTACTTTTGCCACCTTCATTTGAGGTATCAACCATTATCCCTTCCCCGTGATCTGCACGCATGTAACTTGTCACTAACTCCGCATCAGTGACATCGGAGTTGGGACAGGTGAAAGGCGGGGTGTCTTCAAACGCATCATACTCCTCCTCATCCTCAACATCACCAACTCCGAGTATACTTCTTTTTCCCGGAACAACAATTGACCACTTGTTATCAGACGGGTCAGTTACGTAGAATACTTGCTTAACTTGTGACGCAAGCACGAATGGCTCTTCACTATCACGCAACCGACCCAAGTCTACAAGAGTAAATCCACAAGGGTCATCTTTTCTTATGTAACGCCGGTTATACTCAACCCACTTGCATCGAAATAAGTAGATCGTGAAACAAGAGTAGTCAAGCTCCCATATATCTTGAACTCGTCCATAGTATAACAATCTAGCATCAATAGGAGACTTGTCTTTGGCACTTGCATACTGTGTAGATGATGCCTCTACTGAAACACCACTATTCTGGAGAGATCTCGACTTTTGATCTTGACGATCTGTCCAATACGTATATCCGTTAACATCATAACCCTCATAGGAGTGCACAACTTCTCGAGGACCAAATGCTAGCCACTTCAGAGTTTCAGAAACATTGGAATCTACTTCACGCATTATTCGGTTGTGGAACCAATCAATAAACGTCTTATTATGCAACCGCATCAATGCTCTAAGTCCCTTTACCCGGATTTCGGTCACGCAACTCCTCCAAATGCTCATCCAAGTACGGATGCATTGTACCCATATGCCGCAATACAAATAAGTGTGCTTGTATGCGCCTTTCAACAGGAGGTACTATCATTTTGGAGCCAAGTGTACCTTTACCCACGAGTCTGCCCTCGTGTCGAGATGTAGGAAGTCCAATAGGATCAACATTAGTTAAGAACTCAGCCACAAAATTACCGACCTCTTCACTCACAATCCCCTAAATTATACTTCCTTTCCGGTCATTTGGATTCCTTACTTTATCTTTCAAAGAGCCCATATGTCTCTCAAAGGGATAGCACCACCTCAAAAACACCGGACCACATAGCTTAATTTCTCGAACTAGATGTACAACCAAATGGACCATAATGTCGAAGAAAGCGGGTGGGAAGTACATCTCAAACTTGCACGAAAGTCTCGTATCACACTAGGCCGCAGAGCATCAAGCTTCGAGGGTTGTAACGTTTTGCTACATATAGTATTGAAAAAGAACACAGCTTTCGTTATGGTATGTCTCACATGTTTCGGCAATATCCCTCGAATTGCAATCGGTAAGAATACTTGCATCATTACATGACAATCATGAGACTTTATGCTCGATAATTTCAACTCACCGTCTAAGGTAACAAATCTTTTCATGTTCGATGAGTACCCTGATGGAACCTTAATGTTGTACAAACACTCGCAAAAAGACGCTTCTCGGCTCTATATAGAGTGTAGGCAAGGAGGTAAATAGTTCCTATCATCATCCTTCACCGTTTTCTTTCCTTTTCTTTCAATTCCTACAGGCGACCCTTCTTCCTGTTCCTTTTCTTTTCCCTTTCCTTTTCCTTTTCCAGACACTTTCTCTTTTTTCTTTCTTTTCTTAGTGTCCCTCTTTTGAGCCCATAGTTCTGGTCGAAGCCCCTCACTTTCCAAATACAGTCGCACCCCTTTGCTATCCTTTGTCTTATGTGGAATATTCATAAGTGTCCCCAGAATGGCGTCACATACATTTTTCTCTATGTGCATGACGTCGAGACAATGTCTAACCTCTAGATCTCTCCAATATGGAAGTTTCCACAGAATAGACTCCTTTTTCCAAAGTCCCTTATCACCAACACTCGCTCCTTTGCCGAATATCGTTTCAATACCCTTGACTTGATCATAAACCTCAATACCAGTCAATGGTCTACGAGCAACCCCTTCCTCAACTGTTCCATCGAATGCCTTCTTCTTATTACGATAAGGATGGTCGCGTCGAAGTAACCTTCGGGTGCGCATATAAACATCTTTGTGACAAGTAGTAATGTATTTAGATGTTGTGTCGTCCAGGAAAATCGGGCATGCTTTCTTCCCTTTGTTCTTGTACCCGGATAAGTTCTCATAAGCAGGATAGTCATTAAGAGTGAATAAAAGCATGGCACGCAATGTGAATACCTCATCAGCATGTGCGTCATACACAGGAACTCCTTCATCCCACATTTTTCTCAAATCATCAACAAGTGGCTGGAGGTAGACATTTATGTCGTTTCTAGGCTGTTTCGGCCCTGAAATAAGAATCGACAACATGATGTATTTTTGTTTCATGCACAACCAAGGAGGCAAGTTGTATATAACTAGAAGAACCGGCCACGTACTATGTTGAGAACTAAGATTGCCAAATGGGTTCATTCCATCCGTGCATAGGCCAAGCCTTAAATTTCTGTCCTCAGCACCAAAGGTCTTATGACAATGGTTGATACCTTTCCACTCAGGAGAATCAGCCGGATGTTTGAGAAAACAGTCCTTTTTCCTTCGTTCTGCATGCAACCTCAAGTTCTTAGTATCTTTTTTGATTGAAAACATGCGCTTGAATCGTGGTATAATCGGAAGATACCACATCACCTTTGCTGCAGGACCTTTCTTATCACCAACCCCTGCGCGCCTGTAACGCGACTTCCCACATCGAGGACACTCATCCATATTTTCATATTCATTTCGATATAGCACACAATCGTTTGGACAAGCATGTATCCTCTGGTACTCTAAACCGAAGGGACACATCAGTTTCTTAGCATGTATCCTCTGGTAGTTCATGGTCGTCCGGCAACATATCACCAAATGCTTGCAACAAGGAAGTGAAACAAGAGTCACTTATACCGGCTTTCGTCTTGATATTAAAGAGTGTTATCACGGCCGTCAGCTTGGTGTACCTCGTACAACCGGGATACAACGGTTTCCGAGATGCCCCGTCCATGCACTCAAAAATACGAGGCCGTTTGCCAGAATGATCTACCCCCGCCATCATCTCCTCGATATGATCCCCTTCATCATCATCATCTTCTACTTGAATATCCTCATATTCATCCTCGATGTTGTCATTCTCAATGACATCAAACTCACCTTCTTCATGCACATCGTTAACAATGGCATTTCGACCGTCATACATACCCTCCTCACCGTGCAAAACCCATACATAGTAGTCTTGTCTAAACCCGCGATGAAAGATATGCTCCCTAAGCGACTCAATGCTACTAACGATGCTCACATTACCACAATCAACACAAGGACAATAAAACCCTTCGGTTCCCTTTGCAGCCTGATGACTTAATGCAGCATCACAAAATTCAAAGACCCCATCCACGAATTCACACGTGTCACGACTACCATACATCCATGCACGATTCATTTCAACTAAACCTAGCTCTAATTAAACACAAGCAACAAGTACCCAATGTCAATGACGAATTTCACTACATTATTAGAGTTTATACACGATATATATTTAATGAAATTAGGCATGCTTTCCTAGGGTCCTTATCACTCCAACCTAACCCATCCTTTGATGTTTAATCTCACTAGTGAATGTATTGCCTTCAGTTCGAATCTACGGAAAAATTCGGCAGCATTTCCCTACAATTCTCCAAGTACACGATGTAGATATATAGTTATTTATATCTACATATGTACCCAGAGAACAAAAGTAGGGAAACGACGAGCCAAGATTTTCCTCTAGAATCGAACTAAAGACATACATTCACCACCTAAGTGAGATTAAACATTTAAGAACAGTCCCAAACCGGGGACTATTCAAGACTTACTCCTAATGAGTAAGTCTCGAACGGGTATCTAGGCATATGATATGATGATGCAAACATAGGTTTTTAAAAACAACAAAACATTTTACATCTATCTCAATTCAACGATAAATATATACACATTTGCACATATATATATATATATATATATATATATATATATATATATATATATATATATATATATATATATATATATATATATATATATATATATATAAACCAATTTACTATGAAAGAAAGTTAAATATGAGTGATAACATACCAATATCAAGGTTGTGAATAGGGAAATCGAGCTCAACACTCCGTCCCTAGCTAGCTTCAATCAACAACAAAGTTTAAAAGTTAACATTAGTATAAATTAGCAATTAAAACAAAACTAAACTAAACTAAGCTAAACTAAACTAAATATCTAAACCAATAATCAACAACAACGTTTAAAGTTCAAACCTAACTAGTTACTAAGTACAACAACTACCACAACAACAACAACAACAACAACAACAACAATAGCTACTATCAACAACAACCACAAAAATAGCAACCACAACAAAGCCCTAGTTTTTTTAACCTAAAAATCAAACCAACTACTTTAAATAAAATAATTAACTCAAATCAATCAAATTTACACCCTTTAACTATTATACAACCTAATTTAATTAACAATTATTCATAAAAGAACAATTAATTATAAACTTGAAGCTTCAAATATGAGAAGGAATGGTGGAGGTAGAGGTAGAGAAGGAATGTAGGTACCTAAGAAGAGGTAGAGAAGGAATGTAGGTGTTTAGGAACGGTGGAGTTGCGGCGGTGGTGGTGCAGCCACGGAGGAGGACGCAGGTGCATCCACGGAGGAGGACGCAGGTGGGGTTTGTGGTTGAAACCCACCGAATTGGAGAGGAGGACGCAGCAGCTGGTAGTCGTCGGGGTCGGGGGAAGGTGGAACCCAGTGGTGGCAGTGGTGGTGGAACCCAGTGGTGGCAGTGGTGGTGGAACCCTTGCGTGAATTGGAGGGAGTCGTTTTTTTGAAAGGAAGGACGAAGGAGGGAGTTAACAATGATGCGAGGGAGCCAGGCCCCTTTGACGCGAAAAAAAATAAAAATAAACCGCTGCGGTTCAAAAAACCGCAACGGTTAACTGTTAACCGTTGCGGTTTTATTAAAACCGCAGCGGTTTGTTAGGCCACTTTTGCCACCCAAATTTTCGACGATTTACCGCTGCGGTTCTCTTAAGGACCGCAACAGTTTTGTTGTGACATATAGCGTTTTTTCCACTAGTGTTAGTCTACCTCATGTTTAAGTCTTGTTTCCTCCATATTTTCCTCCCTTAAGAAATTATGGAGAAGGAAACAAGCATTGATGATTCTAATTTGAGTCTTTTTATCAAAGAAACTAGGATACCTAAGTATAGCCCAACGTTTTTTTAATACTCCAAATGCCCTTTCAATTGTATTACGTGCAGATGAGTGGCGCAAGTTAAAATTAAAAGCTCTTTGTAATTCGTGGGAGTGTTTCCTCGCCACAAATTCAAGTGGTACCGAGTACCTTTGTAAGGAGCTAAGAAACCTTCACCATTAGTAAAGGCCAAATCCACAAGGAAATATCTATCTGCATCATTAAAATTTAACATTACCCTTTAGGATTTAATACGTCATTAACTAATTATAAGATAATAAGTTATAAACTCTTACTTCTTGGTACTTTTTGACCATTGCGCCTCTAGAGAGCATCACGAAGGACACGAGGGTCTAAAGCGGATCCTTCCCAACCAGGTAAAACATATGTGAAACGAAGGTTTGGATCACATGAAACTAGCACATTGGTGCTAATGTCCCCCTTCCTATCTCGATAACAAGGTCTATCCTCAACAGGGATCGTCATATCAATGTGTGTCCGATCAAGAGCTCCAACAACTCCCTTAAACCACTTCCACTTGTTATCCCCGTCATAGCTAATCTTTTGATCAACTGGCTTGATATAATACTTTCCTATTTTGAGCATGGATCGAAGGACCACGTGAAATTGGCGGCTTATAGTCTCTCTTGAATGAGAAAACAGGGCTTGCATTGTTCTATTCTTCAAATCATGTGCAAGGACATGAAGAAACAATGCAACTATCTCTTTTACAGTGACATTTCTTGTAGTCATTAGGTCCCCCTTTGATTGTAATGTATGGCACATCTTCTCAAAAAAACATATGTCGAGACGCAATTTCTCACGACATATTTTATTATCCCTCAAAGTATTCATCCATGTAGCTCTTGTTTGTGCACGCTCACGCTCATTCCATGTTACTTCCTTCACCCTATATTGTTGACCGTACCATGCCCCACAACTACTATAATAAAACCTATAGCCATGGTAACTAAATCAAGATCTTCAAGTATCATATGACATTGAAGCATAAACCCTATTTATAAGAATGATATATTTCAACTAAAGATAAAATCACATTTAAAATTCTTGCTTATAAGATGCCAACTCTTGACAGCAAGATCTCATTTGGAGTGTATAGCCAGGTTATAAATGTGGCATCGCTTTTATATGTTCCTTCTACTTTAGGTGAATGCTTAGTGATACAATATACCTCAGATCTTTTCAACTTGGTTTATTATAGTGTGTAATCAAATGACAAGGATATTATCCAAGATTGAAGTAATACTTATTAAATCATGCAAATACAGAGCAATTTGACTTCAGAAAATCTTCCTTTTTATGTTTGTACACAAGCTAGCTATCCTTATATTCACTTGTAGAACATGCGATCAAGTTTCATATTTTGATACTCTGAGTCATTTCACACCTATCTGTGCTTTGATTGTTAACGTATCAATCATTAATCAATATTCACTAATCATAAATTGATCAAGTTCAAATAAATTATAATATTTATGATTTCATAAGTTGATACTTCATCACTTCATGTCTCGCAGTCTCGGTGTCTCTATCTTCATACAATCATACTCTAATGTCATATTCTCATTTTCTTCATTTATAATTATTTAATTCAACTCATCTTTAATAGTTTAACTCTTTTTGTTGTTATATAGGGACCTAGTGAGAGTGAGTAAGTTACTAACTAACTAACTAAATGGCTAACTTAAATGACTGTAATAGTCTATTCATTAATCAGTATGGAGTATGGACTTATATATCATGGTTGTACGTTAATTGTTAGGTGTTTCGTGTTCACAAAGAAGTGAAGAACAAAAGTATATTGTCTCAATTATCGAATGTCCAAACTCCAAAGTCAAAACTATAATCCTAATTTGATAAATTGATGCTTCATCATCATTCATTGATGATGAATCACTTTAAAGTTTAAAATATTTAATGTATATGTATTAATGCAAACATGCAATAAAGTCAATACACCAATAGCCATTAGCCAATAATAGAAGTTAAGTCTTAGATTAGTTTAGTAACTTTTAAAATCAGTAATATTGTATTATCACAAATGATTTAATATTTCAATCACATTTTAATTGTTATAACTTCTGATTTTGTAACTTAATATGTATATAAATAATTATAATTACATTTTATGATTTTATCAATAACTCTTTAACAAAATTTATAATTTCTATAACCCGTTCGGACAATATACGAACTAAACCCCGACACAGAAGCGACCCAGGTTTACCCGAGTTCAAACCCGACCCAATCCATCTCGAGAGTCGGCTTGAGCCGACACAAGCGTCCAAGTCCACCCGATCGAAAGACGGCTCGAGCTAAACCAACTCCACCCAATGTCGATTTGTTCTGACCTAAGTTATCTTGAAAGCCAACTTAAGCTGACCCAACTCCACCCGATGTCAGCTTGAGCCGACCCAAATCCTTCTGAAAGCCAGTTTGAGCCGACCCAAGTCCATTCAGTGCCGGCTTCAGCCAACCCAAGTCCTTCTGAGAGCCGATTTATTTCGACCCAAGTCCATCCGTGTAATATCCTGAAAATTTAAACATGTTTAACTATAATGAGAAGTTAAAATATGTTTTTATTGTTTAATTAATAAGGGAAAACTAACCATTTTGATTGAATAGACTCATTAAATAATATAAGAGATTAAAACTATTTTTACTCATAATTAGGCAACAAATAAATATTTACAAACCATGTACAAGTTGTAGTGTAAGAATTATATTTGGTGGGTATAATTTTTTGATTTATTAAAATTAAAAAAAGAAAATAAAGGTAGAAATTATTCTCAAAATCCTTTGATGACTTCTTCCATTTTCCTTCTTCTTCTTCATGCCAAGAAGTCAATCATGTCTAACTCCCTCAGCTTTCTCTCTGCCCAAGCCACCGAACCACTCCCACCTTCATCCCAAGTCAACTATGCAGAAGGTATGTTCCCCAAACCCACACCTTCATCTGCCATTCACGTTTTCAATGCTTGTTTTGCCAAAAACCATCCAATAACTCTCATGGTTTTCAGCTTTTAGGAGCCACATCTTGAGTTATAAATAGCCCCAACACAACACATTCAAGCACCTCACTCGCCACTCACATCTTCACTCACAAACTCGCCAGAAATAGCAAGCTACGAAGTCCGCCAGAAAGGGCCTATTTTCGCTCTCTCTCTCCTCTGTTTCGACCTTCATCCCACGACACCACTATAATCCCCCGCAATTTTATGAATTTTATAAATATATTTAAAGTATATTTATATATGTTTTCGTATTTAAATAATTAATTTCTTAAAGTGCTGATAATTTTTAAAGTCAAAAGATTATTTAATGATTCTAAATAATCAAATATTTTATTGAATCATACTTTGCAAGGTATTTAATATTTAATTAGTTTGTGTTGAAGTACAAAAGATTTTAATATTGGGTTAGAGGAGCCTAAACCTCTATAACTTTTTATATAATCACCTTTCATTAGACCAACCGATTAAGCCCAATTCTCTTTTGGACCCCTAATGGGGGAACCTATAAATACTCCCCTCAATAACAATTTTGCCACATTACACAAACACCATAATTTTCTCTTCCTCTCTCTCCCCTCACGGCACTCTTCTTTTCTCTCTCTCCCCCTCAATGGTTTTCTCCCTCCTCCTTCGGACCACCCTCGGCTGCCGCAACAGATACCGCCACGCCTAGACCGCCGCCGACAACAGCACGACGTCCTCCTCCCCTGTCTCGGCCTTGTTCTCTTTTCCTCCTCTATATTATTTTAATGATTAGTTAATATTTTAAGTATTGTTTTGGTAATTTGATGATTAAAGTTTGTATCTTTGATTATTTATATATTAATTTCAGATTTCACAATTAGTTTAATACAGTAATTAAAAGTCAGATTTAAAATAAATGTTTAAACTAGGTTTTAAGCATGAAAGTATGGATTTTTAAGGTTTTTAGAGTTGGAAATTGTAGTACTATGTTATAGTTATGAAAATTGAGTCCTCTAATATTTATAACTATGATTAAAGTGACTTTAAAAGGATTTTAAAGATATTATAAGTTGCTGGAATTTTTATTTAGCACATTTATGTTGGATTTTAGATATCAAAGTATGGATTTTAGGGGTTTTGATGACTAGTATGGTAGTACTATACTAGGGGGCCCTAAAAGTTGAAGTTTTAGTGTTTAAGAGGGTTTTAAAAGACTTTTTAAGAGGGTTTATAATATTTTAAAGTTGTGGTAATTTTATTAGAGTATTAATACTTGGATGCTTTGGTATTTTGTAGGCGGAGAATATATTTTGAGCGATTTCTATGGTTGTGAAAGTCGCCTCTCGTTTTGTCTACACAATGTACTTACATACCTATGTGTTATTAGACTAGTATCATGTCCTAAGATTAGGATTTGTTGTAGTATCATGTATAGGGAACTTTTATAGTTCATATGTGGCTTATATTCAAGTGAAATCGCCGTTATATGTCGTTGTCTGAAGCATGTTGCCTATGATGAATATGATATGTTTGTATGGAGGATTGATGCAAGCACGTGGGTTTGAGAACTTTTATTTTATTAATTCGCATGAGGGATTAATAAATATATTATGTTATTGGATCATGAATTGTATCATGTTATTCCCTTGGATTATTATATTTACTTTATAAGGATCGTGGGCCTTGTTTAGTAAAGTTGGTTATTCACTTATTGACGGGTTAGTTGCTTGTTGATTTAATTCAACAAATAAAGGATGGTTGGTTATTAATTAAAGAATGTGATTATTCTTGTATTAATTAAGTTGTATGATCACACTATTTAATCCTAAGATAAAAATGGAAATGTTGTGTATCCATGATATTTATGTTGGTTGTCTTACTTTGTGAGTCTCAACATTGAATAATTTATTAATAACTTAAAGTGGAAAGTGAATAGCAATATGCTTTCGACATGTGCACGTCTGAAGTGTTGAACTAGTATGAGTTGGAGTACATGGTGGTAGCCCATGGCTTTACTTGGGACCGGATTAATCACCGTGTCCTATTTATTTAAATTAGTACCTCGATATCATTGGTCGTTGGAGTACATAGTCGCGCCCGTACTTTGTCTTCTAAATTGAAGACATGGTTTGGTTTGGACAACTGTATCCATTGCCTATTCAATTTAATCATAATTAAGCTATTGGTTGTGAAGTCAAGCGAGTCTGTTATTTTGTTATATTATTATTTATCTATGAGTTTAAGTTTATTAGTATCATGTTAGGTTTTATGTTTCATTTACTATGTAGTACTCAGCTTGGCTGATTACGTGCTTTTCTGTATGTCGATCATGGTTGTGCCTTATTGATCCTGTGATGACCCATTTGGTGAGCAGTCTTTCAGGATCAATAAAGCATCAACCAATTCAGGTTTGAAGATGATGCATCACTGGGTGTATGGGAACAATGGAGCGTTTGTGCTTAGACTATTTTATATTTTAAATAATGTTAATTAATATGTTGTGGTTGACTTTCGAGTTGGTATGACTTATGGTTTGGTTTGGGAGTTGACCTTATGGTTGACTAAGTTATTTATATTTTCAAAGTTATTTATTAATTTCTGCTGCAAAATTCTCAATAAGCCGATACGTTATCACACGGGGGATAATACTTTGATAATTCTCGATGTTTTGTGGGAAAAAGGTATTTCATAAAATAGAGAATTGTCGGGGTGTTACAACCACCTACCACCTACCGCCCTTCGAACCACCACAATCACCACGCCCCTCTACCGCCTTAAATCACCTGACCACCGCCGCGTCTCAGTCGCATTTCCCCAGCTCTTCTCGACGCTAGCACACGCTTCCTCTCTCTCGTGTCGCGACTCTCTCCTGTCCTCTGCTGCGCGCTGCCAACGGTCTGGCCGGAGTCGCCTCGTTAGGCGTTGCTGCTGCCGCCACCTTCCTCTCTCTCGTGTCGCGACTCTCTCCTCTCCTCTGCTGCGCGCTGCCTACGGTCTGGCCGGAGTGGCCTCGTTAGGCGTTGCTGCTGCCGCCAACTCTCGTCCGCCAGTCTCGCCGGAGCCCCATCCCTCTTTCTCTTCGTGGTCTTCGCTGTTCAAACTAAGAGCAGAGGTATATAATGTTACCTCTTTATTCAGCTTTGTGATTTTATTTGGTCTATGTAGTTCAAGCCCACCAAATACTCATTGATAAATAGTTTAAGTTTTGGGCCTAAAATCTAATTCTGCTAGTTACATTATTGGGCTGAATTTATATTATGGACTAAACTGATTTCATTAGCTTAGTTTAACTCCATTGATAAATTAATCTCACTTAAAATATAAAAAAAAAATTAATGAGTGAGGAGTAGTAATAGTGAGTTTGTACAAATATTATTCTTAATGTTAATTCATTAATTAACTAATATGTAAGTTTTCAGGTTTTAGGACAATATTAAGGTTATAAGTATGATAATTATTCTCATGATTAGATTAATGTAAATAATCGTTGTAGTTTACTAATAATCACGCTTAAACTTATTTGTGGATTAAACGAGTAACTGATAGCTTAATGAATTGTTAATCATTTGTTTAAAATTGGTGAAACATGTTAAGAGCAAAAATACGATGTTGTTATAATGTAAGATTTCCTAAAATATATTCATCTAGTAATAAGTATTTATAGTTGGAATATTTAGAATATGAAAAATCATATTTACAAGTTATGAAACCTGATCTACAAATCAATATTAATTACTATTGCCACCTAAATACGACTTTTATGTTAAAAAGGCATTTAGATTAATAACCTAAGTTATAAGCCAAGATTATGGATGTAATTCTCACCTCATTATGAGCCCTATCTTTTACAAAACTTTATCAGTAATATCATAAGTACCACGATGCCTAATGGAGAACATTTATTTTATAAAAGTTTATGTCTTAGTCAAATAAATGAATATCGTTATCAATTCTTAATTAGATTAAAGGAAGGAATTTTACAAGCCTCCCCCGACTATCAATAAATTAACTACGATAGCAGGTAACATCTACTGCTAACACCTGCAATCCCTTTCAAAATGTGTTTTATGATGATGAAAATATGTTTTCTTTAAATCTGGATTGCGGGATATGAAATGTTTTATGATGTTATGATATAGTGTTATAAAATGATGATGCTATGAAAGCATGACCATGATGATTATCTTGTTTGTAAATAAAATGAATTGAAATGTTTTATGATGTTAGAGTAGTATGTTACTGAGCCTCGGCTCACGACGTTTTGTTTTCTGTTTTAGGTAGTGATGAGGATAACGGGATGGCGTAGTAGTGAGGAGTAATATAATATCTAGACTTATGTCGACTCTTATCGTTTTAATTTAAATTAATGTCAGACTATGTTCAGTAACTCAGTTTCCATTAATCGAGACTAATGAGGGCCGGATATTTATTATATTTTTCATGTTATAATATGTTTAAATTCATGAAATTATGTTGCCTTGTATTTTCCTAACATAAAGTACGACAGTATCGCGCCGACTATATACGTTCCGCTGCTAATGATTGATTAATTAACTTAATAATGTTGATTAGAAGTCGGGGCATTATAATCCGACCCCGGCTTCAGCAAACCCAAGTCCTTTCGATAGTTAATTTGTTCTGACCCAAGTCCATCCAGTGCCGGCTAGAGCCGACCCAAGTCCTTCTGAGAGCCGATTTGTTCCGACCCAAGTCCTTCTGAGAGCCGATTTGTTCTAATCCAAGTCCATCCGAGAGCCGATTCGGGCCGACTTGACCTTATTCCATTCCGACCCAAATTCGCCCAACCCAACCACCAGTCGACCCACCCCCACCCGACCTAGTTCCGAGAGCTCCCTCACCTAGTTGGATCCGACCCAAGGCCACCTAAACCCACCCACATCATACCCACGGCCCACCCTCACCCACACTCTTCCGACCCAAATAATTCCGACCCAGTTTGGCTCAACCCAAACCCACCTAGTGACCCAGTTTGACACCTCTACTGGCAGTAATGTGGGGGACAAAGTGTTTATTCCCAGGATGACACTTACCCCATCAGGCGCAAAAAAGTTTTCGCGGTAGTTCCCGTTGGTTGACTGTTTTGCAATGACGATTAATAAAAGCCAAGAACAGTCCCTAGCACACTTAGACTTATATCTCCTTGGCTAGTATTAAGCCACGGACGATTCTATGTAGCTGTATCAAGAGTTACAAGCAAAAAGGGATTTAATATGTGATAAAGAGCGTGATAACTCCAATGTTACCACTAATGTAGTATATAAGGAAGTATTTCAGAATGTGTATTAAGTATTCCGAATACAAATAATTTATGAGCTTAGTTTTTCTTTCAATTTTTTTACATTGTCACTCATAATTTCATTATCGTCTCATTTGTTGTATATTAGATGAGAATTGCACCTTTCTAATTAAATGTGAATTTTTTTTTGTATATCACATTCATCTTTTCTATATTTTCTTCAAAATGAACTGTAACAATTGACATCCCGTGCATTTCTGCACGGGTTTTAAAATTAGTAATGAAAAAATATTGGGAAATCAGAATGATTATAGCTTCTTTAATTACACACCCAATAATTTAGTATTTAAAAAAATTCCTTAAAAATATTCAAGAAATTAAAGATCTCAATACATGTAAATTCACTCAATATAAAAATTTAGAAGATAAGTATTGATCGACTTTAAGTTATATAATTATATTAAAAATTAAATATCTTGTGCATAAACTTGTTTTTATACTATATATTTAATATATGCGAATCATTAATAGGTCTAACATATGCACATAAAATATATGTCATTGCATTATATGAAATACTTATATATATATATATATATATATATATATATATATATATATATATATATATATATATATATATATATATATATATATATATATATATATATATATATATATATATATATATATATATATATATATATATATATATATATATATATATATATATCACATATGTATAAATGTCTGATAATCTAACAACATTAAACTGTAAGTAGTAAAAAGATTATTATCCATATAACGTTAGAAGCGAAAATGATGTCAAAAGTGAAAACAAAACATCACCACAAAAAAAAATCTAATACATATATGTTAAGAAGAAGCTAACTTCTCGATTACACTTGCAATTGTCACACACCACTTTGTCAATATCATTTATAGTAGAATAGTAGTCACCAACACCCCACATGTTGATATACATAGTATGTAGATGGTGCAAGTCACAATAAATCGGTGCCTTGATTACAATTTTATATCTTTCTTTTACCCGTATGGTGTTGATCATCTTAATAAACCTCTTCCAGCATTGTATGATAGCTTCCATACCGACTACCCTAACTAGGCCTAAAAGATAAGTTGCAAATGTATGTCCCAAAGCTGAAGATTTTTCAACCTTTTTCAATCCATTCTTCCACTTATTATGAGTGAAAATTTGAACTTGCAAAGATAAAAAAGAACTAAATGAAAAACAACGTATTAATAGATAAAACGTAATCTTATTTTGACAAATTTTCTATTAATTAAAATGATTTAATTAAAAGGATTACACCATTATAAATTATTATAACAACTATACCAATTGTCTAAACAAAAATAATACCATTTTAAAAAGTGCTTACCATTCCAAATCATAGAAGGGTCTCAGGATTATTGCACTCTAGGCTCATCATGCCCTCTATGGAAAATCGTTGACAAACATGTTCTTCATATGAAATAATATAAGGGTCTTGCAACTGTTTAATAATGTAACAGAACTTATAATAATTATGGCTTTAAACAATCACTCATAATTGTTTATAGTAATAGCTTTAACCAACCATACCTTAGTTTACGCTTAAATAAATCGAAAGGAGATCCAGCGACTACACGTCCAAGGATATCTATTATGATCTAATTAGGGATACGGTTGAATAATGTAGGTTTTGCGCAATATCGTATATTCATGATTGTTTATACGTAAAGTTTATCAATTAATTAAATTGGGGATATTTAGAAGTGTAGACACATAATCATGTCTCCCCATTTAAGGGTTCAATGATATAACATACCGCAATATTAGTTGGCGCAACCTAATGGAAGAGCAATCCGAATAACCAGGCCATGTTGTGCTTCGAAATAATATTATGAAGCCCAATTAATTATTCATGATGATTAATTGTAAATGAAACCCGTAAAATCTTTTAAGCCCATTTTTAGAGCCCAATTAAAAATTTATTATTTTAATAAATGTTTTCATAAATGCTTTTAGTCATAAATATTTATTATTTTATTATCTTATTATCTTTGAGCATAAATCAGATTTTTGCATCCCGTGAAATTCAATTCCCGAATTTTTGGGGATGAAATAGCATTTTCAAAGCACGCGTAGAATCAAAATCGAATATGCTGGAATATGCGTTGGACGCGGAGGCTGCGCTCAGCGCGCCACGTGCGTCGAGCGCATTGGCCAAGACGCATCAGGCGAGGCAATGAGCGCCTGATACGTGGACTTGTGACTCACACAGAGTCCTGTGTTTGACGCAAGTCTTGTCTAAGACGCAAGTTACTTTTCTATCTTTTCAAAAATGCGTTTAGACATGGTCGAATCTAATTGGGCAGACCACGTCAGGCGCGCCAACCTGTGCCTAACGCATGGCCTTGCGCCTGCCACGTCGAACTGAATCAGACACGCTTTTCCTTATTATTTTACGAGCACAAAAACTTACGAATACTTACGAATCGTATTATGAATCTCCAAAAACTTAAACACTTTCAAATCAATTTCTAGTTTATGATTATACTATGTTCCTAGTTCCACGATTGCTCCGCCTGAAGGTCGTTACGCTCTTCGATCTTAACCGCATAGGTATAATCCTGAGGATCCTTGAATAATTAATTATATTTATTGTATTGAAGTTACTAACAGTTTTTGTCATGATGTAGATTTATAATTGATAATCGTGATTATTTGTAAATTCTAACCCTTTTATTATTATTCTTGTATATACTCTGCCTGATTCTTTTATTTGTCCTATGCATGATTTTATCACCCACATGTTATTATCGCTAAACAAGACCTAAGGAACTGTTCTAACTAATTCTGATAATTTGGACAACGTGTTAGGAACCTTGTAATTCGATTGCTTAATAACTTGTCACTAAAAAATTAGTCTTTTATGTGTTTCTTGAACCAACCTAGACTAAATTGTTTTTAGGGTGTTGAAAATATTATATGATTATTTTTTGGCATAAAATCTGCAATGAATCGATATTTAGTAAAGGCCAGCAATGGGCAAACGTGGTTCATTATGACCATATTTGTACCCTCACCCCCGAACTCGATCTATGGTTCATTTTGACCATCTATGGAGTCAGGACAAGGAAATCTACATTGGATAAGTCCCTAAGATGTCCCTATAGTTCAATATCCAATTAGGTTTATAAGTTTTCCTCTAAAAATTTGTTGGCTACTTCAAAAACATATTTTTAATAAAACCTTAACAATGGGGTAGTCAAATAAACGCGCTCACACCACGTGTAGGCATCAAAGGAATAAAAATCCACGCCTACAGTTTGGCGACTTCACTTGGGATGATTTTAAAAAAATTATTTTTTGTAAATGAGTGGATGAAACATGAAAAATACAATTCATTCTCCTTTTATGCCTTTGAATAATATATTGTTTTGCATATGCACGGCTATTGTTCAGCCACCATAAGGACAATCTACCTCGCCTCATTAGCACATATTCTATGTGTGAGGTCACCCCGGGGGGGGGGTTGCGCTTTGTCCTTCCAAAAAGCTTCCAGAGCGATAGTGTTGGATCTTAGTCATAAGCAAACCTACCCAACCATGGCATTGTTTTTTTGTTCCTGACTTGAGAACTGGAGTGCGTCTTACACGCACCTTTTTTAAGTTAAGGTATGAAGTGTGGGATCAATCTCTTAATCATGGACCCTTGCAGCCTTAACCTAAACCTGACCAACAGTTCAATGTAGAACTGGACTTTAGGTTAAGAACTTTTGCATCCATGTTACTTGACATTTATGTGTGATTGCAATTTTCGCCTGCTAATATTTTGTTAACATGTTGATATGCTTTGCGCCAAAAAATAATGCAAATCGCGTCTAAAACTAATCGTCGTTTTCGCCCGAATGCGCATGCTGCAGAGCATTGCGCCATATGCATTAAGTTGCGCCTGGCGCAATGTTCCCGCGCCAGACGCATAGCCTGCGAGCCGCGAGCCTAAGTTGAGTGACGCACAATCTATTCGTCCCATGCTTATTGGTCTTTTGACCTTTGTTCGAGTCTAAAAAATAACAAGCTTGCGTCAATATCAGTCTGTAAAAATTCATTGTTGTCAGTATGTCAGTTGCCGCGTCCTGAAATTATGCCTAATTCGTCAAAACATCGCCTAAACTGTCATGAAAACGTGTGTGGGATCAGTACGCTAAACGCATGTGGATGCGCCTGACGCATTGACCTTGCGCCAGATGCACAACACTGCGCCACACGCACCTTTGCTACGTGGCGTGCTGTTTGTGCATCTCGCGTTTTCTGTCAATTTAGGCAATGTAGTGGCAAATTTCGAATAATGTTCTTGTCTGCATGCATTAGATTCATTGACTGTTCAGAATGTCTTGCGTCTAACTTCACCTAAGAAAAATAAAAGAAAAAGAGAGTCTTCGTCTTTCTTTTTTATTTTCATTTTTAATTTTTTGGAGAAAGTCGGATATTCCTATCCTCCCAACAACTTACCCCATCTTTTTTTTATATACACAACTCATCTTTCTTATTTTAAAACTCCATTTTAATTCGTGAAAGACTCTTGCCAAGTCACTATTCCATATCCCCACATAAATATCCACATCATTATTCCATACATCATCACATAAAATATCACCACAATACACTTCCCTCCACAAAACAAATTTCCTTCCATAAACGTCTCACAAAATCCAAAATATCTGTACACTATCCCTTCCATAAATATCTTCTCCTTTTGGCAAGAGTTTTGAACGAATTAATAAAAATCTTCTGAAAAAAAATTTCTATTTCGAAAACATCTGCTCCTTCATTTTCATTTCTTACCCTACCCATTTTTTGAGTGAGTCCTAAGTCAATGTGTCCTTGTCAAACAGAATAATCGAGAAAACATATCCAATAGCTCGTTCACGTGCGCGGAAATCTCGATCTGTTCAAGCAGCTGAAACACGGTTAATTGTTGAAGCAAACATGGGTGATGAAAAGATTACTGAGCTGACCAATGTCATCTAACGACTGTCTAAGAAATTGGAGGAGGTCACTCTCCATCTGCACCAAGTTGAAAGTGGTGAAAATGCTGGATTCACCAAACAAATGGAAAATGTTGTTCAAAAGGTCGCCAATAAGAAGTCCTACTTCGATTTGGATGAGAACAACAAATTCAAGGGAAAGCTGCCCGAAACGTTTTCCACGAGTGACTTCCCTAAGTTTAAACCTACTGACAATCCCAAGTACCATTTCATGAATCCCATGCCTCCCATGAATCCCATGCCTCCCATGTTGAACTACCCAGCAAACGGGTCCATCCGAGGCCTCTCAAATGTCGAGTCCCGAGGAGTCTGGGTCGAAACCCTAGACTGAGTTGATACCCTAGCCTCGGGAGGTGGCTACATAAAATATCACAAAGCATTAAAAACATGTGCAACAAAAGAAAAACAGCAATCAAGGTACAATATACTAGTCCACCTAGCTATGCGCGTCGCTCCAACGACAGGACATGCTCCTCTTCAACTTCGCCATCACATGCTTCAGCGAGTCAACCACTCGGAGGATCTGGACGACATAGCATGGGGAACCTGAAAATAAGCAATGCATAAGTCAATTCAAATAAATTGAATAAACGAAAGTTCCTGACTTTTAACACTTACCGAGCTCACGTGGGCCGGCATAGCACGAACAGCATGCTGCTCTGCCTGTGAGGCAACATCAACCATCTCCTCAACAGGCCGGGAATCCCCAACGTATCGGATTCTCAGATCCGGAACGAACGAGATACGAGCCGCAGCAGCTTCCTGTCAAAAGAAGACGGCAGCAGTCAATATTTTGATCAGGTCAAAATAAGCAAAAGTAAACAAGTTCAAGACCCATACCTCGTTAAACTTTACAACAGGAGCCAAGCCAGGTAAGAGGTCAGTCTGGTAGTCACGATCGCGAGAAACAAAGTCGCACAAATGCTAACTCGCCCGAATCATTGCCCCTCCCTCGACAGCCTGAACGAGGGCGTCCCTGTCCATCATAGTGACATGGGGGTCCTGAGGAACCAGGGATAGCAGCGAATCGTCATACTAACGCGTCACCTGCTTGCCCAAATACCACACGGGGTCATCCTCCCCATAAAAAATGACCCTGCCATAGGTCAAAAAGCGAGCTCTCTGAGACCAATCAAGCACCTCTGGGTACAATGCCCAGGGGTAAAAAGCAACATGAAGAACAAGTAAACGTCAACATTCGCTACATATGTGAAGGGATGAGGGTGGTTCATTAAGATTACCTTGTCATCCTTAGCATGCCGGATGGCCTTCCGAACGCTCTCTACTACACCATATCGTGCCCTCCTGCACTGCGCCCACTCTGCTCAAGCAAGACGGCTCGATCCAATCTAGATAGCAAAATAAAAGACAGACGATGTGTACGATCATACCTCCAGAAGTCTCCACGGACCGAAGAGGGAGACCGATCCACCATCACTCAACTGCCAGCAAGCAGTGCGCAGGCAGGACAAAAGACTGCAATAGCCTTCCTCGGCCCAGTCATAGGTCGACACTCGACACAGGTTCTTTAGGGGCTTCAGGTATCGCGTCGAGACGCACGATCCCCTATCAGTGCGCAGCAGGCCGCAGACAGCTAACCATAGTAGAATGCGTACCTTCTGCTCCTCGGAAGTTCCCCGCATGGTAAGTCCTTTAGCCACCGCTGACCGAGAAGCATAGGACGCACCCGGAAGAAAAGTATCGGCAACCGGGCCGATCAAATCTCTGACTGCTGCCGTGTTGACCGGCAATGACTCACCTATCGGCACTTGGACACTGGTGAAAGACAGGCCGGAAATCAAAGAGAAATCCACGAACAACGATCTGGGAGGAATGAACCTCTCCCATTCTCTCATAAACGTCAAGGAAGCGGGACAGCCCACTCTGCTCAAGCAAGACGGCTCGATCCCGAACCTTCCGGATCTTCTTGAGCCACTCGAAGTCGAAAGTACCGAAATGACGAGTCTTACCCTCGTCCTGCAAATATAAATACATTAAATAAGGGTGCCTAGGCTTTAATCTAAGACGAGGTCGGTATAAAACATATACTCACGACACTTGAAAGTGGACGGTGAGAAATGTGATGCTCCGGGTCAAAATGCAGCTACTCGGGAGTCCATTCCACAGCTTTCCACGCCCGCCTGGGATGTGAAGTACCCCTATCACCATCCTCTTTGCCGGAATCTTCCGACGACATGCTAACCGGATTGAAAATAACAAATAAGGCTAAAATCAAAGAGTTCTTGACTCTAACATAAATTACTAGATTTCATGAGTCGGTAATTTCCAAAACAGCTTCGTACAAAGCACTACCATCACATGAGATTCCCATAATCCATTTGAGTTATAACATGCAGATTATAGCACAAGAATAAATATCATCACCTAAAGCATGGTTTCTACCAGCAGTAAATCCACACATTCAGAGTTCCCTAAGCATGTTTCTAAATTCCAGACTTAGAAACTACGCTAATTCTGACCTTAAGATTCATGATCTAAGCATTGTCATCAAGTTCAAAGTTCCCCCTAAACATGTTTCTAAGTTCCAGATTTAGAAACTACATTAAACACAATATAATTCTTGATTCATGATCTAAAGAATTATAAAACTACAAATTTAACACGGAACTCACATGGAACGAGTATCAAACTCGCGAAGAACAAGAAAATTCGTCGAAAAACTCGCCGGAAAACTCGCTGGAGTTGAAGTAAGGCGGCGCACGTCACCTAAAACAATGGCCACCATCAATGCCCCACAAACACCGAAGAATAAAGACCAAAATTGCGGAAAATAAGAAAATAAAAAAACTGCCTAAATAAAAAAATTGCGAAAGAAAAAGAACAAGGGAACAGACCGGATAAAGTCGCCGGAAAATCGATCGGATCTGTGAAGACTTCGCCAGAAAATGGCCCGAAAATGGGTCGAAGCAAATCCCTTGAAAACATTTCGAAAATTGCCCAAAAACTTCACAAAAATGACAACCAAGTGAAAATGATTACTCCTCTAGCCTAGATCAGAAGAAACACTCAAAAATCAATGAGTTTGAAGCTTTGAAAGTTCAAAAATGGGGGTTCGAAGCTTAGGAAATAGAGAGAAATGAAAACGGCGGAGAAGAGGAAAAAGGGGGAAAAGACGAGCGCCCGTGTTTTTTAGGTCTTTTAAAGACCTGCTCCTAGCGCGCCACGTGCGCCAGACGCACTGACAAAAAGTGCGCCTGACACACACCTCTGTGTCCAGCGCAGCATCCCACGCCAAGCCCAGGTATGTGCGTCTGGCGCACAGTCCTGTCAGCACACTTAGGGGCTTCTTAGCCAGTTAGGGCCCACACGCTCGATTCTAAATGATTTCAAATGTTCGTTACACTTCGATATCACGCGCGACAAACAACGAACTTTCAAAAGTTCACAAAAAAAAATACGATTTTGCCATTCTTCGAAATTTTCAACAAACATTGCTTGAGAGACAACAAATACTCAGGACTATCAATAACGGAACCCAAACCATTAGGTCTGCGGACCATTTCAAATCAATGACGGAACACAAACCGTCAAAAACGGAACACAAACCGTTAGGTCTGTGGACCATTTCAAATCAATGACGGAACACAAACCGTCAATAACGGAACACAAATCGTTAGGTCTGCGGACCATTTCAAATCAATGAAGGAATACAAACCGTCAATAACGGAACACAAACCGTTAGGTCTGCGGACCATTTCAAATCAATGACTGAACACAAACCGTTAGGTCTGCGGACCATTTCAAATTAATGAGGGAACACAAACCGTCAATAACGGAACACAAACCGTTAGGTCTGCGTACCATTTCAACTCAACAACGGAAAATAAACCGTCGGGTCTGCGGACCATCACGAACCAAAACAGCGGAAAACAAGCGTTAGCCTTCAGTTACTTTAGTACAGCCTTGGAGCGGGACAAAAGCTCTACACCCTACAGCCTTGGAGCGGGACAAAATCTCTACACAATCGCCCTGGAGCAGGACAAAAGCTCTACACATATAGCCCTGGAGCAGGACAAAAGCTCTACCCCGACATGAGCTGGACCATAATAGCTCATGATTCCTTTTTCCACCTATCATTTCATTTTTTTTGCAAATTTACAATTATTTTGCAAATGTGTTTCACATATGTCTGTTCCAGAAACTTTGCTTATTTTGCAGGTACAAGCGTAAAAGAGTGATTTTGCAGAGCATCTAGAATCATTCTCTGCTCCGACACGTCAACTTTGACTTTTGGTTTTGCGAATCTCAATCAAAGTGGGGGCTTCTTAGACACATAATTGTGTCTCCCCATTTAAGGGTCCAATGATGAAACATTCCGCGGTATTAGTTGGCGCGGCCTAATGGAAGAGCAATCCGAATAACCAGGCCATGTTGTGTTTTGAAATAATATTCTGAAGCTCAATTAATTATCCATGATGATTAATTGTAAATTAAACCCGTCAAACGTTTTAATCACATTTTAAGAGCCCAATTTAATATTTATTATTTTAATAAATGTTTTCATAAATGCTTTTAGTCATAAATATTTATTATTTTGTTATTTTATTATGTTTGAGCATAAATCAGATTTTTGCATCCCGTGAAATTAAATCCCCGGATTTTTAGGGATGAAATAACATCTTCAAAGCACGCGTAGAATCAAAAACCGAATATGCGGGATTATGCACCAGACGCGGCGGCTGCGCTCAGCGCGCCACGTGCGTCCAGCGCATTGGCCAGAACGTGTCAGGCGAGCCAATGAGCGCCTGACACGTGGACTTGTGACTCACATAGAGTCCTGTGTCTAACGCAAGTCCTGTGTGGGATGCAAGTTACTTTTCTATCTTTTCAAAAATGCGTTTACACATGGTCGAATCTGATTGGG